>VXBI01005958.1:48318-236872 GCA_013397375.1 Toxostoma redivivum | reverse complement strand
CGCGCCCCCCCGCGCGCCCCGGGCGCGGCGGGCCCCGGGGGAGAGCGGCGGCGGGCGGGGCGCTACGGCCTCTCTGCGCTCGTCCCCGCTGCGGAGGGGAGGGAGGGCACACACAGCCCCGTAACTCACCAGCTGCCCGGCGGCGGCGGCGCCTCTTCCCCTTCCGCCATAGCTGTTGACGTGCCCGCTCGCCCGGCCGTAAAGCGCGCTCGGGAGGTGTTTCCGCCCCGAGGCCGCTCCTCCCGGAGCCCGTTCCCTTCCCGGCTGCTGTCCCCGCCTCCACGCGCGGCCGGGCTGAGGGCGCGGGCCGCAAAGCGCGGAAGCCTGGCACGGGAGGGGGGCGGGACGGGACGGCGGCCGGGGCAGCCTCAGCCTCGGCGGGAGCGGCTGCGCAGCGCCGCCGGAGCAGGTCACGGGAGCTGCTCTGCCGGAGGTTTGAATGTTTTCGGCTTTCATAAAGCTGTACTGCTTTGTCAGATGTAGGTTTGATTATTAGGTTTGACTTCCCCCACAGTGTTTAATGTGCCACAGGTTGGACGTACTCAGCGAGTTGGGGAAATTCACAAGTTCCACGCAGTTTTCAAGGGCTAAATTCACTTGGTGACGTCCACTAGCAACTCTGGGCAGAGCAACACTAATGCTGTCTGTCACGCACGTTCCTTACACACCTGCATCCTCAAAGGGGGAAAAAATAATAAACTTCAATGGAAGTTGAGAAAAATCATTGGAGCGGGTTATACACAGAGTAACAGTGCCGCCTTACGAAAAATTACAGTCCTTACACTGGTGTGTTTCACTTCCATGGCTTGACTCGGGATGTGCTCCAGGGAGCGGGACGGCTCCCGCGGGAAGAGATGCAGGATGGGCGCGCTTGCCCTGCAGGCTCCGGCCCCAAAGGGCCGGGAACACTCATTCCACCCTCTGCAGGCACCTATCTGTTCCTCAGAAAAGATTACGTGAACTACCTCAACCAAGAAAGTAGGTATTTTACAGTATGAAATCGGATTGAGGCAATTAAGTGAATGTTGTGAAGAACGGGGCGATTGTTTTAATTCCTTTCTTCTTTCTCTCACTTCTATATTTTCCAGTAAAAAATAAAAAGATTCCCTAGCATGCATTTAAAGGCCCACTTCTCCTTCAGAAGACTATTCTGTAAGATGCGAAGTCAGCTGAGCAGCAGCCGTGCCCGCCCGGCAGCGCGGGGTGTGCTCGGCCCCGCCCCGCGGGCAGTGCGCAGGCGCGGCGGCAGCGGCGGCGGCGGCATGGGGGACACGCTGGAGGAGCCGTGGTGGGACACCGAGACCGGGGCGGGCGACACTCCAGGTACTCCTGTCCTGGAGCTCGCTCCTCACGCTGAGATTGAGGCATTTTGTCCGAGAGCCAGCCCCCCACCCTCATTTCCTGCCCTCCTTCCTTTCCGTTGGATTTTGGGGTTTTTTTTCCACTTCCCCCCTCCGCCTTTCCCTTCTCTGCTTTTAATTTACTTCGCCAGGTTTTCCACTCTCACTCGCTTTTTTCCCTGTGCCTGCTTTCCCCTGCTTCCTACCGAGGGCGGGTTTGCTTGTGAGCAGAATCTCTGCAGCGAGGTGATGTCCAGTCTCTGATCTGAGTGAGCGGCAAACGAGAACACCAGTACCTGGGTAACAACAGGAACCCGCTTAACAAAAGTACATTTACGCGAAATTTAAAAAGCGGGGCGAGGAGAATGGGAAAACCTCTTGCTTTGAATTCAGAGCTCAGCTCTCCCTTGCATTCATTTACCTTCCAAACTGTATTTTCTTCCCAAGAGTTTATTTGATGAAAAGCTTTTGCGTAATGTATGATCCTTGTGCATTCCTTCCACCTCAGAATATTCTGTGATTGTGTTTGCCATTATCGGCATGATCTTATTTGCAGTTCTGTAAGGCCTAGGGAACAGTAAATCCATAGTAGAGCCTTTGGAGGGAAGAGTATCTTTGGTACTCGAAAAGCATCACCCAAGTGCTCACTGAGGTGCGTGGCATCACCCTTGCCATGTGTTACTGTAAAAGGGCAAGAGTTAAAAAGTCCTCTCCAGCTGTTGCTCCTTGGAGTATGGTGCTGTGACTGATTTGTCTTTTTTTTTTCCCTGATGGTTATGATATCTGGCTCATGTACTTGTATTTTTTCAAGGTGTCTTGAGATCACAAGCTGTAAAATGTTTTATCTGTAATGCTTACATTTAGTGTGAAAATTTAGGTAGATCTAGGCAACTAAAATGACTTTAGACTTTATAGTGCCCTATCTTATTGTTTTTTAAATTTCTTTTTTTAATACAATATTGGCAAGAGTTGGGAATTACTGGGAGTTATCTGCACCTCTGTAAAGTCTCCAGTTTTTCTGAATTGTCTTGGTAATTGGTGCTTATTTCCTATGAAAAGTACTTGGAGAATAGTTAGAGAGGAAGCAATATAAAAGTTGTATCTATGTAATAAAGAGGGCTCGCAAGACCTAATTAGGCTTCTGAGCATTTAATTTTTATTTTTAGTCTCATATGGGTTCCTTAAGCAATCCCAGTTCCCATGGTAAATGCTCTTCGTTAGGAATTTTTCTTAAGAGCCTACCTGCGCAGTCAGCCACCACAGGTTTCATTTGGGGTGGTGATTAGCTGACTGTTACAATGTTGTCAGCTTTCCTTTAGAAACTGGATACAGAGCAGGACCTTGATTATAAACTTTTGACATGATGGATGAACCATCTGACTGAGGTGAGACTGTGAATGACAACTTTTCCAGTTACCAAAAACTCCTTGGGATTTTTGCAATAGTGTTTTTGAGCTGCTGAAAGAATTAAGGTGGAAAGTAACCTCTGGAGGTGTCTAACCCAATCCTGTATGCTTTAGTCCAAGAACATTGTTTGAGTGTGTTATGAGCAGTGATAACAGGTGAGTGTTGTGCAAACCAGGTAGTCTGCTGTCTCCAGCCCACCTTTGTAAACTTGTTGGCAGGTTCTTCTTATGGAGCCTGTTATTGCATGAAGTTCACACAAGCTATCAGTAAACATAAAACATCTGTCACTTTTATTTTGTGTAGCTATTTTTCACGTAAAACAGGTAAAATCAAAGGTTAATTTGTACAGCATCTTATTGATACTGTAAAATGCTTTAAAATCAGTTGGCATAAAAGAAAACCAGAGTTCACAATGTATGATAGGCAGCAATACAAGAAAGTAATTGCACATTAGTGAGCACCTTTGAAAGACTTGGTCAATTTTATTTCTGTGAATCATCAAGTTTTGTTAAAAAAATACTCTCCAACCTTATTTGCTGAACTATTTAAAAATAACATCTCTGCCATAACTGTAGGTGCAAAGCAGAATTCAAAATGTACTTTTGAAATACTGATCTTTTGCCAGATCCTTTAAAATTAACCTTAGAATAAACTCTGACCTACAGAATATTCATCAAAACTCAGGTCTCAAAAGTGTTTAGATTTTAGCCACTTGTAGTTAGGAAAGGCTACTTTTGAAATGTGTATGAACATCGTTCATACACTCCACTTAAAGAGTATGAAAACACAAAATAAATATAAATATATCTCCTAGTGTATGGATATGTAATTCTGAATTTGCTTTTGGCCATATCATTGGAAGTCATTATTTTAGAGTCCATATTAAAGATTAAAGGTAATTACTCTCACCTTAAGACATGTTCACCCTGCTGCAAGTGATTTATAGGTGTAAAAGAAGCCCACAAAACCCAAGGAAAAAAATGCTAAAGGCATACCCATATATTTACCTTGTCACATGACAAAAACTAAAGAATCTTGCCTGATAACGTCTTCAGCAAGCCTTTGAGATGCGATTTGTGGAGGGAGTGGTTAGGGATTGTTCTCTACTTAGCAGCATAGTTTAGTGTTACTCATGTCCCATGTCATGCAACTGCAGAACTTCCTTACCTTCCTTCTTTCCAGTTAGTGTCTCAACTTTGTCCAGTCTTTCATGTGATTTCTACATTGCATTCAGAATTACAAGGAAAGGATAAGGAATTCGGAGTTTATTTCATACTGGTGCAGGACACGAGCTTTCTCCTCTTTCCTCTGTGAGCAGGAAAGAGCAGTTCTCACAGCTCTATAAATGTCCAGATCTTGCCTGTAGTCAGCGTGCCTCATCTCCCAGTCAGTTTGAGGGAGGGGGAGGGACTTCTATTTTTCAGAAATTCTTCCAGTTTCCTCCTTTTTAGTTACCACTATTGTCTTCCGTTCTCTATGCTTTCTGTATCACCCTTAGTGTAGTATCCCCATTTGTCAATTTTAGATCCCTAAGCAGGATCTACCTATGAGGGACATGGCCCTCATAGGTAGAAATTAATTGTGTTCTTGCAAGACAGGAGCAAAACTGTGTCATTGTATGTCAGCAGCACAAATAGATGAGAAGTATAATATGGGACCATGGAGGATGATTTGGCAGTGCTTATGGGGTCCTCTGTGAGCTCTAAAGCAGAGGATGCTATTGCAGGAATTGATTTATTTTGCCAGGGATTCTCTTTTCTTTCTGTGTACTGAAGGGTGCCAGTTAACATGAATTTGTAATATGTGACTTGCAGCTATTGAGAAGCAGACTCTTCATTGTAGTGTGTTCAGTGGGAGCACTGTTGCTTGATCAGAGCTGAGGTCTTTTGCTGAACTCGGAGGACTCTTTTTTGGCTCATCAATGACTTTCTGTTCCTTGTAATAGAACTTGGTCGGTGCTTGAAGATCGTTCTGATAAGCGTGCCAAGTTGACAGCTGCTTTTTGAAATCTGTGTTTCTTCTCATCAATGTACATTCATTCTGCAGGTTGCAATGGTGCACTTTCGTGAGCTGTATTGGGATCTGACCATACATCATACAGACTCTCAGAGCTCAATAGCTGCAGATTTAGTGAATAAAATGGGAAGCCTTTCCTTTTTACTGTGGTAGAGTCGTTCTTTAATGTCATATTAACACTGGTGTGTCTTGTAGGACACAGCTGAAATGATTTTTCAGTAGACTGATCTTTTAAAACTTTTTATAAGTACTTCTAGAGAATTTCTTGTAAAGCTGTAGAGGAAGGCATAGGTTTCTTGTGGGTTTGCAGAAATAGTCACACGGCAGTGTTAACATATTGTACTGTCTCAGAGGTTGAGTTAAACTTTTAGCTGTGAAATGAAAGGGAATAATGGGGTAACTGCATCAGAACCTTTCCTTGTTGCAGCAAAAGGATTGCAGTTCTGGCTATGGCACTGTGTTCGCCAGCAGCTTTTGCTCTATTTTGGAGTTAGGATTTGGCAGTTCTTAAAGAAACACCTATGTGTAAGGAGTTTTCCCATGTATTATCAGTTGAGCCATTTAGACTGTTGGAATGCACTCTGTTAGGGGAAGAAGAATGAGGGAGACATTAATACCAGAGAAATAAATAAAATTTTATATTTTAAAGCAGTAACTAGTGTTAGTTGGTATTACAGGATTCTTGTGTGGGGGTTCCTTGCTGTAGTAGTAGTATTTTGTTAGTCTTTCTTAGTGTTCTGTAGAACAATGAGAAATTTTCTTGCAGAGCAACAATTGCTATTTTTCAGAAAATTGGTAACAACAGGCATGGAGTCTCTTCTAATGTTTTTGTTTGAGATTTTTTTGTGTGTGTGTGTTGGCTGAAGAGAAACTTTGAATTTTAAGTCTTTTAAAGAAGTTATGCTTTAAGAAAAGCAAAAAGGCAAATTCTCTCGTGGATGAACTAGAATTTCTTGTGCAAAAAGTTCAGTTAAAAAGAAGACCCCTTCACTAGGAGCAATGAATCCGGTTACATATTGTAAGTGAATGTGAGGAGTTAAAAGGAAAGGCAAAATTGTGGAGGAATGCAAGAATAAAGTTGTACTTCCGTGTAAGCCACAGCTTACTGTTAAACTTGATATTAATTTTGATCAGTTCTAAAATACTTTTTAAGTGAACTGAAATCTAAATACTCTAGTCAAAATGATGAAAGCTTATATAGCTGATTCAAACAATATCTGTCTTGATTCTTGTGTCTCTTTTCCTAACATCACAGCTGCATGAGTTGTAGTGGAAATAATCACACTAGTTAACTCCTTGAGGAGGGAGTTGCTTATCTTCACAACATACTTTTAAAGTGATGCTTGGCACAGCAAGGAGCTCTGCATTTCTCTAAATTCAGTATGTTCTACAAGAGGAGATTTCTCCATGCCTTTTTTCATTCCACCCTTAATGTTGAACTTACTGAGACACTTCTTGTCTAGACCAGCTTTGAAAACGTGACACCTTCTGCAACCCCTCTTCATGTGATTGACCATGTTTTTAAAAATCTATTGAAATAACCTTACTATTGTTATTTGTAGAACATGTCAGAACTGAATTTATAGTAGAAACTTATTTGTGTCTTGTGCTTCTGTTCTGTGAGTGGCAAAATCTGGAATTGCACCAGCAGAGCATGGTCCCTGCAGACATGCAGTTAACTTTGGCTCCTAAGAATTTGGCTGTCCTGATGTCCTGTGATCGGTGACTGTTGATGTGCTGACCATGTGGATGGTTTCTGATTTTTCTCCAGTGGAAACAATTGCTGCTGCGGTTCAGATGGCTTAAATCCATTTTAATGTCACAGATCACAGAAAATCATTTACCTTCTCCCTGCACTTTGAAGGCAGGCTTTAGAAACAGTCCTTATAATGCGTATCTTTCCAGAAGGGCTGTCTTGGAGTGGTTTGTTGAGATGTCCAGCAGGAATTCTGACAGGTGCTTTGGTTGTGCTTGCAGGCTTTGGTTTGGGGATCCGTGTTGGAATTGAACGACGGAACGTATTGGTAATCTGGAAGTAAACCAAAAAAATAAATCATGCATTAGGGAGGAGAAACAAGCTTTTTTTTTAGCTTGGTGGTGCTTTTTCTACTTTGTAAACCTGAATGCACTGCTTTTAGAACTGTTGATTTAAACTTCCTTTATCTTGTTGGTAATGAGACAGAAGCTTTGTAATTAACTTGCCTACTTGATTGGTGAATATCCAAGAATCTCAGTGAATTGAAACTCAGAGTATAAATAAGAGGGGTTTCCTTTCTGTCAGCTAACTATCAGCCCTAGGAGCTGAGTGAGTGATGCAGTGCAAGGTCTTGAACTGTGTGGGTTCTCTGGGTGAATAATCAGAGAACTTCCACATGCAGGAGCAAATCTTGTTTTAGTCCTGAGCAGAAGGCAATACCCAGGTCATACTTTACTATGAGAGATTGTTCTTTGACAGTGATCAGTGTACACAAAATTAATATATTTGTGAGACAGTTTTCCCTTCAGAATGACCATAGTCATAATATTTAATTGCAAAAAAATGTAAATATAAGAAAAAAAAAGGTATGTGCACTGAAAAGGGGTGAAGAACTATAAAGCCAAGAAGTTTGTTTGAAAGGTACCATTATCTGAAATCCAGATTAAACATACGCTACTCGTGGGAAAACCTTTTTGTGTCACATACATTTTTATATACCTTTTTCAGTCAAGATAAGGATAGAAAAACCTCACTTCATGTTTTTTTTTTTTTTTTGAACAAAGAATGGAAATAGTGTTCAAATGGGGACAATAGAAAGCAGTGTTGGAATTCTGGTGGCTTAATTATGAGTAAGAATGAGCTAGATTAAAACGGGTTTTGAGAAAACATCCTAGTGGCTATAATGGTCTGTCTGGGCTGATTAAAAAAATAAAAATAATCACAAATCAAATGCTTGCCATTTACCTGTAGATAATTATGTATTACAGAGGTTTTCAATCAAATAAAGCTGAACCAATATCAGATCATTGCATGTGTTCAGCGTGGGGGAATTTGGAGAAAGTTTGCACATCCCAGATGTGCTTAATGGATCATGAGTAAGGAAAAAAATCATCTTGGGCTTAGTTGAAGTTTGATAACAAAGAGACAAAATAGTAATGATCTCCCAGAAAAGTGTTGTGCATTTCTAAGTGTTCTGAAGGAGATATTTAAAATTGCACAATCCTTGTTAGTGATGTGCAATCTGCCACTGAAATTGTTTGTGATGCTGGAGGGTGCAATGCCACTTTGGAGTAAAGCTTCACAGCAGATTCATAAATGTATCTGCTGAACTGATCAAAGTGTAGAAATGTCGGTTAAGTAATACGTTTGCCCACATGGTTACTAATTTTGTGAAAACATACACATTTTTTGTCAGGGATAATATTCAGGTCTGTTAGTCAGATATTGTTATGTAGGTACATGCTATTGGATTGTTTAATAATGAGACCCATGTGGGAGGGAAAGACCTAGGTAAGTTTTAAAAAAAACCCTTGACAGTGGTCTCTAAGAAAAGTATCTTGTGAGAGCAGATTTTGTGTGCAAACTGTGGAAAATCAAGGAAAATTCTCAAGGTTAATAAGTGGGAAGTGGCTAGGTAGTGAATTTCTTTTTAATGCATTGAGAAAGGAAAGAATTTGGCTTTGAAAGTTTAAGTAAGGAGAAAGGAGATGCACTTTTCTTTCCCTGTGTTCCTTCAAGATTTTACCTCTAGGTGGCAGCAAAGATTTCCTTTTGTCTTTCATTAAATGCTGACTAAACAAAATTAACATGATTTTCATGGTAAGTTGGAATTTCAGCATTCATATTGTTAGTAGGAAAGGAAGCAAAAAAAAGATCTTCCCCTTTGCCCCCAAACCAAAAAGCATTTTCCTTCAATTACTAAAGATTCTGTGTTATGAAAGGAATTGATGTTGGAGGGGATAATTGTGGGTGGGACTGCCATGTGTGTTTCCATGAGTACTGAATTAGAAGAGTTTGCCTCTGACCATGTGGTGTGGCCTGGTAGATGAGTCACAGTGTTGAGAATAAAATGTTTGGGTGGGCTGTTACTGGCAGTGCTATTGCCTGATGTAGAGATCATAGAAAACGTGTCTGTTTCCCAATTATAAAAAGAATTTCATTAGCCATCATTTGCTAAGTATATTGAGGTGAATAGATAAAAATATATGTAAAGTCTTACATATTAAAGTGAGATTGTATCTCTAAGAGTTGTGTTTGTTTGGTTTGAGGTCTTTTTGAGAAATGTTTCAGTTCAGAGATTCCTTAGGTTACAAAGTGGTTGGAGTATTGTCTGGAGTTGATTGACCAGCCATGTTAGTACTTCAGGAAGGTATTTGTAGGCCCAGATTTTTACAGGTTTTGTGCATCTGACTATGGTATTCAGACTGTAAGATTTTTATTGCATCAATGAAAAGTTAGGTGTTGAAATATCCCTGTGCTCTGGCCTATAGTTTGCACCAGTGTCTAGCTCATTGAAACTGCCATTGATAATGTGGCCTTCTGAGCCATCAGGTTTAATTTCAAGCAGGTTTTTTTTTTGTGTGATTCAAAATGATGTATTTTGCAGTTCTGAATGACAGTATTGAATACCTAGAGCTGCATTGTAACTGATGGACTTGTCAATGTTTGATCTGCTTACAGAGTTTGTATTGGTCTCTTTTGCTTGTGTCATGTTTGATTGTAGCCACAATAACTGAATTACTCTAACTCCTGGCATGAGCTCAAACTTGAGGATAATGGTTGTATTATGGGGCTTTTTTTTTTCTCTGAACTTGCACTTTGGTGATTGTGATTCTGATGAAGACAAAGATTTAACAGACTGCCCATCTAGTTCTCTTCCTCCTCATACTGCACTTAAAAATTGGTTTTTTCATCATTCATGATATAAATTCTAGAGAGGAAAGAAGGAATAATTTAAATTTAAGGAAAACACCTATTGACACTTAGCTTTTTAAATTCAATTACATGTGTAGCTAGATCAAGGACTAAACTTTATATAATTTCTAAAACTTGACAAATTACAAATCTCAGATAAGAGCTGTAAACAGAACATTTTGGGTCAATTGACTAGATCAGCACTTAAGCTGCTGTAAGATACAGACACAGAGGGAATGGTGCTATGTGGAGATTGTCTGGAAAGCACTTGGAAGTAACCATATATCAAATTCTGCATTGATTTAGTTGTTTGTGTACTGAAAATCTAGTGCAAATACTCCTAGGTCCTTCCCAGCTGCTTAGTGTAGAGGCATGTAAGCAGATACATTGGCCATAGCAGGCTTGTATCTCAGGATGTTTGGTTTGGTTTTTTGACAGACCTGAGTGACTGAAAATCCCATGTATATAGATTTTGGTAGGCCTTTTCAATTTGATTTTTAACTACTTATGGGAAATCTGTGTGCTCACCATGAATTACTTCAATTCTCTTCAAATGTATGCATCCTTTCTACCAGTTCATTTTCTCCCCCAAGATGAATGTTTTTAGTCTCTCTCATCCTTTTTTGAACTCTCATTTGTCTTCTGAATTTGCTGGCTTTGTGTTCATTTGCTGTTTAGCTATGTCTCTTGGGTTCCCATCTGTAGGCCACTTTTTATATCTGCTGTCTTTCTAAGTCGGAGAAGAGAAAAAAGATGTTTGCTCTTCAAAGAACAAGCTGAGCTGCCTTTCATGTTCGGGAGATCCCTTGTGAATTCCCATTAATGCTCTTGAAACATCCTCAGAAATACAATGTCGCACAGGAGTGACCTGACTGAGTAGATATGCAGTTTTCCTTCACTTCTTATGTCTAAGTAAGAATTGGCAAATAATTACTGCAACAAAAATGACAACCTCAAAAGCATTAAACTGGCCACTTTCAAATTAGATTACGTGGTATGTCTGTCTGTAAGTATAATAGAACCATATTGGTTCAAGGCATGAGGCTTGGAAAATAGCAGTGCTTAGTTGGAGAAATTAACAGTTAAAGCTAATTTTCAAGGCAAGCAATGATCTAAGAACCAAGAAGGCTGCATTTTAACTTAAAATTTAATTTAACTTCTGAAGCAGACATCAATTGCCTGTAATAGAAATTGGCAGGAGAAAGTGTGTTAGAGTGAGAGCTGTGTGCACAAGGGACTATGTTTGTTGTCTCTTCGCAAATGACAGTGGGTACTTCAGAGATGGGGACAAACACAGATGACAAACAGGTGACAATTGAGAAATTTTCACACATTTATGTGAAAATGGCCGTTTTAATTTCAAGAATACAATGGAGAAAGCATTGAAATATCAGGATGTATATTTCATACGCATTTTTTTTCTCCCCCATGGGGACAGAGGTAACTTATTTATATGGGCCAGCTCTTAACACAATGCAATGCTTGCTTTAGGGAGTGGGCTAAGGCAAGCGTGTGTGGGAGTGTCAAGGAGAGTAAATATTTCTGTTTCCACGCTGTTGAAGTAGTTCTCCTGCTTTTGGTCCTAATCCTTTCCTTTTCCTTCTGAAAGTAAGATGTCTCCTTTGCTTCCTGTTTGAACTTTATTAATTTAAATGGAGTGAACATGTAGTATTTATGCTGTAAGTTTTCTTACTTGTTTTTCTATGTCGTAGCACTTGATCTAGGAGACAGAACTAACTAAATAAGGTTCTTTCTCACTGCTTAAATGTTTAGTTTAAGAGAATTAAGTAACAGTATCATTTGCAGTTTTAGTGAAACTGTCCAGCGGATGGTGCTGAAGTTCCTTTACTCAGAAATCCATGTCTGTATGTGCACAAGTGTGTCTCTTGCCAGACTTAAGTTTGTTCCTGGACGATTGAATGCAGTCAGAATGAAAGCCAGGTCTGCAAGTGAGAACGAGTTAAGATTAAGTGATAAACTTGAATATTCCCTTTAGTCTCCAAGCCAGACAACTTTGGCTGAAATTTCTGGTTAGGCATCCCCAACTGCACAGAGCATTCAGACACTTCTTTTCTTTACTTTTCTTTCACTAGATCCTGGCATTTGTTTTCTAGGAATCCAAAGTGAGAAGTGTCAGTTGCTCTGAATTCCCTTTTATGCAGCACACCTGTGTGTGTGACTGTACTGAGGTGTGTGAGCAGAAGCAGTGTAATCTTTGCTCTCACTAACTCACTTAGGGTAAAACCTAAGCCAGGCTGGTGTCTGGCTTGCCTCACTGCGTTGTCACTATAAACACTATAAACAGCTTGGCAGAGGGAAAATTACTCTACAATAATCTAGAGTCATAGTACTTGAGCTATTAAGTGGGAGAGCAATTGGGTTTGTTTAATCTGGAGAAAACAAAACTGAGGAGGGCCATGATAATTGTCTTCTTATAGGTGTTGGAGAGAAAATAAATTTCAGAGTCCAGTGCGGGGACAGGAAAGAGAATACTGTAGTACAATTTCAGCAAGGTAAATTTAGTTTAGAAGTCAGCAAGATTCCTAATGACAAGGGTATTTCAGCCCTGTTCCAGATTCCTGGGTAACTGTGAAATTGTCATTGCAGAAGTTTTTTAGAACTGTATAACCGGGTTTTTATTTGGAAGGTTTTAAATCAAGTTGTAGTTAGGAAATAGGCTCAAAAATGTCTTAAGATCCTTTTTAAGCTCCATTTTATGCATCTTCTACTCTTCTGTTGATACTTGCTTTATTACAGCCCTCTTGATTTCAGTAATATGGCATATTTGACAGAAAAATCTGCATTAATATTAGAAATTATTTCCATATATGTGGCACAATTTGCACTAATGCACTTAAATGTGTCACTGTGATCTTATTTCCTGAATGCAGCGTTTAAATCTACTTTCTGGTGGTGGGGAAAAGAAGAATCGTTGGAGGCAGAAGTTGTATTTACAGCTTCTAAAATGCTGTTATGTGCCTTTCTTTTCTTGGGACATGTCTTCACTGACAAGTGTGATGATATTATTTTGAATTTTGGATAACTTAAAGACTCATTTCTAGTAGATAATTGACAAGATACAGGGAAGGGTAAGGTTATGATGTGGGTTAAGTCCTGTGGGACAAGGTTTCCTAGGGCTGGTTGATGAGCATTGTCATGCAGCTGGAATGAACAACTATTTGTTGTTAATCTCTTTCCCCTTGAAAGTCCAAGAGGTCTCAGGCACCTTGATAGGGCACTTGGGGGACCCTAGAAACAGAAGTGTGTGGCCTTTTTAGAATACTACACATGCTGCAATAGCAATTGTGTCCTGCACAGGGGAGTGCTGGCACATAGGTGTTTCTGCAGGTGCTTAGGTGTCAGTGCTGTTGGAGGGAATACAGCCTGAGACCTGCAGGCCAGTTGGTTTAAAGCTGCTCTGCCATTTGTTGAGTAAGATTATTGGCAGTGGAGGATCATTCTGTACAGATTGGCGGCATGTAGGGATATTTATGTTTGGGTGTTTTTAAAGGTGTTTGAAACTGCACTTATACTCACATACACCTTTTAATGTGAAAATATCTTCATTATCAATATTGTCTGTTCAAAAGGTTTGAGTATGTTTTCCCCATATTAGCAAATTTTTGTGCTGAAAAGGTTTACAGAGGTTCCCCATGGAGAAGGAAAAAGACCCTCTTACCCTCATGGCTTTTTTCTGTGAGTAGGCTGCTTTACTCTTGAAAGGCCACATTAAAAGGTGTGTTGATTAGTCCTCTTTTCAATATATATATTTTTTTCCTAATATATATAAAATTATAATTAAAATAAAATATTTTCTACCTTTTATCCAGCTAAGATTGATGTTTTTTCAGGAAAAAACATGACCTCTATTGGCTTGACAATGAGACAATCAAGGATAAGAAGATGTAGGTACTAATCATATTCGAAGCTGCCTTGCTCAGATTTTGCACAAGTCAATTAACTTCTTTCCCAAGAGAGATACAGAATCATTTTAATGGGACTGATGGATGTTTGTTGTATATTTGAAGTGCTTTGTGATGTATTTGCATGCTAGATTGTATCTCTTCAGAAAGATCATGGGACCAGGGGTTTGGCAGTGATTGCATTATAAAAGTCTCCTTTTTCCTTTTTGCTTGTACATTCAGTTATGCTAATGTAGCTCTTTTATAAAGCTGTGCTGTGAAATAGATCCTCTTTTGTTGAGGTTGTTAGTTTTGTTTTTCTTTTTTTTTTTTTTTTAATGAGGACTTTTGTTTGTGATTTTGCCTTTGTTTTTTTAAATCCAGGTTAATTTCTTGACTTGGTTCACAGTGCTGCTTTCCAGAAAGTGGTGACAGCACAACTGAAAGGGCAGTATTTTGTAATCAGGGTTATGGTAGAGGCGAAAAAGGGGAGAGAGTTTTTTTGGCCCATCCCTGTTTGAAGACCCTGTGATGTCTGACCACTACATGGCAAATGAAGAGACATTGATTAAAAAAGGTCTTGCCACTTGTACTCAAAAAGTTTTTCTCAAGTATATTTGTTCTGTGGTCAGAAGAGAATCGTATTTAGTTGGCAACTCTGCTCTGAGGCTTTCTGAGTGCCCACAGGTGGGTTATTGGGTAATGTGCTAGCTACAGCACAGAGAGAATTCAGCTTCATCTTGGGGCCAGTGGCTGCAGATCTGTGAAAACAGTTCATGCTGCTTAAATTATTATGGTTTGTCTTTTTTTTTTTTTTGTTTTTGAGCAATTTCTGACTTAAAGTACTTGGTGTTAATTTTAAAGCATTTTTATAGACCCACTTGTGCTGTATTTGAACCTTAAGATCTTTTTCTCTTCTGTTTCTTGGTAACATAATGTTTTGGTAGTCTTTCCTTAAGCCTGGAGATTAGGCAGTTGTCAGTTTTTGTTTTGCCTGTCTCAATATCTGTTTCCTAGGGACAAAGTCATCCTGCAGATGGCTACTCCATTTCCATCATCTAACCCTGCAGCATCCATTGAATCTTATTCAGAAAATAGACCTGTACAATTCTGTTTCTGATTATTTTTCCCTAGTGTGGGGAGCACGCCTTCCTAATCCCTGCATGAAATGCTTGCATACAGATCTTTTTCTTATTACAGCCTTACATACTGTCCCCAGACACCGTATTGGCTATGGTGCTTTGGATCAGGAAGATTAGCAGTCTGCTCCTGTAATTTTTGTCAATTCTATTTCTTAATTAGTGGGTTGCAAGAGACCTTTAAATAACCTGAAATGCTACCTCATAGTTGATGGATGGGCACTTTGGTCTTAGATTACCATTTTTGCTTCATATTATCTTCTTTTTGCTTTTCTTCCTTTTCCCTCCCTCCCCTTACCCATCCTCCCTGTGTAAGGACAAAAATTGCAAGTATTTCTTCTGAGAAATTTAATCATAAAAAGAATGGCTTAAAAATGCTGGGCACCAAAGTGTTGGTGCTATCCTCACTTGTGTCTATTTGATCATTCACTGAAATAAACCCAAAAAGATGAAGGAAAGCAGGCTGGTAACTGCTGTCATTTTTTAATCAGTTAATTCTCCCTTTCTTTTGCTGGGAACTAAACATAAAGGGGAAAGGGTAGATTTTTAGACCTTAGAGATGCTTGCTGAGTTTTGGAAAAGAGAAGGATTGCTGAAAACTGTTTTTATGCTCTTTCACAGTTTAATCCCTCTGATAGATGGTTCTTACTATATGACCTTATTTCCACATAACATTTAAATTTAAAACCATTACATACCTGTCAGACTTTAGGCTTTTGAGCAGCTGCTGAAAGCAAAAGTGTCTCAGCCTCCAAATTAACAGCAATACTTACCACTTACAGAGTAGTTGAAATTACTAGAAAAGCTGTCTTACATATCGAATTTTAATATGATTGTGCTTGATGTTTTTGTTCAGAGTGCTTGAATCAACATACAGATAACTTATTTAAATTTCTCATTGCTCTCCTGTTTTCTTATTATCTGCCAAGGAAGCAGGTGGATATTCCCACTCAGCAAAATGGAAATACTTGGAAATAATAGAGTAGTGATCTGAACAACTCAAGGTTAATTTGTAAATCAATAATTTGATTCCTTTTGCTATGCTTTCTATTTGTTATTTTATGATAAAATTTCAGCTAGCTTCTTTCTGTTTAAACAATTACGTTTCAGCTCTTAGTAAATACATCCAGGTGTTTATTTTCTCTGCTTTGAAATTGATCTTGGGAATTCAAACAGAACAAACCTATTTCATTGAGCAAACCTTATTTTCAGGCAAAAATATTTTTTTTAATCAGTTGGAATGACTGACAAAATTTTTGCTGTGAAGTCAGTTAAAGCTACACAGAGATTGTTCCATCAGCAGGGGAATGTAAGCATCCCTTAATCAAGAAGTGTTTTCAGGAAATGTAGCAATTTCATTTCCACGCAGTGCTGATGTTTTTTACTTAGGAGTTAATGGTCATGAGTGGCTGCTTCCTTTGTCTTTTGTTAATTAGATGGCTACTGATAAATCATTATGAGTTTAAGACAGGGACAGAAGTATTGTCCTGTTAAATGATTATACTTATAAATGGTGTGAACTCTCACCTAGGTTTTGTATTCAAATCTTAGCTTTAAAGACTGAACTTCCTTATTCATAATACCTTGGTAATTGTCCAAAGGACTGTGTGTGTTTATTGCTATTTTGTCCTTTTGTTTTATAAGATATTCTAATAGATGGCCAAGTGGTTAATGATCAACACATTTCTGTGTATTTTTGAAGGTAGATCTGGATATATTTTTTTCCTATAAGCTTTTTAGGTCTAACTGAGGAAAATTTTAGTGCTTCTGGAGGACAAGCATTAGTCCTTTAATTTTTGGAGAATTTAACGTCTGTTTGTATGCTGGCAAGTGGCTACTTCAGACACAGTTATTCAGTACCATGCTTGTAATGTGTTCCTCCAGATATTTTAGGTATAGATCAGCAGGATATGCAGTATCCCAAAAAACAGAAGTGCAAAGAATGTTTTTTGAAGGTACTGATTTTTTGGGCTCTTAACTGAGCCCTGCAGTTAAGAATGTGCAGCCTGAATGTAATTAGGTAACTTGTTTGTGTAATTAACATGCTCTAAAAAATTTATGATTTTGCTTTGCCTGAGTTCAGGATGCTGCTTTCATCAGTAACTTTTGCTGAAGTTGGTGTGAGTTAAAGTTTGCTTTGCAGAATAAGACTGTGTACTCCTTCTGACCCATGTCTTAGTTAGAGCTCACTTGTGCAGCCATGGAGATAGAGTGAGACCAAACAAGGAAGGGGGACCTTTTATGCAGCCTGTTAATTTTAGATTATATAAGATGGGGTTATGCAGGTCCACACACAATTTCTCTTTTTGAAATTGCCATTGTTCAGCTATAATACATATGTTATTATCCATTTCTATCACATATCTTATATAATTTAATATTTTCTCATTGTTTACTGGAAAAAAGTATTTATGGCAGTGGACTTTGCTTTTCAACAGAAACTGTTCTAAAAGCATTTATTATCTACAGTTATAAACATTTAGTTTCCTGTCAATCGAAAGGACTTAAAATGATAGAAGTCTCCTTGTTATGTGAGATCATGGACCAAAGTTCTTTACTGAATCTGTTGCTAAGTTATACTGCAGAAATATTTTTTTTCCTCTGGGGAATATAGGCAGAATAAAGATAAGAGTTTAGTGAATAGGGACTTTCTGCTTACTTGCAACTTCCTTGTTGATAAGGAGGTTGCAGTATTTAATTTTTAAAAAAATAATACATACCACCACCACCCCCCTGAAAGCATCAAACGTATTGGGCATTTAACTTTTTACAATAAGAACAATTGTTACAATTTAGACGCGGAGTGTACAGCTTTTGTGAAAAAGAAAACTTTGAAAGTGCATTCCAGATCTTCTGGGCTGATTTATGTTATATGTGAAGCTGCTCTACCGCTAGCAGTATTTTATGGGAAATTAAAATTGACTGCTTGGCATGTGTATAAAGGACAGAATTGATTACATTTCTGTCCTTTACCTAGGCACAAATACTTTAACTGTCACTGAAATACCTTAACCTGCTTTGTCCATTCTGTATGGCATTCCCATTTATCCCAGACCCAGAGGCCTGCATGTTGGTCTAGTATTGCTTCTGTCAAGCTCTCTCTGTCTATGGAGTGAAAAACATGAAGTTATGCCATAGTTTGGTAAACTTGTTTCTTCTTCAGTGTACTTGTGTGATGTATACTGTTTGTCAAATGGATGGCTAGGAGCTTAGATGAAATGTGAATATTGTATGTAAATCTTTTCTCCTGAATTATTGTTTACATGTTGCTGTTTATTGTTTTACAGCATACCTAAGTGATTGCAGTTTTTCCACTGTATTGGAAAAAACCCCTTGTTTGAGGAGAATTACTTTGTGATACAAGCTTCTGAACTTGGTTCACTGACAAACAAAATTCGCTTTAAAAGTTTAAAAATAGTTTTAACCAAACATTGTTATACAATACATAACATTTTGTGTGTGATGTAGTGATAATTACCTGAAATGAGAGGGCTAGAAGGAATTGGGAAATAGCAGGGAAGATAATGAATCAAGTCTTATCTGACGTTAGCAGGCAGTATTATGGCTTAATTCAAATTCTATGATACATGCAGAAAAAAATACAAACCACACATAACAAACAAAAAATATTCAGCAAGCAATGATGAAAATAATCAATTATTTACTGGTTTTTTTTGTAATGTTAAAATATTTTACCAAGGCAAGTTGCAGTCAAAAGTAATGTGAGTTATTTTGAAAATGGCAATACATAAAGATGCATTTATACAAGTGCAAGACTAAATATTTTACATAACTGTATTTCAATGAGAAGATATACAGTAAGTGCACACTTGATAACACTAAGCAGGCAAAACTTAACGTTAGTTCCATATGCTGTTGTATAGTTCATGCACAGATCTCTCCCAAAGTAAAGAGGCTGTTCCAAATAATTCTTGCTGGGATGAAAAACAGGATGGGTTGCTGGTAAGGGTGTCAGCATGGATGGGGGTCAGTTATAGACATTACTTACTGTAATTTGTGATTGCCGTGGAAGAGGAGTGGCTGATGGTGTGATAGTGATACTGCTGGTGATTTTATTGGTGGGCTTAGTGGGTAGGCCATTAGCTAGTGCTGGAGTTCTGTTGTCTTGCACTGCATTGCAAGGGCTGATGGGCTTGGAATTGGTGAGAGCTTGGACATAAGGACTTCCTAAATGAATGTGGATTTTGTTATCCTCAGTAGTTATTACACTTGATCCTGTACTGTTAGATCTCTGAAACTGCCATGACTGCCTGTCTGGGGATACTCTAAAAACAGCATGCTTGGCTCCCATTTCCAAAGGCTCTGAGGAGAGTGCTTGTTCCTGAGAACTTGAGCCAGGTAAAGCCAAAGGGGACATTGTTCTTTCAGGAGTTAAAGAACCACACGATTCAGGAGTTTGAGATCTTGCAAAAGTAGTCATAGTAATAGGAGAAATTACATGCTCTGGAGTCATGTAGCCTTCTCCTGGTTTTGATTTTACAGGTGTTAAGGAGGCATTTTGAATTATGGTTATTCTTTGCTTTGGAGTGCCACAGTTGGGTATAACTGCTGTGCTTGTGTAGGAGTGAGGGCTTTCAGTGGTAGGACTGGTTATTTCAAGGGTTGCTGTATTCTGTCCATGGTCTGGAGTTACTTTTATGTGAAGGGGTTGGCCAGGTGTATGGCTTAGCACTAGGTCTCCAGTCTGTGCACAGTTTCCATTTTGTTTTGTGTGTATCTTTCCATTTTGAGGATGGCTGTCTTTGGACCTCATCCAAGGGATCCATAATTTTTTGTTTGCAGCATTTGTGGTGGATGAGTTGCTTTTGAAAGACACTGTTTGCTCCTCCTCGTTATCACTGTCTTCATAGAGCTGCCCATTTATGACCGTTCGCTCTAAAGGCATGAGGGTTTTGTAATCGGGTGGTTCATTGTCTGCTGGATCTGTTTGGATTTCTTTAGAAAAAACTTGCACATCTGGCATTTTCTTTCCATTGAGACCGGGCCTGATGTTCTTGCTGAAGGATCTGTACCTCTCTAGTTCTTTTGTTAGGCTTTCCATTTCTCTTGCTAACTCCCTGTTTTTGTTTTCTTGCTGGAGGAGTTTCTTCTGTAAGACTGTGTGATCACCTCGCAGGT
This sequence comes from Toxostoma redivivum, assembly GCA_013397375.1. Taxonomy (NCBI): domain Eukaryota; kingdom Metazoa; phylum Chordata; class Aves; order Passeriformes; family Mimidae; genus Toxostoma; species Toxostoma redivivum. The sequence goes on along the minus strand of VXBI01005958.1, from coordinate 217,038 downwards.
GGCAGATTAGGTCTTCTGTTGCCACGTATTCATGAACTTTCTCTTTCAGTGCATCTACTTCTCTGGAAAGGTGACTCGATTTAGCTTCCTCTTCTCTGAGTTTCTTAAAAAGGTGCTCCTGATTGGACTCTGCCTTTTCCGTTAATTTATACCTCGCCAATTCCTTTTTCACAGCCTCCAACTCCTCTGAGAGGAGCTTGGCTCTGTCCCGTTCACTGACATATTTTCGTTCTAGAGACTCAAATTCATCTTCAGTTTTCATAAGATCATCTTCTACAGACTTCATTTCATTGAGCTTCTGCTTAAGCCTTTCAACTTCTTGAGAAAGCTCTTTGATTATGTTGTTTTCCTGCTGCAAGGAGGTGCTAGATTTGGTACTCTCCTTACGTTTATTTTTAAGAAACTCTTTTTCAACATCTTCCAGAGACTGAAGTCTTTTACTTAGAATATTCACTTTGGAAACAAGATCACTTCCTTTCTCCTCTTCTGCTTTGAGTTTGTTTTTCAGTTCATCTCTTTCTTTTGTAACACTGGACATTTTTTCCTCTGCATCAGATTTCGATTTCAGTGCCTTTTTACTTTCCTCCATCAGCTTTTCTGTAACTGACATCACTTTATTTTGTTCCACCTGAAGCTGAGAAGTTGCAGCTTGCAGCTTTTCTTCTGTTTGCTTTATTTTTTCACCCATAGTTTTTCTTTCATCCACAAGCATCACTGTTAAACTCTTCAGCTTTGTTAAATCTTCTTTAAGTGTTAACTCAGTTTTTTCTAACTTGCTTTCAATTGCTTCAAGCTCACCAACTCTAGCTTTTAAACCATCCAGTTCATGGGACAACTGCTTTGTTAACATTTTTTCTCTTTCTAGATTGCATTTCAGGGAGTAACATTCCTGTTTACTCTTGTTGAAAGCATCTTCTAATTTCTCCAGCTCCATAATTCTTTTATTCAGTTTATCAACTTCACCTTTAAGGTTCTTGCTCTGTGATGCTTCTTTTTCTAACTTTCTATTAAGTTCTCTGCACTGATCTTCCATTTTTATGAGCTCTTCATCTTTTCCTTCCATCTCCAGCAGTCGTTTCCGTAGTTCTTCTACTTCAGTCATAAGTGCGGCGTTCCCACACTCTCCCTTATTTATCTTATCCCTTAGGTCTTGCAGTTCTTCTTCTGCTTTTCGTAAAGATTTGTTGGTCTCTTCCAGCTCATCAATTTGCCGGCTGAGAGTTGTTAATTTTAGCCTGAGCTGGCGGTTCTGACTGTCTTCATTGGTTAGTTTGGCCATCATTGCTTCTTGGTCTTGGGAAATCTTACTGCTCTGGGCGTGAATTTCAGCCTCCAGCCTGCTGGATCTCTGTTTCTCTTCTTGAATTTTTGCTTCAGCAAAAGTCAGCTTTTTGTGTGCTTGTTCTGTAGAAGTGGTTAATTCTTTAATTTTTTTACTTTGTTGATTCAACTGCTCAGTGAGTCTTTGCTGTTCATCCACCACCATTAAAGCAAAGGATTTCAGTTTAGTCAATTCTTCTTTCAGTTTAGCTATTTTCTTGTTGTTTTCCTTTTCTTTTTTTGCCTGATATACTGTCTCTTGTTCAAGAAGCTTTTTCAATCTGTGGGAGGAAATAATATTGTATTTTTGTAACTATTTTAGTGGGCTTTTTAAAACACACTTGAAATATTACAACTTCTCTGCCAGATGTCCATGAATACTTGTAACTACAAGCAGACCTGTCCTCGCAACATCATTTGGAAGTGCCCACTGGCCTTACTTCCTATTCAGAAGTTCTTTTGTAAAGAACACTTCAGTATGATCATTTAGACTTAGCAACTTTAGTTATTGTGCATCTTTAATTATATTTTCAACTTCTGACGGCATCAGTGCAACAAAACTATTTTGTTATTCTGCACTGGAACTGCACTTCTCTTAGCTGTTTGCTGAGGCTAGGTATGTGCATGCAAGCTTTGTTTGGTTTTTTGTGTGTGTTGTGCCTTTTTTTTTTTAAAGAAATGTGATTATTATAATGCTTGAGAAATTAGATCAGTGCAGCCCTCAAGGGCTGATATAATTTACAGCATCATAAACATCCTAGCTTTGTTACTTATAAACCATCCTGATATTTTACAGTCAAACCCGTAGGACATTTAAGTATGCGAAGGAAATGTAGCCACAATGGGCAGTTAGTCAGGCTGCCTAATGTGAATCCCTAAGCAGCACACCAGAGCAAAATTAGTTAAATCTGTCCTTAGTGAAAGTGCAGGCCTTGTGGCTTTGTACGAGACACACACACATACACACAAATGCAGTTAGCAGATAAACAGGTATTCAGTTGTGCCTTTTGAACTTAACAAAGCCCAAATGTCTTAATGTGTGTTAGGCCTGGATTTGCAGATATGCCTCAGTGCAACCCTGCTTTTACATGAGTCTTGAAGGTTTTCATGAGGATTTTCCAAAATTAGTTTTACAAGTTTATGTTAATACTCAGTCTTTATTGGGATGCAACATAGTTAGTTAGTAAGAGACTTGGGATAAGTTTATGCATTTATTCATGTAAGATCCTAAGAAACCTCCAAATACCTCAGCTTCTTAGGTTCTTTTGTAGACTTTTCTATGTCAAGGAGATGCTTGTGGAGTTTGTCTAAAGTATGATTGGGTTTGGGCAGCACATATGTCTCCTTTCAAATATATTTTTCCTACAGCCAAGATAAATATATTCTGGTATTAAACAAAAATCTGAAAAGCCTAGGATGAAGTAATAAAGAAGTAGAATTTGTATGTTGTTCATAAGAACAACATCTTGTAGATCTGTAGATCTTGTGAAGGAAATGACTTGGTTATCAAGACTGTACTTGTAGAAAATGACTGTTTAAGCACCCATTAAACCTTATTTTTTCTCCCGCTGAAATATGATGACAGCTGTCTAGAAGTTGCTGAAACTTAGGATTCCTGTTCCATATTTGTCTGTGGTCACTTCTGTGATGTCCATGTCCAAGTGATGAGTCTTTACAGCTTTCCACTGACAAGTTCCTGTTGCAGCCTCCCTTTTAGTTCAGGAAGAGCTTAGATAAGGGCCTCCTTTGCACAGCTTTTAATTAAATGTCAACTGGCTGAAGGCATATATTCTTGGGCAATAGGCTGCCTTAGCAGCATCCCCTTTGGAAGCAATGTAATTTTCCTTCACAGAGAGAGGAAGTCCTTGCCATTGTACAACTGTCCACCAGACTTGTCTGATTTAATGGTGATGTTGTATAGAAATCCATGACAATAAAATTTTTATAATATCTTTGTAGTCCTTACTGTTTCTGAATGTAATGAAATGCTTTGTATGAAAAATTAACAGAATGGGAAGAAGCCATAAACATCAAAGACTTGAAGCAGTCACAAATTCTGCACAACAGTCAATTAACATAATCAGGGAAACATATGAAAATGTAGAAATGGAGAGGGAGAGGTTTGTGAAATGAGTTTGAAGGAATGCTGCTGGTTGACAGAATACATAAACAGGGGGAGGACTGCAGCATCTCAAAGGCAGCTTTTTACTGTGTTCATGGTATATGAACTTTTGTCCCCATTTCACTGCTACTTTCCGTTCTAATTCTTTTTAGTGTAAAAATCTTTTTTCCCTCCCCGCCCTTGTCTCTGAATGCTTTAGTAGTGAAGTTCAATTGATGATTTACCGTTGCCATAGCTATAAAACCATAACAGAAGCACAACTAACAATTTCATTTGGAATGAACTCAGGTTTTGTGTGTGCATGAAGTTAAGACATATCCATATGGTTACTTGGACTTACCACCATCTGATTTATTTTAGTTTGCTTCACTGTAATTTATTTTTTTAAGGCAGAGTTAGCTACAGTCATTAATACCTTAGGTAATCAGTGTTTTACCCAACACTTCCATATTAAGTAGTTGATATCTCTCTGGCCAAATGAAACTAATGATCCAGCAAGTCATGCCTCTTAAATTGCTTTGGAAAGAAGCTCTTAAGCCAAATAGTAACAAACAATTGTAATTTTCATATAGAGATGCTGTATAATTTTTTTATGATTCAAATAAGATAATTGTGCATAAATAATGAATAAAATAAGTTGACAATCAAGTCAAGTCTGATCAAGCCTGTGTTGTGTGGGCTATTTGAACCAAAGTTCCTATATTACTGGTATCTGGACTGTTGTGTAATGATTTTCAAGAGAGTCTGTTTCTTTGATCATGCCAAAAGACTTTCTGTACTTAAAAATGATTCTTTCATTCAAAAGATAAAATGCAGCTTTAAGATGCAAACGGACTCACAAGCAAATATTTTTAATGACTGAGATCTATTTAGTTTTTAAAAAATACTTCTATAAAATCACTTGATTGAAGAGCATAGTGCAGCAACGGGTAGTTAAAGGATTTTAATGTGTTTCCAGAAAGAAAAAAGGAATGTATTAAGCATGATAGTGTCATTAAGTTTTTTCACTTGCTTTTGATAACTATATGCTTAGTCATATATTCCTATACAGCAAATACCCTCAACACTGCTGAATAGATAGTGATTTATTGGATAAAGATTGATTTTGCAAGAAGTCAGCTGGGAGTCTCTTAATATTTGCAAAGAATTTTCCTTGGCTGCTAGGGTTCCTATTTCATGGTTCAGTAGGTTCACAGTGACTGTGTCTGCACATATGCACTTAAGAATGGAAGAGGATCCTAAAATGTTTGGGGGTGTGTGTTGGTATTATTTATTTATTTGTGTGTATTCTTTAATTGCTTAAATTTGGTCAGGGATTTATTTGGAACCCAAGTTCTGCGGGTCAGTGCTTGGCTGTGTATATTACCTGAATTACGAAGTCTCATGCTTGAAGAAGTGCTTTAACTGATAATAGCACTTAGTGACTTTGGTGACAGGGTAAAAGTACTTTGTGTTAACTTCATCCAAAATACTGTCTTCCTGAAAAACAGTATCCAGAGTATCTGAGAGAACAATTTTACTGAAAATATGCAAAGGTCAAAAAAGTTGGCTTAAATAAATAATGTTTTTTAAAAAGAGCAGGAACTCCCCTATCCAATAAAATATTTTTATCATTTTCTTTGCTAGCTAAATTTAACAATCATGTAATTTTGTATTAGGCAAAAGCAGGTATATCATTTAGACAAAGCTTTTAAACAACTCTAAGCAGTTGACTTTACAGGACTACAACAACCCTTTCTGAACTGAGGCCAGCAAAAACAGACATTGAAAATTGTTTTTATGAACATGACTGATAGGTAGTTAAAGAGTGTCAGGGCAGTGTCTTATTACTTCAGAGCTTCTGTTATAAATTATTGCTTTATTGTGGTTTAATATTATACTTATTTGCAATACCAGTTAACTGCTCCTTTATTTCCTGGAAGAAATTGTGTTTCTCAGCTCTCCTCTGTTCATTTAGTTGTTTCCCTCAGTATGCAGGCTACAGCTTCTTGGTGTTAATGCCATGCATTCAATTGTGTTGTCTTGTTTTTCCTCATTTTTTCTAAGTGAATATAGCTTCAGCTACATTGCATTATATTTGACAACATAACGACTGTATTCTCTACAAGATTTGGAGACTCCCATAACAGTTCATTGTCCTGGTGTCATGTCATGACATTCTGCCTTTAAGAGGGACTTTCCATTTTCCTGGGATGACCATTACATGGAGATTGTTTAATTTATGTTTATTCTACGGGAGTGACTTTTCCTTTGAGTTTCACAGAAACCAAAGTATGGAAGCTGAGATTGCAACACTCTTATTATTTTTTTTAGCTTGTTCTGGAATGAATCATTATTCTTTGAATAATAAGAATAAAAATGAGTATTTTTGGTTTGTTTGTTTAAGCAATGTTGTTGTGGTAACTTTAGAAAAGGCTGTTTTCTAAGGATGCAAGTGAAAGAGACGATGGTTTGTAAAGGTTAGCTTTTGTCCTCCCTCTCACTGAAGTGTTGTGGAGTTTTTAATGTAAATATTGTAAATATCTGTATCAGACCATTCTGCAGAAATGATAGTGATTCTTAATTTCTGTGATTCTTTTTTTTTAAATCATAAAAATCCATATTTTTAACTAGGTCATGCTCTTCACCCTTCCCCAGATGAAAGATGTGGTTTGCAAGAAGTTCTACAGGTTATTACATGAGGGAGACTTCTAAAGTTTTTGGACATATGCTTGAATTTCCCCTGGTACAAAGCAAATAAAAGCTTTAAGCTGAAAGCTTTTAAATGTGGATGAAGTCATGCCTCTTCCTTTGAGGCAGTCTTCCCAGTTAGCAGTAAGACATGGTCTGGCCTTTAATAAGAGAAGAAACATGCTTCATCATTTCTGGTAAATCTTAAAAGTTGTTGTAATTTTTTGACACCAGTGCAGTTACATATTTATTTTTTGTAAGAAAGCCAGTCTGTGCCTTCCACAGTTCATTGAAACAAAATTTGTGTTTGTTAAAGTATTTCTGGTTTTGAGGTGGCTATGCATTTTTAAATTTTTTTCTTTTCCTTTGCCTACAGTTCTTTTTATCGATATGCAGTTTCTATGAAGACATATGTTACAGCATTTTCTATGGCTTTCTATTATCTTTATTAATGCTTCTTTTTCCCTGTCATAAAGAAAGTCAAAAGCTTTTGAAATTACAGCAGCAACAACATACCATAGCTGTTGTGTAATCTGCTGGCTTCATCTGAATCAGTCAGCACTTCCCAACAGAATATGAATACTTATTTTTAAATTTGTTTTCCATTACATTAATTTATGTCTGTAAATTGCAAAGAATTTGTTTATGCTAGGATGCAGACCTCCACAAAAGGTGTCTCAACTGCAAGAGACTGTGTAAGGCAAATTTCCCAATAAGGAAATTTATTTTATAAAATGAGAACTTTTAATGAGGGGAGTGCGAGTACTGTCACAAAGTAATTATCGTTTTATCTGATGCTTAAAATGCTGACTTGCTTTACCAGTCTTAATAAAAGTCACAGAAGATGAATGGTATTGCCAGTTCTAGGTTAACGGGCAAAATTTTGCATTGATAACCAGATGTATTTAGCTGTGGTGCTGAGTAAACATGTGTAGATAATACATGCTTTTAAAAATTAATTATTCTGGAACGCTGATATTGTTTATGACCATGATTTCACAACTACTAAGCTGCTGAATATTCTTACTGGTGATACAGGGATATTTACACTCATAAATGTTATGAAATCCTGGGTAAATTTGGTGACAGAAAATAGTGTAAGAAACTTTTAACAAATTCATATTAGTTAATTTAAGATTTAAGACTGGATTAACTTCCAGTTCAAGTAATTTTACTTCAGCACAAAAATTCAGTTTTGTTTTATTATGAAATGTCAGTTTAAGAAAAAAATTTTCTATCTTGAATTCCGTTCTTTCCTTATCTAGATGTTCTTGAAAGTCACCTATCAAAACATCAGTCTTGTGTAAAAAGCATTAATGCTTTCTGTGGCAGTAAGGACTTGAATGTCAGTGTGATAATTATTAATTCTGATGTAAATTTCTAATCTTCTGAGATTATGACAGGGACATATGAGTGTGATTTATAGGTTGGAGTGAAGAAGATGCTGTTCCTATTAAATTATTGGCAGGTTTTTCGTTTGGTTTGTTTTTTGACTTGACTGCTTATCCTGAAAACATTTTAAATTAACACTAACCTAAGAAGACTATAATATTAATGAGTTTTACTTGAAGTTACCCTTAAAAACTCTGGGTCCCAGCATTCAGCTTATTAGAAAACATGGCACAATGAATTGTAAGCTGGACTCTGATGTGTCACTGCTTTTGAGATTCACTCTGCTTTTTTCTTTCCTCTTTCTAGATTTAACAGCTGTTTCAGGTATTCTTTTGAAGTCATTATCTATTACTGTTGGCATTTCAATGCCATATGATTGTGCACACAGCATGACTTAATCCTCTTCTGCTCTGAATCTAAATACCTCAATAAGCTAAACAGCTCACAGAAACAGCACTTAGGTTTTGTTAGTAATTCGGGATTTTTTTTTATATTACCATAGTGCATATTCACCACCTCCCCCTTCCTCCCCCATCTCTCTAATGTCTCCCACCATACTGCCTGTAAATTCAGAAATAAGGCCAGCAATTTCAGATGCAACACCAGAATTTGGAACTCTTCAAATTTACGTCAGCCAGCAAATTATAGTTTTGCAGATGGAAAGCTTTCTGAAGGAAATGGAAAGATGAACCACAAGAGATGTGGTATGGGGGTCAAAGCAACAAGAATGAGGCAGAACTTTTCAGTTACTAATCCAGGTCCTGCTTCTGTCTTGTCTTCATCTTTAACAAGTGAAATCCTCAGATTTATTAAAATGGAAAAACAGTGTTAACTTACTGTAACAGATTTTGAGAGCTATTATTAATCCAAATAGGTTTTAAGTGCAGTAATTACACAAAATAAACAGAGACAACTACTGGTTTGTATAATTTGTGACTTTTAGACAACAGTGTCATTTAAATGATTGCATTTGATATTTGATGTTATGTGCTAGCAAGTTAAATTGATGAGAGAAAATGTGTGTCTTTATGAGCCTGAATTTTGTTTTAAGTGCATAGTTTAAGCTTTATTCCTGATAGAATGTTATTGCTTGACCACAGTTACTGAACTGGTTTTAAAATCACCAGTGTGATAATACTGCAAAGATAAACAGGTCAGGGCTTAATCCACCTTTTACCTGTGGGCAGGTGAATGGGTTTGCATTTTCTATTCAGAGTGTCAATACTAGGAATTGATAACGTTGCAGCCTCCTGCTAGGGTTACCAAGTGAAAACATAACATGAAAACATGTTACAGGAGTTAACTTAGCTCCTGAAAACTGTCCTGTGGAGGCCAGCCTGTCTTCACCCACACACCCCATGGAAAGATTAGGCACAAACAAGGGAGTGCAGCTTGCCCAAGTTGTGGATAGCTCTGGTGAGGCTGCTACTAGACTGGCTATCCCAGCCATGTGTGTTTGGTTTGTGTAAGGCAAATACTACATTGCTGTTGCTTCTATGCTGTTTACTGTTGATGGAAGGGTAAAATTTGGAGGTGTGGGTTTTTGTCTTGGCTATTTACTCTGCATTCTTCAGTTGATTGAGGAGTTTGCAGAAGTTCTGATTCTCTGAATGAATCAGTTCCTTCAGCTCAGTGTAAGTTTGTAGTCCTTAAGTCATATTTTTATACTTCAATTTAATGATACTGTTTTATATTAAGAGAACAGCCTGAGATTTCTTTAAGCAATTTCTATAGATAAATCCTGTGATTTTTTTTTTATTTTTTTTTATTCTGTATGTAACATCATAGTGTGTAGGTTCATGGAATGTTTTTAGGTGTGGGAAAATAGGTGCTGTTCTGGTGTATGATGCACCTGAGGCAGTGCTGGTGCTGCTGTCTTAACCAGAATTGGGCATAATTGTGCAAGAATCTAATTTATACAAACTTTTTAACTTCAATTAGTTAATATTTTTGGTATGACAGAAAATGGCTCTCAGCCACATCATGTTACTCAGAGGAGACCAGTTAGTTTTAAATGTCATTTTCCCATAACATTTACAGGAACTGAATGTTCTCTAAAACAATTTTAACACACATTTTATATAAAAATAAATGTCTGGGGCTGCATTTTCATCCATGGGCAGAGTAGGCATTGTGCCTATCTTTTATGCAAACCATGGCCTTATATTATCAGTCATCAGCAGTGGTAAAATTTAGAGCTTTCCATACTGCCATGCTCACTATTCTTTTGAACTGAAGGCATCCTACTCATGCTGCCAGCCCTGGATAAGCTGCTCAGTGACCACTTGCTTCTAGACAGGTGAAACTTATCTGCAAACTTTATTATGCACTCTTCATGCTCAGTGTACGAGCATTTATGTGCTAAAATTGTGATTTAAACGACATAGATTAAACATGGGAAGTTAAATAAAGATACTTTAGTACTGAATGGCACTGTTAAGGAAGACTGAGACTTTGCCATTATTTGTAGGAATGAGGCTGATTGTAAACAATTAGACAAACATTCCTCAGAAATTATACAGGTGGTGTCACTGCTTTGCAGAAGGATTCAAATTCCATTACTTCTTGAGAGTTCTGTTCTGTTCATACCCATAAATCTTTATTATATACATACATCCTCAGACAAAAGTAAGTAAGCAAGCCCTTTTTCTGGTATGCTTATTTCCTGAAGAAGCTCTGTGTGTTTAATAAACTCTGAGTGCTTGAAACTGGGCTTGGGTGGCACTCCATTTCTTCTTTTGTCAGAAAGCTTAAATCTTAATTGTTACTGCAAATTTAGCTTGCCGTATTTAAATTTTCCTTTATGCTAAGTTGCATGAAGCAGTGTAGTTGAGGCTTTTCTCAGGTTTGCTAATACAGTTGCAACTTTTTCTGGTAGCCAAGACTGTAAGTAATAATGCTAACAGCAATAGTGTTAAAATCAAAGAGAAGTTTCATTTTGAACCTAAATATGCATCTTTTCTCATAGACTTGATAATGTGAAGGGTGTCCATTTTCTCTAAGCACTTCATGTTGGAGGCACAGGTGAGAGAGATGGTAGCAATGCATTGTGGCAGGGTCAACTAGCTAAACTTCAAAACTACAAGAGATGAAGAATCCTGCTAGTTTGCTGGTCTGCACTCTGTGACCTTCTGAAATTGTATCAGAATTTTTTCTTATGCATCACAAATTGCTTCTGGGTACAGTTCTAGGTACTGAACCTCTATAGCTCTGGTGACTTAGCAGCCTGGCAGATAATTCATTTTCTTGCCTATCTATTGTAAACCTGCTAAATGTTATGAAGTTGTATTTTCTTTTCTCCCAGTAGATCTCTGGCCATACAGACCTGGGAGTACTTGGTGAATTATCTAAAGGTACAATGTCAATGCATGTTTTGTCTAAAACATGTTAATCCTGAGCAAAGGTGCTCTGGTTCAGCATTTAAGTTTACATGATTTCTTCAAACCGATCCTCTTCAAAGGAGGCTAACACATTGTTTTAGACTACAGGACAGGGAGCTACACTGGAGACCTAAAGATGTTAGTTTGAGAATTTTTTAAATGGTTATAGTTCTAACCAAAGTTTACTTCACAGGTTTAATTCACAGTTCAATAGCAAATGATAGTTAATGTAGCCTCTTCACCTGTGATGAATTGTTTAACTGAAAAACATCTTTTACTCTCAGGTCTGTTGATTATGATGTCTTGAAGTAGGATTTTTCCATTTCTGTGCAGCCTTGGTTGTTCAATGTGTTAAAAATCACATACACTGCTTTAGAATAAAAGAAATTGGATCCTTTAGTCGTGTGTCCACTCAGAGTGCCAATAGCAGTGTTTAGGATGATTGTGGTGTTTTGGGTTTTTTAGCAACTTGCATGTGTGTTCAGCAGCTGAAGTAACTTCCTTGCTTTGTAAAAGAAATATTTCTCTATTTTGTAGGGGAAAAAACCCTAAATCGTTGAGATTGAAAAAAAGTGGATTTCACTAGTTCTAGCATTTCTGTAATCAATGATTTCTTAAACTCTTTTAAAATTGGTCTGAGCAGTCTTCCTAAAGCCAAGAGAGATACTTACTTTTTCCATCTTTAGTTGTTTTCCAGTGTTCTTTGCCTTTCAAAAACTGTCATAGGAAAAGGTTTTTTTTAGGAAAGAGCATGGTCACGTGCATGTATGCTTCCCTTCTCCCTTCATATGAAGACTCTGTGTTCCTTGTTCTTTAAGGAACTGTGAATTCAGTTGAATATTTTGTGCCCAGTTAGTGTACCCCAAACTGATTTATAACTCAGTATCATTATGTGACATCTGGCTACATGCCCTACGTGATCTCTTTCTTTGCTTCTTGGCTGATCTGTGGTATTCAGGTTATAGTTTCTTGTTTCAGTGGTCACTGAAAATGAAGGAGATGTAGCATGCTTTCATGTACAGTATGTTTCTGATGTAATATATTTCAGCTTTTATCATTCATTTATAATATGGTTTCAAATGCTGAAAATAAGAGCTCTCTCTAGACTGAACTTGCAAGTAGTTTAGTTAATTGCTTTAATCTAGATATATGACAGGGTCATTTACAAGTTATAAAATGTTACCAATGTCAATGTGACTCTTCCCACCCAGTTAATGCTGACTGAAACAGAAAAATTTTGCTCTTTACAGAGATGGCAGTAATCCTATATAGCTCTAGGTGGTGGGGGGGAACAAAGTAGAGGCAAGAGGACCCTTTCCAAAGTGGCTGCTCCTTTGTATGCCAGGGTGCATTTTCCTCCCTCCTCCTCTGTGTGGGTATGTGAGCTTGACTATTCCTGTCAGCTGTTGTCTGTTGCTTTCCCAAAAGGGAGCCAATGTGTCAATCTCCCAGCACAAGCCTAAGCGTTCTCCACCGGTTGGTGTCGTCCCTGCACCACCCTCGTAGGCAGCTATTTGTCATCTGGAATTGGCCTCTAGTGAAGCTGTACTTGCTGACTTCGCTGCAGAGGCTTTCATCCCCCTGCTCTGCTCACTCATATGCATACAAATGAACATGCTCATTTATAGATTAGATATTTCTTTAGAAACACAGATTTTAGAGGTTTTAGGGCTGTCAAGGTTTCTGGTAGCCTTTTCATTGAAGACAATTCAGTATTTAGTTTGGGAATTTAGTTTTTGGCTGCTAATTAAAAAACTTTTCTCTTTACATGAAAGAGTATATAGTAGTATTTTGCTAGTTAAGAAAAATATTTCAGATTTAAGCATTAACAATTGAGCACTGATTTTTTTTTTCCACACCTTCCTACATCCCAGGTTAGTGTGTTCAATACTGGATTTCAGATATTTAGATTAGGAATTGGTTGCCCGAAATGTGGTGTTGTCACACCCTCAGGTTCAAGTGACCAATATAAATCAATTTCCATATTTTGGTATGGATATTTTTTGGTAACAGATCTTCCGAGGTGTAGAATGTGCTTGACCAGGGGGTAGCATTTTGAAATTGAAAACAAAAACAACTGTGGCATTTATTAGGCTTCTTCTGAGCCTCTCTGTGGCTAAGTAGAATAGAATCATGTTTGGGCATGTGATGGGTGACATTAGTTTCAGGTAGGCCAAACTTACATGTGATAAAATTTCCAAATTTTCTTCATAGTTAGGCCTAATGACTGAAAGCTTTATAAATTGTACCAAAAAGAGATTAAATCCATTGAAAGCTGACAGAATTCAGTCAGCTTAAACTTAGCTCTTAGATAGTTTTGTCCAATGTGTAATTAAAATATGGGCTTTATGAGTGCATTACTTTCTATTTTTAAGCAGCCAGTTTTATGTGGTTTTTTTTATGGCAGTAGCATCATGCTGCTTCATTTCAGTTTTAAAAATTTTTCTTCATTCTCTTATTCTGTCATTGCGATAGTTGCTATACAAACACTAGATAAGCTTTGTGTCTCTAATAATAAAAGACAAAGTTTTAAATCAGCTGTCTGCAATGAATTTTAAAGAAAATGCTTTGAATAGTAGGTTTAAGGCAGATTTTAAGAACTTTATCCATCATTGAAGTGCAATTGTTGTGTTCCTTCCCAGGCCTTTGGAAATCTATAAAGGATAATGAAGTCTGATGTATTGTTTCACATCCTGCCATAGTATGCAAGATGAGCGTTTTTCTTGTCAAGAGTGGACTTTTTCCCCATCCATGTTTTCAGTCATGTTCACTAGAGCTTTGTGTACCCTGCCTGATGTATGTGTGTAAAGCTTTGGGGAGTTTGGGTGTGAGCAGTTAGGTGGTTTTGTGGGCTCTGGTTTCCCAGCTTCTTTGAGCATGCAGCATGAAGCAGAATGGCTCAAGTTCTGCTGCTTTGCCACTCTCTGGTGGTCACCTGGCCAGCCTGAGGCTGAAGTCAAGCAGCTGTGTTACATCATCATCATCATCATCATCATCATCATCATCATGTTCTCGATGAGCTGCAGCAGCAGGCATGACTTCTGCAACAGGCAAAAAGTGCATGCATTTATCAGCTTGAATGACCAAGGTTATGGTTTTGACTTGTGTGGAGCTGCGTAGCAAGGTTGGGTTGAACTTTCACCCCCGATATTTCCATATTGCTTTTAAAAGAGGGTTCTGTGATAATGTTGCTGAGTGTTCAGCCAGCATTCATTGTTTGCGTGAGCATTCACCTCTTCACAGTCACATCAGCCCTGGTGAGGAACAATTGCTTTGGGAGGTGTTTTTCGTACTGTTTTTAACTGGTGGCTACAGACTGCCTCAGAAAATCTTCAAATACATTCTGCTAGAAACAGTGAACACTCTGGAGAAGTGAACTGTAACTGCCTGAGAGTGCTCCATTGGTGTATTGCTGTGAGCTCAGCTACTGAACTTCAGGAACATTATGGTGCACTGGAAATGCAATCAAAGTGATTTTTGACACAGTGATTTTGCTGACAGAAAACACAGCAAACCTCAAAATCAGCATAATGTACTAAGAGGTGTTAAAAGTCAATGTGTCCATTACTTCATTTAAATCACAAGACTGGACACCATATTTAGAATTTTTCAGCAGTGACTTTTACCTTCTCGGAGCTGAGTAATAGAGTTTAGTGAATGGTTGAACTAACCAAGCTTTCAGCTACATCAAGAAGCTCAACCTAAACCCTAAGGGTGTCATGACAGAATCTATTCAGTATGAAAGAAAAATCCTAAGCAATTAAAAATTATTGCTAAGACACAGTTTCTAAGTTCAAATCAACTTGGTGACAAGATAAAGTGTTGAGGTAAACTATTAATGAGACAGAACTACAGTTTTATGCAATGGTTTTGAAATATATGTCCTACATTATAAACTCATTAGGATTCTCTGACTTAGATATTTTAATTGCTTTTTAAATGAACTTTATTCAGGTAGTACCACTCCCAGGACTTGAGAACAGCTGCTCATAGGAAAGGTCCAGAGGAGCTGTAGTTGCTCAGTTGTCCATGCCAAACTACAAGTGGTAAAGAATTTCTCCTGAAGAAAAGTAGCAGTCCTTTAAGATCTGCCACAGAGGGGAAGCACTGGGAATAAAACCAAACCTTTTTTTTAATCCTATGACAAGTGCAAAATTGGTAATTCATCATAGTATTAGTTAAATAGTATGAAAATTCTGTTGCTCAGCACAAATCAAGAAATAATTTGATTTTACTAATACTGTGGAATAGAAACTATCCCTTGTCTTCTGGATCAAGTATCTAAAAAATTCTGCTGTCAGCAGATGTTTGTCAGTGGAGGAAAGGGAAGTGATGGGAAAGGAACAAAGGGTTGATGCAGATTTATAGGAAGTTGACTTTCATTTTTGGAGGATATATTTGTTTTTAAAATGTTTTCACATTGGATGCTGTGAAAAATTACTATAAAAAGAAATTTAGATGAAGAAATTACAATTGTTTAAGACTGAGTTACGTGATGATTCTTTTCTTTCATTGTCTTCTTTTAATTAACAGAAGGTAACATTTTAATCACTAAAATTAGGAATACTGATCAATTAATACCCAAAACATGTTAAGAAATCTGATATAATACAGGAGTGTAATACAGAGGTGATGGGGGAGAAAAACTGCAAAGAGACAGTTTAATCATTATTCCTTCCAATTATTTTGGAGTTTTACCAGTATAAATGAGAGCAAACTGGTCCTGTAAGTATAAAGTGAAGAATGTTTTCCCTTTTAATCTGAGGAAGACAGACTATGGGAAGTAGAGTTCTGACTTCTGATAGATGTTATGATTTGTTTTAGGCTAGAAGTATTCAGAGTACAGATGGTACTTAAGATACTGCTAAAGTGGTAATTAGTGAAAGAAGTTACCCTTCTTTGTTGGATTTGGAGAAGCTGAAATTGTCTCTTACCTATGGGGAGACTTTAAAAATTTTCTACTTAGTACTTTTATCAAATTTATTGCTTATGTATTCCTGTTAATATTTTTTCTTTGCCATATTGTTGTCTTTTGACTTCTTCAGCTCATCCTTTCTACTCAGACACACTTTTTGAAGACTGTCACTTAACTTTGGTTCCTAACACATCTGTTCATAATGTAGCTAAGTTTTCTACTTTATAACTTGACACTGGATATTTAGAAAACTAAGTAATCATTTTAAAACTGTGAGGACTCTGCAGATATGACAGAATAGCGAGCAGGAAACTTTTTAGGGAGCTCAGGATAGTGATATGGGGTATTGTTTTTGTACTGTGAAATTACATTTGTTCTGGTTGCTAGGATTCTTTTCATTCTATATATACACTATACAATGCCCTCTTCTCTGATTCTCTCAACAGAGGTATAAACTTTGCTTGTTGCAAAAAAGAATATGTTGGAAACATGGATGTGACTTTTATCTAATTTGCCGGTTAATAATACACAAATACCTGAATTATCTTCAAAATGAAAAGTCACTTTATATTTACATTTTTAGAAGCATGTTGAAAATAACTGCTTCATATTTTCTCCATGTTTAAAGACAAAAAAAAGTTATGAGAAAGTCCACACAAGATAATTTGTCTCAGCCTCTAAATCTGCATATGCATGATACTACAACAATGCGTATGTTAGTACCAGCTTTGATTTTCCCTAAATATATAATTGACCAAGGATTTTGCAGGATTTAAAATATCAAATAGAGGGAAAAATAACCCTTACTTCTCTCCTAAAAGTGCATTTATTTTTGTATTAAGAAAAAGGAGAACATACCACAGAAACATGTTTCTACCTGTAAGAGGAGTTTGAATTTAAAAGTCTGAAAGTCTAACTTATCTAACATTTTAAATTACACATAGGACTCTAAAGAGCAGTGCTCGGAAGTTCCAATTTGCAAGTAGGACAGTACAATTGACTTAATTGCAGTTGTTCCTATGAACAAAGATTTGATAGGGCTTGGCCCTTAATTAACGGAGAGGACAGTGTAATTTTGCATGCTACGCAGGTGTGAAGTCTGATCTTTCAAGGCTCTTTGTGCCTTGTCAGAGCTGTTTTTCATTCCCTGTTTTTTGGAGTTAATAGCTGCGATACTGTTGAGCATCTTGCAGTATAAGCCTAGAAGAGAGCAGTGTGCTTTCTGATTCTCACACTCATCATGTGTTTGAACAGGATTAAAAGTTTTTTTAATCAAAATCTGACAGTTCTGCCCTCTTGTGATTTGACACTTGCACGCGAGACACAGAAGAGGGAAGCAGTGCGTAGGAGTTGAAAAGTTTGTTAGTAATTAAACTAGTTGCAATTCTTTCTTTTAGACATAGCATAATCTGAAAACAAAGTAATGTTTGTGGCAGTTTATACATCGCTCCGAAAACTACAGTAGAAGTTGTTCAAAAGTATAATAAATGCTTAGAGACATGTGTGTGTACATGTCTACTAATATATAGCATATGCATGTAAATGCAGCAGAAAGAGAGGCAGTAGCTCTACCTAATATATTACAATACTGTTGGACTCCTTCCACAGCTTTAAATGCAGTCATGATTTTATCCGACCATTTGGAAAGTGTGTGTAATTCATAACTCTCTCCTTCTTTAATTCTTCATCTGTTGCCTCTGCAGGAATTGTTTTGAAGAGAGTTTTTAACGCTTGAAATAGTCACCCTATATATGATTCACCAGACATCTTCTAGATCTCCTGGTGCTGTTTTGGGGTATTTCATTGTTTCTTAGTCCTCACCCCTGTTTTTTTTTGGAAGTGACTTTTTAAAAGGTATCTCAACAGGAAAAAGCCAGAGGCGCCAGTGCTTGCCAGAAGAAGCTTGCTTCCCACCCTCTGCCTTACCTTGCGCTGGCGGGCTATAGCAATCCCGGGTGAGCCGGTGCTGCGGGGCGCGGGCGCTGCGCGGTGGCATCGGGGCTGCTGCGAGCATTCCAGCGCTCCCGCGGAACAATGAGGGATGGGCGCGCGGGCGGCCCCAGCCTATGCACCATTACGTCAGCGCCTTGCCATATAAGGCGCGGTGCGGCCCCGCCGCGCTGCCCGCTGCGCTCCGGTGCGGCCGCTGCCTCCGGGGCGGCTCGCGTGATTTTTTTTTTATCGGCTCATTTTGGGCACCTCGGCTCCCTTTGGGCAGCTCGGGTCCCTCTGGACACGTCGGCCCTGGGCAGCTCAGCTCGCCCTTGGCAGCTCGGCACCGGGTGCTGGCTCCGGCTGAGCCCAGCACTGTGTGAAACGCTGCGTTTGTCCAGCAGCTCAGGGCCAAGAAGAATGTGCGGAAGGTTTGGGTTAGGGCAGTTCCTCTCTAGCCCTGATAATAAAGTCGTTAGAAGTTGTTACTGATTAGCTACAATGTTTTCCACTTAGTCTCACAGCCTAGAGTTTAAAAACGGAAAAACTAAATTCGAAGTCATCTTGTTTAATTAGTTGTTCTGAGGAAGCTTTTTCTGGTTTTATTTTTTATTTTTCTTTTTTTTTTCTTTTAATTTTATTATGACAAAAAATGTGACTTTAGCTGAACTCCTCTGAGGGGGGATATGAACTTTGAGCCTTCCTTTTTTTTTTCCTTCTGTAAAGAGTCGGGGTCCTTGGAGGATAGTATTTTATTTCCTGATGATGTAACTACAAAACAATTCTCTTAAGTGATGATGGGAAGGCCAGATGAAATCTGATTTTTTTTTCTTTTCAATGTTTTTTCTACAAACCCCTTTCCTTTTTCATATGTTTGTGTTTCAGCTAACACAATTAAGCAGTCCAACCAACTATTTTTAGTAAGAAGGTCTTAAAAAAATGAGCTGTTTGTTTTAATATTTAGGAAAGAGGCAGAAAGCCAAAAAGTAGGATTCAGATTGAAGAATTTATAATGTGTAGTCCCTGTCCTTTAGTGTACACCCTGAAGAAACATTGATGACAGAAAGAAGAAATACTGGAAACGGGCACAAAATTAGTTACTGAAAATCCATTAAGGGTTAATGGGATTCAGTGAAATAAAC
Source organism: Toxostoma redivivum (assembly GCA_013397375.1). NCBI lineage: Eukaryota > Metazoa > Chordata > Aves > Passeriformes > Mimidae > Toxostoma > Toxostoma redivivum. The sequence continues at coordinate 198,165 of VXBI01005958.1, read as the reverse complement.
TCCTTTCATGTTGGTGGGTAAATTAGACCGTTGAAAGCCATTCTACACTACTAAAGTAATGGATGCATCCACAATTAATTTATTTGCAGCATTTGAATTTTAGTCTTCATCTCTATAGTTTAAGCTATTCTCTGCCTGCCTTTAGCGTGTTTTGTCATATTGAACATAATGCTAACAATAAAGCAAGTTACTTATTTGGGGGTGTTTTCTATAGGTATAAAGACAAATGGTGATTAAGATGCTTGCATTTCATTAACAAGACAGACATCTTCTAGCTATCTTGCATATATTTATGAGTGTAGCCTGAAAAAGGTACTTATTCTTGAGTTGGAAAATTTCAGGCAACCTCTTGCATCGTTACTGACCAAAGACTTCCTCAGAACTCTGCTGCTTATTTGTATGGGTGACCCTGCTGTGCCCTCTTTGTAAGTTTCTGAGAAAGTTCAAATTTGGGTGCCTTATCAGAAAATTTTCAAATTATTTAATATTGACCCTTTCCAAATGTTTTTGGAGGTAGAAAACATCTTATTTGAATATTCCAATGAACAGACCAGGATAATATTTCATTGGCTATTCTAGGGAGAGTTAATAATCAAATCCAAACAAAAACAAAATAACCTGTCCTTTAGCTGATATTGACCTATTCAGTTCTTTGGCTAATGTTTTTGGAGGCTAACAGTTTGTCTAGTTTTTCTCAAAAGTATTATGGCAATACAGATCATTTGAAATACAAGCTCATCTTGGTGACCTTGATATGAGAAATATCTTCAGCTACAAATTCAGCCTTTCTGCTGGGACTGTTTAAAATGACAGGACAAGTGCAGGTGCAAGGTACTAAGTGCAGGCTGTGGAGGTGCTGCTGTATCCAGTTCTGATTTGCAGGGGGAGTCAGGGAACTTTTTCAGTGAAAGGTACCTATGAGTTAAATGTGAATGAATTTTTTTTTTACGTATGTGTATGTATGTGTGTATGCAAGCATAAATATATAAATCCTTAGGGATGAGAATACTGTTTCTGTCCTGGATTTGGCTTTTTCTGCCCTTCCCTTTTGCAGTTGTTTTTTCTGCAACTTTCCCTTCACTTGCACACACCCTGTTTCTGTAGTCTATATGAAAATGGCCTACATTTTTGTTCTCCCACATGAAACAGTTGTTTTAGGCCATAAGCAGCTTTGAAGAAGAGGACTTCTCAAAAGCTGATAATCAAAAATTCATCCTCACAATCTAGTTCTGTTCTGGAGTGGCAAGGAACACAGCTGAGATAGTGGTGGTGTTGGGTTTAGTGGTGCTCTGGGAACAGGGAATAGGGAATGAAAGTCCTTCTGTTTATAAGTCTGTGTTTATATATGGGGATGGCCAAAATACAAACTCCTCTTTTCTTAATTAATTCCTCTCTGCAATACAAAAATGCACATCTGTGACCTTCTGTAAACCATCTTTATCAAAGAGCATCAGCTGAGTGTGTAATGACCTGACTTCCTTCTCTTATATTGTTATGACTTTTAAGGGACATTGTACAGTGCTACCCAAGCCCTGTTAAAGGCCTGGAAATATTATTAAAAATTCCAAGTTCTGGACTACTATGAGATGAAAAGCTTATTTTATCTGAGGCAATGAATTGAGTTGCAAAGAAGCCTTCCTTTACTGCATATTTTCAGTTTCTTTCAGTATCTGTAGGTGGAATCCTGGCACTGGTAAACTACACTGAAGAGGAAAAAAGAAAAGCCTTTGGGCAGGCAGCTGTGCCTGTCTCATTCTCTATTGCTCCTTGAAAATGAATTCTGTTTCCTTAGTTACTACACATAGTTTTGCACAGAATTGGTGCATTTGCAGTATTGTGACAGCAAAATGAACTGTTGATTTGTAGAAATTGGAGACCAAAAGAAAATCTTATTTTAAATCATTGGTACATCTCCCATCAATGCAGGGCTGCTCTCTGACACTGCTTGCAGTGACTTTTTTCTAGTCTTTGCTTATCATTTTGTGTTGTTATTTATGCCCACATTCTTTCAGGATTTTGCTTCAGAAAAATAGAAGCTGGGAAGATGGAAGATTATATGAGGCAAGGAGATGATAGGACAAATAAGCTAAAAGACTTTGAGGCAGTTGTTTAGACTTTATCTTAAACTATCTAAATTCTTCCCATTACTTCCATCATTAAACTACTTCTCTTTCCTTTTTCTTCCCATGGCATTTCATAGCAGCAGTTCCAGTGTCCTTAAACCCATAACCTATCTTATTGCAGCATTTGACCCCTTCCTTTGGCCATTTTGTATCTAAGATAAATAAAGGAAATTAGAACTTGGGCCTCAGTTCAACAAAGCACTTAAAACATAGTCCTGTGTATTTTTGTTGAAAAAGGAAAGGACTTCAGCAGAAGTCTGATTTTAATGATAAATCGAAATGCTTGGCTGAATCAGGCTCTTGGTCACATTTACTTCATGTAGATATTGTTGAAGCTTGGACTTTTAAAATTCTCCCTGGGGTCTAAATCTTTAGGTAACTTTCATATTCCAAAAATAAACATCTACTGAAGTACAAATACTGTTTAAGATTCTATTAGTACTTTACATTACTTAAAACTGTTTGTTTTTTTGGAGGTGGTCTGCTTAAGTTTTGCATGTGATACTCGGAGAACTGAAACAAATGCAGAATTGACAAGTTGCATAAATGAGTTCTGATAATTAATGTTTTAATAACTCATGTGACTTCAAGCATTTTTGCCCACTGCATGCTCAGCCTTGTCTCTGAAATTTCTGGGAGTTTGGACATTACTCAATGGGAGAAGATTCACTCTTAATTTCTTCTTAGATTATTAGCATCCTTAAAAAAGTTTCTCATTTATCTTTATTATTTTTCCTAGCATTGTGTTCGATGATCTCTTAGATTTCATCCATAAAGTGTTTTAGGGTTTCATATCCTAATGTTTAGATTAATTTCTGAATATTGCAAAGAGAAATATAGAGGTTATTAGGGCTTATTTACAGCCTGAAATGTACTGACAACTGATAAATGCATGTGGAAGGCAAGGGGCAGAAGCAGGGGAAAGTTCTAAAGATAACATTCTTCAGATTCATGTGTCTTTTACTATGGACCATGGGTGGAAAGAGATTCATATCTCCATTACTCTGTGTTTTTAATTTTTTTTGGCAGCAGGGAGAAATATTTTTCAAACTCTCCTATTGTTTACAGATTCCATTATTCTCCCCCTTTATTTTGGCAGATACAAATAAAATTCCTAACCAAATGTTAAGGGTAATTAGATCCCTTTATGTTAAGCGCCGTATTGGGAAGTTGATGACTGTGCCTCTCAACTACTAATGGTTTCTAGGGAGAATTTGCAAGTGCTTCGTATCTGCTTGTTAGGTGGTTTCATTTTGTATATGGGACCAAGGTAAATTTTTAATGAAAAAACCAATTTTTTTGCGTGGCAGAGTTTACCATGAGCAAGGATGGATAGAATTTAATTTGTATGCCTTCCCCTACTCTATATAAACCATATCTAGCCAAGTAATCTTTTCTCCATGATAAAATGAGATAATGTTCTTTAGTTCATGAAGGCTCTGTACAAGAGTGTATTTTAAGAAGTGTGGGATTGGAGGTTTGTTTTGTTTGTGATGGATTTTGCAGTGAGATTTTTTTATCAGCCCACCCCCACCCACAAGTGTGCCTGTCCAGTTGGGCTATTTCTGGAGGCACGACAGCCATTTCAGTATTAATGCAATAGCAAAAGTGAGTTGTAATCCTGTGAAGACTTAGGATCTTGGAAGGTGCTCAGTTTCATGTCTGTAAACATTCTTGGAAGTAGAACATATTTTAAATGTCTGTCTTTAGTCATTGGACTGGAGAAAAAATGACACTATGTACTACTTTTCTTCATCCATTTCCCTTCAATTCAGTCAAAGCAAGATTTTTTTGTAAAACTTCAGAGACATCGTATGGCTGAAACATTTTGAGCCTTGAGTCTGATTCCACGTGTATCCCTGTCTCTTTTTAATGTTTTAATCTAAGCTGTGAGTTCAGTCATTTTATTCAAAGTGATTGACTCCTTTTCAGAGCAGTACAATTCTTGTTTGAATAAAAACTGTGCAGGTTTGTTGACTCAACTTTTCACACTGCCATGAATTGAACATGGAGGATGTTTCTTTCAAAGCTTTGATGATATGAGGTGAAAAAGTAGATCAAGTAATTGGAGGCTCTTTCAGCTCTTCCATCTCGTGCACCATCTCTTCCCGATGCTTTTCCCTTCACATCTGTTGTTCCTGCACTTGATGCCGTTCCACCAGTGGCTTGGAGAGCAAAGCCCAGCACACAAGTAGAAGGGATTTGGCATTCAGTGCATTTCTTGTGGGTTGCAGGTTTACAGGAACCTCCTGAGGCCATTGACTACTATGGAAGCACAAGCCTGTCGAGCACACACTTAGGTGAATGTGGGCTTGAATGCAGCATCAGTGCTGGAAGAAGACTCCTTGGTGCCATTGATTTTATGCAAAGCGGAGTACAAAGCTGTCATGCTTTTTTTTCTTTTTTGGTGGTTAAGTAGAGAGAATTCAGAATTGAAATGTATGGTGAAACTTACATGTCATTGTTATTATTCTGTTGAACAGGCTTCTCTTGCTTCCTACTGATTAACCCAGTGAAACAGAGCTGTTAAAGAGCTTTTTTTGAAAGGGAGTAAGGCAGTAGAAGAATGAGTATGGATGCTAAGGAAGGCAAAATTTGCCTTTTTTTGTTGGGCTGCCTGCATTAGCTCAGTAAAACACAAACATGCTCTTGGGCCCAGAGGCCCTTCTTTGCGTCTCTAGATACTGCATCTATGTTACAAAATCTGTTGTAATAGCAGACATGTTTTCTGCCTTGATAAATCCCCCCCTTAGGATTCCTGGTAAGAAATACATTGAAAAAGGCTTTTCTTATTCTCTGTAATTTCAGTAGCTATACATTAGTTCCCGTTTAAAGCACAGTGCTTCAAGGTATTGGTGATTTTGGTACCTGTTCAAGGAATATGTGTTGAAATAATGCAGAGGCAACTGTATCCTATAGAGGCTGGTTTAGATTGCAGATTCCTAGGGATGTAATGTAGCTCGTAAAACTTTGGTCCTTTTGGGATTCAGAATTGCTGAGCTATCTGATGGATTCATAGTTTAGAAATGTGACTTAGTTGTGTGGTTCAGTTCTCTGGTCTGGAAAAGTATTTACAGAATTTCTTGACCTCTTAGGGTGTAGTCACATGTAGCTCTTTGTGTTAGTCTTGCCCACAGCAGGTACTGTTCAAGGAGTCTCTTGGGCTTGGGGAAATGTCTTTAGCAGACCCAGACACTCCACAGCTCCAGAGTCTGCAACAAAAATTTTACAGAACCCTGGAGTGAGGAGGGGGGAACTAATGCAAAAGGGTATTAATTTGACTTTTTTACAGCAGTTGGCATGAGACCTATCAGCTTTAACAGCCATTACTTCCAACTCGGCAATATTGAAGTTGTGTCATTATCTGAGAACACTTTTATTGATCTCATGTCTCCGTGTATTATGTCAACAGGATGGACTATTACTAAGAAAGTCTTTTAGGAGATGAACTAAATGCTTGAATAGCCTACAGCTTGCTTCATGCTTGAAAACTGAACTAAAGCACAAAAAAATGTGGTTTTAGGAAATTCTCTTCTAGCACCTGAAGGAAAGGCAAAATTTTCTTTTAGTCCCTAAAATCCTATCTCTTTAAACAGTCTTCCCTGCAACCTTTCCCACTGCTTTATAGTCTGCTTTATTTTGTGGAGTCTTTTAGTTGTTGAGTACCTTATTTTTAAGCTGTTTTATTCAGTTGCCTATTTTTAGTTGAAAGGATGAAGCTTCTGTACCTTTTAACATTGTTTCCCTGAGTAACTTGATTGAAAGCATTTTGACAGAGCATAATTTCTGGCTTCTGTTTGCTCTGGCAAAGTGAACTCAGGAGCTTCTAGTAGGAAGATTAATATTAATTAGATGAAAGATAGTTACAGTCCATAAAAATTGCACTTATAAAGTATGTGGTCAGGATGAACTGTGTAGAATTGATTAAAGAGAGCAATGCATTGGGTTCTTTATTGTAATGATACAGTTTCATGTAAATTAAATCTGTAGTGGCATATTCTACTGTGAAATCTCATACTACATTTGATAATTGCTAATAATTTATCTTATAAGCAGACTGCACTATTACTCAAGAAAAAAATAAGCTAATTTCTTAAATGGATTCAGCAAGAGAACATAGACTTTAGTAATTTTAGGTGACTCTAAGCACTTAATTTTGTAGATCTTCAGGTTATTTACCCTCCTGCCCCCTCTCCAATAAATACAGAACTATATGTATAGATAAATATTTGTGCAAAACTAGCCAGTAGCAAGGACAGAGGAGAAAAGTGGTTCCAGTTACTGTAAAGCAGTACTTATGATAGTACTTGTGCAGCCTTTTTGTGTTTAACTTTTAAAATGATAGCGAAATGTCTTGATTCCATTTATAATAAACAGATGCCTAGAATTAGAAAGCTGCAAAAGAACAAGTATATTTTTGAATTCCTAATGTATGTTGTACTGGTTAAATCCAGATCCAGTTATGCATGAACTCTTACTTTGATTCAAACTTAGGACATATGAAATTTGTTAGTTCTTTTCTGTTTTATTCTATTTTTCTGATTTTAATTGGTTTTATGTCAAATTTCCATAGTAGATGGGCAGAGGCTATTTTTGCATAAAACAAATCAGTCCTTGATATTGCTGCTGAGTAAAGAGGAGCATACATGAATCCAGCACTACCAAAATAGGAGGAGCTATTTTGCTAGAAGCCTAAGATGTGTCCAGAGTGACATAAGGTTATACAGAGCTTGACAAGAATAAACACTTTGAGAGCTATAAAATTGCTTTGACCTTGGAGCTTGGAAACCTAAGTGGAGCCTTAACTTTTAGCTATCTGTGTGTATGTAAATCAAAGCAAGTCATGCCCAGAAATGTTGCTAAGTATATTTTTCTCAGCAGTCAGCGTGATGGATGGTTGCAGTTCTTGGAGTGGTTGTGGTAGGCATAGGTATCCCTGGAGCAGAAACATGCATAGCTCAGGGGCTTGTGGAAGCCCTTAGTGGTGGCTGCTCGTGGAGAGCAGGGGCAGAGTTGGAGGGAAATCTAGAGTGCCTCCAGATCTCTTGGGAATCATTCTGAAAAATTTATGCAGTTTTAGACAAAGGAATTCTGCGCGTGTCTGAACTTCAATGAACAATGGTTCCAATGGATTTTGACTTTTTTCAGCTAGTTAATATTTAAAATGAATGACTGAGGGCTGTTTGTGATACCTTTAAATGATAGCTTTAAATGATGTCCTGGTCTGTGTTCCACGTGTATTGATGTAATAGAATTTGGGTCATTTAGTCAAATTGGACTCATTACTTTTGCTTCGATATTGGTCTTTCTTGGAAGCATTTTCTCTATTTTAGGTACTTACCAAAAGCAGCAAAGCTGCCCATTTTTGGTAGCGAATTCCTACAGGCTTCAGGGAATAGCATTAACATAAATAATATAAAAAGAAATGGAAAATCAAGTTTGTGAATCCTTTTGCAAGTACAATAATTTGTTTCGTTTCATAACTGCAGTACAGTAGAGAGACAAAATCACCTTGTGAAGTTGTTTGTTTGGGATTTTTCTTCTTTAACTATTGCACCAGCTATTAATAAGTTTTTTCTCTTCTCTTGTGCTATTCTGTGCCTTTCTCTGTTTTTTTATGTGCATCTAGGAACCAAAACCAATAAAAGAGGCTAATGTTGTTCAGGTGAGATTCTAGTTTGTCATGCTGGAAGAAGAAAATCCATTAGTGGATTATTGGAAGGTGGAGGGAGGACCATGTGAAGATGTCAATGTCCAATGGAGTGACTGGGAAGTAATGGCTAGAGATATTTTTAGCATTTGTACTGGAATGCAGGGAGGCTCATTGATCGCACTTTTATTCCCTGGGGGAGGTCAATGGGAAAGGGAAGAGGTCCAGAATCGGGAAGTAATCCACACAGATTCGCAAATGTGTGCTTTTCACTTTGACATTAACCTGAATTTAGAAAGGAAAATGCCTGGGTGTTGCATTTCTGCATAGACTTATCTTAGAAATCTTGTGTTTCAAATAGGGTCAACTTGTTACTGTCAATTGCATGGCATTGAGGACAGAGAAACTGGTCATATATTTCATAATAAAGAAAAATGTTTGCTTTGTTTTCTAGTAGAGCTTTGGGTTTGATTTTTTTTTTAAATCTGTCTTCATTCTTCTGACCCCTGACCTTGTTCTATCTCTTTCTCTATTCATAGTAATTTTGTAAGTGACAGTGATTTTACTCAACTGATAATAGAACCTTATTGTTTAGTTGTGTCATTTTTCTGGTGAATATTTGAATATTTTATTTTCACTAAACTTTTATTCTCTTTTAAAAACCACTTCTTCATTGAACTGAACTATGAAAGCTGCTACAGCTAAAACCCCATCAGGTGACTGTCCTTTTAAAGTTTGTGTGCATGGTTTTATGACATTTATAGGCTATTACTATTTCTACTTTGATGAACAATGAATGTACTGGGAATGTGTTAATGTGCACCATTTGAATGCAAATCCTAAGTTAAACACCTTCATAACTCTTAAGCTATGGGTGTGTTGGTACGAGCTAGAATTCCACATATAATTTCTTTCTTAGGAATTGCTCAGATCTCTTCGGTGTTCTTTTGGCTGCTGCTTTTTCAGCATATGCATTTTTAAAAGTTGCTTAAAGAAAACATTTTTTCTTTCTTGTTCATAGATGCAGTTTGGGAGAGAATTTTATTCCATTGTTTGAGAACCTGTAAATTCAAATGAAGTTGGATTGTTTTGTGTGGTTTTTTGTGAGACTAGTTTGGAAGAAAATTGTGATTCTGTTTTTGATGTCAGAAACTTTGTAAGTGCTACAGAGCAAGCAAACCATGAAGGGGAACACCGCTCTCGAGCAGCTACGTGGTTCAGACTGGAAAGTGCTGGGGCTTCTGAATTCTGTGATTCACAGTGTGCATGCTCAGATGTTTTGTTACTTCCAAAGAAATATTACATCATCTTATTTGCAAAGTCACTAGGCTATAGCTGTCTTTACATCCAACAGAGTTCTCAAGTGGGATATCAAATACATGCATTACATAATCAGAACAAAGCCTTTATTGGTTGGTTGTACCCTTAGGGTGGGATGCTGAATGGTAGTTGCATATGGAAGACATAATCGTGCAGGATTAACCATTTCCTAACCATCCTATCAACAGCTATGAAGTGAAATAATAGCCTGAGGATAGGATTCACGTGGGAAGGTATAGTAAAGAAAACAAGATTTTAAATTGGTTTAATGAGATCATCATCTTTCTGTAAATGCACTTAAATGTATTGAAACAAACAGAAAGAACCAGAAGAGTTTAATGGATATATTTATAGACTGATCTGCTGAACTTTCATGTGGTGTAATTCCTGTTGTTAATGAATTCAGAGGAGGTAGACCGATTTCCACTCAGTCTGTGGTTTTAATTTATTGGAAAATGATCCACTTAAAAATACCGGAAATAAATTTTTTTAGTTATGGAATATTAAATTTGTCTTTCTAAGCTAATTTAAGTACTTTTTGGAGTTACTCACTTGTTAAGGACCATATGTGCAAAATATGTGTCTGGTAATTTTAATTGGTCCAGTTCAGAACTGATCTGGTTTATAATAAGAACTTTTTTTTGTGGAAGGTATAATATAGAGCTTACAATTCTCAAGCTACATGAAAGTGATACCAAAGTTTGGTCTTTTATTGATTGTTGTGGTATTTTTAGTGATCTCAGTCTACTTTTAATGAACCTGAATTTCATAAACCTCATTAAATAAATTAAAAGGTAAGTCCTTACTCTGTGGGCTATGAGACCACATTAAAACAACAAAAACAAAATGCAAAAAAAACCCCCACATTAAAAAGTCTGAGCTTTATGTTATGATGATCTATATGTGATTTTCTTGTCTTAATGCAGTTTTTATATGTGGCTTCAGGGTAAAATTGCACTGAACTTTCAAATTAAAACTGCTAGTCAGCCTTTGGCTATGTGTAGGTGTTTTTCAGGGAAAATGCTGACTGAACCCAAGGCCATGGGTTTTGTTCCTCTCTTCCCTCTTGTGCTGCTCCCAGACTAAATTAGGGTTCGCTATGAGTAATCCATCAATATTGACTTTGCTTTTGAGGTATATTTGTTGAAGAGTGGGAACTTGTTGACAAGTTATTTTTGTTATTGTGCTTGTCCTAATATATCCTTAGAAATAAAAAATTTGATTTGGTCATTTCACAGGATCCCCCCAGTTCTCCACCACATGAGTTTCAGATGGACAGTGCTCCCATAAAAATCTTGAAACAAGATACTAATTTTGGAAGTGTTGGCCTCAAAATACTCTCCGTGATCCTTCAAGGACCACTGGGACAAAAATGTGTGTAGTATTGAAGATCCTCAAATGATAAGCAAGGCATGTACAGCAGAATTTAAAACTTACTTGTATTTTTGTCTAGTCACAGCAGACAGTATAATTCTTTCAGGTTTTTTTTGAAATGCACACCCAGAACAGAGCGTGGATGAGCACTCAGTAGACTTAATAAAGCTAATATGCAAATTTTTGATGAATGCAAGTTTGAGCAGTTATCCATTGGATGGGCAATGTTTGGCATCCTACCAGCTTGCTTTCCTTTTACTTAATAGCAGTTCTGTTTAGAAAAGTGGAGGGGGAGGGTTGGGTAGAGGGATGAGCCTGTGTGACATTTTATCCCTAATAGTTATTCATATAGGTATCCTTCTGTTACAGTCTCCCAGTGATATTTGCACCAGTGATGGAGCAGACACTGGGACAAAGGATTACTAGTTAATTTGAGACATATGACTGATGGGTTAAGGAAAACACCACCACAAACACCCTCCAGGTTTTGGTAGGGAAGCATCAGCCTGTAGGATTTCTCTTTTTGACAGTGGAGCTTGCTTGCCACATGACCTTTCTGCTTTTTAGCCTCTCTGAATTAATCCTGAATACTACTCAGAAATGTAAGGAAAAGCATAATTCTACATGAATTGAAGTCAGTTTCATAGGACACCTTGGAATTTACAAGCATCAAACCCTGGGATGAGAATTAGGTTTAAAAAATGGGTAAAAATAACACAGCACGTCCAAGAAGAGTCACTCAATAATAAAACAGTAAATAAAAGTAAGACGTGTTGGATAGTTCCCATTCTTAACATAAACCCATGCCTTTAAGTAATTAACAGTGGCTTTACAAAATTGAGAAAATACTAAGTTTTAGGCTGTGCATCTCTATTGGTTTTATTATGCTCTTGAGAATTTAAATGGAGGTAAAAGGTAATTCTTTAGTCTCTGATTATGCAGTAATTTTTTGACATTAAATATATATTTTCCTATTTTTCCTTTGGAAACCTCTGTCTGCATCTCCTTACATTAAAAACAAACTAACAATCAAAAACCCCTAACCAAACAAGAGAAAGAAAACAATCCAAAAACGTGAAATCAGCCAACCAAAGAAGCTAAAAGCAAAAACAGAAAAAGATAAAGGATTGTCATGTAGTGATTGTGATGCTGATAATCACTGGAAGAGCACCAGACAAGAAAATAATGAAGTTTTATTTTAATTCAGTTTAGTTTAGTAACACTTTTTATTCCATGAAACTTCTCTTGAAGCTGGCCAACATATCTAGTTTTGTGCTGTTTGTTGTTAAGTGATTCCTTTTGGAAACATTTGGTTATTTTAATCCTGTTTAAAAAAATCTATTTCTCAGTGGACTAATTACTTCTGTTTAATTGTACCAAGGTAACTGCTCACTTCTCTTTTAATGGATAGCATCCATTTTTTCCCCCTCCATTCATCTACTCCTTTTTTCTGCCCCCCTTTCTGAAGAATTATCTGCATCATTTTAGCTTTTCATTGTCTTCTCTTGATGACAAAACAAGGGCATGTATAGTGTTATGGATGTTCTTTGAGGTGCACTACTCTGAAACTGTGAAGTGTGTTCCCAAGCTGACCCTGGGAAGCAGGAGTTGCAGGGAGAGAGACTGCAAACCACCAGTAAACTGAGCAGTGAGTTTACAAGAAAAGAATGTTGGATCACCAGTGTTGATGCTTGGGTAAGCAATTCACAAAGGAATCTTCCGTCTGGAAAATGAAAGGAGAAAAAGTTTATATAAGGTGGCCTTTAAAAAAAAAGGTAAAAAATTCAAAAAAATTGCTTCTCCAGTACATGGTTGCAGCTATATATTTTGCAGCATGAGTCATAGATGGCTTTATAGTTCTGCGCCCCCTTGAATAGGAGGAATAAACTTTGGAGAAGAGGAAGTTAAGAGAAAACAGAAGTGTGAACAACTGCTAATGGTGCTCTCTCTGGCTCCATTCAGTCTGCCATTTCATCATACTTGAAGGGGGTAATTCAGAGATTCCTTTCTTGGCATATAAGTGGCAACATATGTTTGAAACAGTGAGTGGAAAATGTAGGGAAAAAAATGACAGGCATATGGCAATAGGAAGGCAAGGAAAAATTTGTTGCCCTAACGTTAGTCACATAATTGGTACACTTAACTTCTGAGAGACTGATTTATTTAAAGACAAAAATGTATGCTCCGTTTATTCAGATTTTCTATATGTGGCCTTCATCTTACAATGCCTTCATAATTTCTCTGCTGTGGTGGAGTGGAAGGTGATAGGAGAGATTCAGAGCCTCAGCCAAGGAATAGAGAAGGAAATCTGGATGCAAATAGACAAACCAACCTTCATTCATATTCTCATTTTAAAAGAGGAAGAATTGAAAACCTCCTTTATTTTAATATTCACTTTTGTGCCTTTTTTTTTTTCCTGTATTGAATTAGCTAGAATGTTTATGGCTAAATGCAACATAAGAAGTACTGCTTAATGAATAGAATAGCTGTCCTGGAAACAGGCATCATCCAAAATAGTGTATCCAGCGTGCAGTATATGCTGAGGTAACCTGCTGACTTTAGTCAAAGAAGGATTTCTACCCATGCATATGTCTGTGCACAATTGTAAGCAAAATGCAGAATCACAATTTGCATGTGATGTGGGGAGAATGTGGGTAGTTCTTTCTGTTTCCTTAGTTAATTTTGTATCCTGAGTTGAATAATTAATTTCAAGGGAGAGTGTTGGGAAGGTCAAGGTCAAACCTGGTCTCATAGAGCTTCTGATGACATGTAAAATGTGTGTTTAGGAATGTTCTTTGGCCTGAAGCTGAAAACTACAATCCAAATAATATATTCTCAAAAATGCTTAGGAAGCAATCAGTCTGTTTTCTTTCTATTGAAAAATGATTTATCAAAACCCTGGGAGAATGTTTCCCACCACATTTGCCTTCAAAAATGTGGCCTCTTTTCTGAAGAGTGGTGAGGCCCTTGCCTAAGTGTAACTTGGCAACTGATTGGTCTTGTTATGGACCTCATTCCATGGGGATCTTAGTCCTTGCATGGAAAACGAAAATTGATTAAATGACATTTTAATTTCATTTACTCTCCTTTCTGACCTCTTCTGGCTCTGGGATTTTATGGTCTAGTGGTTTAATTTTGAGATGCTAAGTCTTATGTGAGATTATAAATACTGGTAAATTGATTGCATTATGCTAGCAATTGTAGCTTATTCTGGGGAGTGAAGGGCAGATGCCTCACCAATCTTATTTAACTTCAGAAAGTATGCTGTGTTAAACTTCTAAAAATAGATAAAAAAGCTCTGGCTTTTTAATAAACCAAAACAATGAAAACAGCCTCCATAATTAGTATTGTGTTAACAAGTAACACACTGAAAACTTGGAAAATCTGAGCTAGTATCTCTACCAGAGTAGAAGACATCACAAATACTGTAGCAAAATTAATTAAAACAAATGCTTTGAAAGGAAACCTATTTATGCTATTCTGGTTGTCACCCATGTTAGCAAAAAGCCAGGAAAATGCATCTGAAATTCATAGAAATCTTTGGAGTTAAAAAGGAATAGAAGAATTTCTAACTATGTGGAGAGAGGAACCTGTGCAACAAAAACTATTAATGTGCTGCTTGTTTGGGAAGAAAGAGGAGACATTTTAAAAGAAGTTTTAGGAACATTATTAAATATTTTCTATTTGGTAGCTTCTGTATGTTTTATTTTACTTAAAAGCAAATGCATTCAATTGCCCTAATTTGTTTTGGTTATTTTGTTTGATAGTTGGCTTTTTAGTCTAGTAAATTGACTTTGGTGGAATCACATCCATGCAAGCAGAATCCTGCAAATGTGTGGGTGAAGGTCAGAAGGGACAAGGACATGTATACTTTCTATGAGGCCCTGCTTCCTAATTATGCATCAATTTGAAGAATACATTTAAAGAGGTTTGGTCCTTCTGCTGCTCTGGTCATGCTTTGGTTTCTGAGCAGCTAATGGTTAAGGAGAGAGCTATATTTTGTATCATAAACACTTCAGTTGATTGGAGTTTTTCCTTTAATTGGCCATCACACCAGCATAAAATGCTGCGAGGATTTGTCATGTTTGGGAAAGAGCTTTTTGCTTCAGTAATTGGCTGAAACATACAAACTGTGACCCACTGTCAGGTGTCAGAAGGGCATCAGTGCATGGCTCTTATGTCATTGTACTCCACCACAATGTAACTAATCTCAAGGTGTGCCATCTTTATGATGTGGGAAACTCCAAATGGTTTGTACAGTTTTTTAAAGCAACAGGGTTGTTGCCTGTGTACCATGAGCGGCAGCCACCCAGTAGAAGGGCAGATTTCAAAGGAGACATGTATGGGCTGCCTGCTGGGTATGGAACACATGTGCACACATAGTTATTTCTTGTGAAATGCTAGCAGTGAGTTCATCTTTTTTGCCTTTCCTTTTCTTGAGTTGAACAGAAGTTACACTGTTCCATTTTACTTCAATCACCATATAGCGAATGCTGGAGGAGAGAGAGCCTCTGCTGTCATCCCTCCCTGACTGAAGGTCGAAATGTGTGCTTTTATGCCACCTCTTCTTAGATAAGATCCACCAATGTCTTGTCTTTCATAATAAAAGGATAAATCCTTCTCTAGATCAACGGGGCTTTAGGATGTTGTTCTTACCAGGAGTATGGGCAATTAGTTGCTCTGTAAAAAGTCACTCTTGTTTTTACTGAACTGTTAGCTTCTGGATATTTGAAAGAAGCTTTGTGCAGATGTGTATCTCTGACTTCTGCATGTCTGACCTGTGCTGGTGCACAGCAGTGGGTATGAACTGTTTTGAGTATAGTTGCAAATTGAGTTGGATTTGGATATCATGGTGGGGTTCAATCTGCTTTTATTAATGCTAAGAAGATGAGATATTCTCTCATCTGCAGCTTCTAATAGGAGTAGATTTGAGCTTCTTCAAAATTCTTCAAATCCTTTTATCCCGGGTCATTGGAGTTGTTTTTTTCAGTCTCAAATAGAAGCTGTGTTGGTTTACTGTACTGGGATGAGTTTCTTCTATGGGTCTTGGGGATCAGTATTCTTGTTTACTTCCCCATCCTGTCTGGAGTGCTGATGCTGTTGTAGATTGTTTTCCATATTCAAATTTTGCCTAGAGATGATTAGGAACTGCATACTCTGGAGAGCTCTCTGAGTAAACTAAAGAGATAACACATCTAATTCTTTGGGGGTTTATTGCAAATTATAAATTGTAGTTTGTAAATATTCTAAGAGGAGGATGCAACATGAGTAGAGTAGAGATCTTATGTAAATATTTGGGTTTAAAGTCTAGAATGTCTTCTGATGTTGTTTTATACCACTTCCTTTTAAGCAGAATGTTTGTATGTTTTTAAAAGATGTAAACTCCTACGATGTTAGCTTATTAGTGTGGAGAAATTAAAGTGTGCAAAAATATCTTACCTGTATACTAATGAAATAAATATTTCCACAATATAAATAGATGACAGTAATTGAAGCCTAAATGCACTTGAGATTATGGTTACGAGGATAGGAATTTTACATTTCTGATTGATTCCTCCCTGTCTGGGAATAGGCATTACAAACTCCTTTCTCTTTGCTTCCTTCCAGCTATTCAAAATATCTGAATTTTCTCATATTGGTTTATGTGTATTAAGGGCACCAACAACAACCATTGCTATTTCATTGCGATTTGGAAGCAGAGAATAAAAAGATTTGTAGAGCATACTAGGATGCTTGTTCTAGCATAATATCAGGACTCTTGGCATACAATCCTTAACAGAAGTGTAGGAGGCAAACTGTAGTGTAAGCATGGACAGAATAATTTGTTCTATAATAATGCCTCATTTTGATTTCAGAAATACATTTGATTTCAAAATAATATTTTTCCCTTCTTTTTCATTCATGCCGCTGAATCCTCAGAAACAAGCGTCAACCATTTCAGTGCCTTTGTTTTGCATCTAAAGGCTCCGCAGAATTTCCTAAACTTTTGGGCTTAGAAATTTCTGGTTGAAGCGTCATAATCTCTTTATCAATGAAATAAGCTTTTTGATGTACTTTTAGTTTTGGAGTTACCCTGTTTTTATATTAATAGAGGCTTTCTTTTTCCATAATGCAAGTTGAAGTAAAGAACAGTTCCTGAACAGCCTTTGCTCTCTATTCATGATGCTTTGTGTATAATGCATTTGATTGTGTTCTCTCTTAGCATTATGAAACAAGAAATTGTGCAGAGAGAGTAGATGAGCAAACATATAAATGGGTATGGAAATTTCACTATGGATGTTTCAGTTGAAAGGTGGAAAGCAATAAATAACATCAGATGTGCAAATCTGTAAAATAAAATGTATCTCAATATATGTATGAGCAAGAATATAAAAATATATATATGTGTAGGTGTATATATATATGGACTTAGGTTCATCTACTGCATTAATGTCAGACTCCCAGAGATGTGGTGACAAGAGAGGACCGTTTTAGCTCATGTCAAGACAATGTGCTTTAGTAATTTCTCCATCCCTGGAGGGCTTATTAAACACTAAACAAAATGTCTCAGAATATAACTGATTGAGTGTTTTAAATTATGCCCTTTTGTTTGGCTCTTGGCCAGCTGCTCATTGCACACTGGGCTGTGGCAAACAAAACCTGTAATTTACACTGACAGTATCATGCAGTTCACTCTGCAAGCTTCTCAACTCAGAACTTTTATAAAGTAAACATTCAAACAAACCTCAGGTTCTTAATGTAAGCACATTTTGTAACTCTAAACTTGGCCAAACAGTTAAGAATCAAATAGGGGTTGTATTTTTTCCCCTTCCCATGAAAATGTCATTATATATTTTTCCTTTTCTTTGCTGATAAATGGGGATATCTCTACATGAGTAATGAGAAAAGACAGCAGTAATCAAATAACATTTTTTCTTTCTCACATTTATTTTTTTTTTTTTAACCGTGTGGCATTGGCACCAATTTCCTAACTGTTTTATTTTTTACTACCAAGTGTATCCTAGTGAGGACTGACACAAATTCCACCATATATGGCATATCTGCATATCACATTCCACTTGGTCCAAACTCAGAATGCAAGATACAATTCAGTGGACTTCTATGAAATGTATAATTTTCAGATATTTCTGTGATTTTGCTGTTTGTCTTATTTTTTCCCCAATTTGATGAATTCATTTCCTTTCAAGAGGGTGTTTCCTTAAAACTGAAATGTGAGGTCTAAATGTGTAGGCAGAAGTAGAATGGTAAGAAATCTGAATGGGCAGATGCTGTAGATGTGAAACAGATAAGCTGGGTCAAAGCTATTGGTTAATACCTGCACACGAGGGAGAAGTACAGGAAACTGTGCTGCAAGTGATTGTGGTATAAATCAAGAGCCCAGTACAGATTTATCCTGCAAATTGCGTAATCAAAGAGAGGTTATGGAGTGGAGTAGTGACCTAGCTATGTTATCTACAAGTCATCATTTCTGGAATGGGATTTTAGTGTGTGTAAAGATGCCTGTCTTTAGTCACTTGAGTGGAGCTGTATTTCCATGGACAACAATGGGATCTTGGGCAGCCCCAAAGGGGAGACATCTGAGTGCAGTCCCACACTTTAGATCTATAGGCTAAATCTTGCCTTTAATGCCAAACATGGAACCGAGTTAATTTTTGGTTTCTGAACATAATTTACAGCTACGCTGAAAAGCAGAGAGGGACATGAGCAGTAGGACAGAACTTGCTCCATGTTAGGCTTACTAGAAGGTGATATGGTATACCAGTCATAAGATTATCTTGTGTAAGAATGGAGAAACAGTAACATAATCTAAATAGGATGAGAAGGTTGGGATTCTTTTGAGCTGCAATCAAAACTACATGTTTTGCCATAATAACTGCAAAAATATGTACTCTTTATAGAGCTGATGACAAGAACAGAAGAGGAAATCTAATGGAATGATTTTAATATTAAGGACTGAAGTATCTGAGAACAGATGGATCAAACAGAATGAACATTAAAAAATTAAAGAAACCAATGCACAAAACTTGCATATGAATGTCTGCTTAGTATATACCTTATGAAGTATTTACAAATTCCTCTAACATGTAGTTGTTTGTACTTTCTTGTTTTATGCATTTGTTCTGAATACAATGACAGTGAGTAAGGCTTGGCACTTGTAATGACTTATAGCATCATCGTTCTGTTTTATGCAGGAAAGTGAGGGGTTTGTGATAAATAAAGAAGGACTTCTTGAGTGTTACACTGCAAATCATCAGCTTTTCTTTCCCACTGCAATTACAACAGCTGAACAAACAAAATAACATAAGAAGTTTCTTAAATAATTAAGGTAGATGTCTGGATGCTACAAGGAAGTAGAACGGTGTCCAAACGATTCAGGATGGATTTTTTCCTACATTCCTGGTCTTACTGTCATCTTGTGTTGGGATCCAAGTATTCCTCTGTCCTAATTCTTGAGGATATTTCAGTATCTTAAATATTCATCATATACATTTTGTCTAATTGCTCTTTTATTTGTGTGCATTCATTTGAAGAGGATTTGTGATATGTTCTGTCCAGCATTTTTTGAGATAAATGTAATTGAAGATATTTTTAGTATTTTTCTTTTAAAAACAGCCTCTCCCTTTCTTCTTGGAGGTAGGAGAGCTCTGCTTTATTCTGAATAATTTTTAAAAGCCTAAGTGTTCCCTTGAGCTCAGCATCTTTATTCCTCTCCCCATTATTTTTATGAACTGCTGCATGCCTTATTTCATTGGGAAGTCTGGCTGTGGCTCCCTAGGAGGATGAAGGCTGCATGCCTGAGCTCTTTTCAAACTATGACGCCACATGCTAGTACTTACTTCTTTAAAATTTGACTAAATATTTCATTATAGATATTTTCAAGAGACTTATGCATGGGTTCCCATGATCTCATTCTTCGATTTTTAGAAAGAAAAGAAGGAAAAAGTGAAGGTTGTGATATTCTACAGCTATCCAAATATTCAGCTTTTGCAATGGGAAATCAAACTTCTGATATTGCTTCTTCGTTTGGGTGCAATAAGGATAGGTAGCTGTTCATGAAAAAGGGCATGATTTGCTGTGGAGGAAAAGCTGGCTCTTTGTATAGTGAAACTGAATGAGTTATGGAGGTTTGTTTCATGACTGGATTTGTTTTATTGTCTAATAATGTGCAAGCTACCAGGCTTTCCACACTGTTGGGAGGAACACAAAGGTTTTCTGCAATGTACTCTTATCAAGGTCAAACCTGCATACTTGCTTAATATACTGGACACTAAAAGATAACCTGTTTTCAAGAGCCCAGTAGACATTGAGTAATTCAGAAGATTTTTCTTGCATTTTAGTTGAAGTTAGCTTATGGATGAAAAAATGGTATAATGATGGATAGGCACACAGGCTAAGAAATTAAATTAAAATTGGCTTTTGTAAATATCTGTTTCAAACAATTGTATGTAAATAGTCAAACCCTCAAGGGCTTTTTTATGCACATTAAAGAGAAACTTCAGATAGTAGGATTAACAGGATAGAACAACAAGGCATTAATTGAGGACAGGTGTGGAAGGAGAGCAGACTTGGCACATCATTCTGCTTTTCCCTCAACTGGCTGGAGACTTTTGTGTTCACCAGATACATGCCAGTTCTCTTCTTTACTACAGTTTCTTTATTTGTTAAAAACTAATGCTGGCTCTCATTTCCCTGTCAGCTTTAAGGACCTACCAGCTATAGTTGATCAGTTTTTCATGCAAGTTCTTTTAGAATACTTAAATATCATTTAGTCCTGGTAAAGTGCTAGTAAACTTGTTTTGTGTTGTACACATTTGATTTAAAACTTTTTCTACTAGCAGTTTGGATTCCGATGGCTTCACAGAAACTTTCTCCATAAAGAATCAAATGTGGAAACCACCTTGACTTCCAAAATACTGGAATCCAATGCTGTCAGTCAGGGACAAATACAAATAAAAAAGAGATTGTAACAAATAAAGCAAATTAATTTTATACTTCATTGTTCAGTGGAGAAAGGTATCCAGATTCTGATTTCACCCTTTGTCATTATTTTGGATTGATGATCTGTAGTCTAGTATTTATATGATTATCTGTTTATATATGTGCTTCAACTCACAGAAGGTCTAGATATGCTTTTACACAGTTAGATACATTTCTCTTGTTTGGCTCCACTTCTCTGCTTTCCTTTTTTTTGTTGCAGCTGTACATGTTCTCTAATTTTGATTTAAGTACTTATCATATTTCTCTGGATGTTCTTCTCACATAGTTCACAAGTATAAAATCACATTCTATCCATGGCCACATTTACAACTGGACAGACTAACTTTTATGTTTGATTCTTGATATTGCATAGGAGCCCTTGCACCCTTGTTCTTTGACTTTTTGATTTGTAGTTGGTTTTTAAAAAATTCTGCTTGTTTGAAATGCTCTTTGGTTAGACAGAGCTTTGCTATTTCCTGTCAAACTTAATTAGCTACTTAAATTCTTTATTTCCAAGAATACAGAATTTTAATGATTGCAACTCTAATTGGTGCTTCATCCTGAACTGTGCTTGCATCTGCACCTGCCAACTTTCTGTTGAGTTTAAATAGTCTTCATCTTAATTTTAAGCTTAAATACCAGTAGCCTGTTTTTGTTTTATTTTAGGTAAAGTTGTGCATCCTTTTCCAAGAGTCTTCCACAGTCTAACAAAACTGAATTCTTTCTTTCTGCATCATTTTCTCAACCACTTTATGAAATATACCTGTAAAGCCAGAACCTGTGCTTTGGTACTAGAATTATTTCAAAGATGTAGCCATGGAGACAGTCTTGTCAGGTGACTAAAAAGCTAATTCTTTTCTCCAAGCACTTTGAAAATTCTTTTTTATGCCATTATTTTTATCATGAACAGCTCCTTCTTAGTTTTCTCTAAGAAATTCTCTGGATATCTGCTGTATATCATAAAACCACTTGTCTTTGCATTTAGTAATCAGAATACCCAGGGGCAAGGTTGTGTGTACTGTTTTGAGATCTTTGCATATGTAACCGTTAAATGATAGACTTTAATGAAATGCTGGCAGTGAAATCTGATATTATATGGAATTAGCTGAATTTTAAGATTGGTTGCAGACAAGAAATTTAGACCAAACTAATACTAAAATTTGATAATCCTTATAAGCATATGTGGAAAACAGGCTGATTCATGTAAAAAAATGTTTTATGTTGTGCAACTAGTAAAAGCTCTCTTTGGAATGCCACCTTTTCTTTCTTTGTATTGGAATGCCTGCTTTTCTTACTTTGCATCTGAAGTTCATACAGAGCTAAAGAAGATGAGAGTTCACATAGATCAGGATCTTGAATCTGTAAGATACGTTCCTTTGATAAAACTATTGATTTACACACCATGCTCGTGGATATTTGCAAGAAATTATGCATTCCAAAGTGGTATTACAAACCTCCTTACCCTCTGGTAAACTGAGGGTTTAGGAAGCTAAATCAGCTTATCATTTATGCCTTTCTGTAGGTTCAGTTCTGTATATTTCAATCATCCTTTATTTCTAGGCCAAATACTACAGTGAGGGATACCTAAAGCACATACAGATGATCATGGCAGTTTTCATTGCCTTTTCAGGAGAATTGAACTGAGTAAACTCCGAGTTTACTCACTGCTTCTTCATTCACAACTAGTGTTTGGTGCTACATTGTGTTCAGACACCACGAGAAAACTGGGTTCTGAACCAAAGACAATTTATATAGGGTTGATATTTCAATAAGAGTTGTGGATGACTAGCAATTAATAACATGGGTTTATGCATGTGGTGCTGTATTACAGTGGTGAAGCTTTGATAAGCTTTGATAAGCATGTTTACAAGGTCCTTGGAGTTTTAATAGAGTGGTTTTCATTAACTTTATGTATAACCTATATTTTTTATTGGCTATACTTAAACCTAGCCCATAAGGATTTTGGAGGTTTATTGCAAACTTAAGAGATATAAAAGGTTAAGTAACTGTATCTAGTGAGTGTGTTTATCCAAATATGTCATCAAACTTCTCAATTTCCCTTTTAGAAAGCCAGTTAGGGACAGACTGATGCATTCTCCTGTCTGACAGAGCACAAAGACATCCAGAGTTTAGCTGACAAGACTGTTGAAAAAAAGGGAGAATTTTAGGATTTCAGGGAGTGGGTCTTGCTTCTCAGTTCCTCAGTTGGATGCAAGATGAAATTTTGAAATGACAAACATGTGAAATCTTGTCTAAACATTTAATAAATGATGTCCCAGTTTCCTGATGACTTAAATGCAAATTGTAGGATCTGAACATTCCTAAAAGTAATTTTAATTGTAGTAAATTTATACATCAGAATAAGGTTTACAGTGCTCAAAATTTCCTGATAACCCTGTCATTTTTTAGCAAACAAGTCAGAGTGAAGGGAGAAGAGGGTGCATGGTCTCCATTTCTACTAGGTTTTATTTCCTCTTCCACAAGGTTCTCTGGTTTTGCTCACACTATGAGGAGGAAGAAGGCTAGCATCATGTGTAAGGAAGTGCAAGTGAAATGGTAACAATTATGGTATACTGAAATGCAAGGGTAGTTCAAGAAAAACTGGGTTTAGTACCTATTAATACCTGATAATATCTGTGGGGCATGTGTCTTTCCCCAGTGACTTGAAGATGCTGTGAATCAAAGTGCTGAGGCTAAGGAATTTCCCAGTAGCCAATAAAAGCCAAAGACCTTGACTACTTTTTAAAATGAAGAGCCCTATTTTAAGTTGCAGGTTTTTTAATCAGCTCATATAATTTCAAGCAAAATGTGTGACTTGGAAGGTATTGGCAAGGAAGTTAAATAAGGCAAAGAGCAGCTTTAGTGATGTGCTTTTGCAGTGCCTTAAGTTGGATGCTTTCTCTGCTGAAGATGCTCAGTGGATCTTGGTCAGAGAATGAGAGCAGACCTGTGCAAGGTATATCTCATCAAGCTCATGTACATATTTAAAAACAACCATGTTTCTGGAATCAGAGAGTTTCCCTTCTCCAACACAAAGGCAGAGTCTGGGAGAAGGTAACTGATGCTAGGCCAAATCTGGCAGACATAAATCAGTTAACTGAGTAATTTTGGGGTTATTGTCCCTTTTGGACTTTTAACCTGTTTTGGGGAGGGGAGAGAAATAAAAGTTTCCCATGGTAGTATACTTCCCCTGACATCTCTCAGTAGTCATTGTGACTGTTGGGTTTGGGTTTTTTATCTGCTTGTTGCTGTTGTTGATGATCAGGTTATGGTTCAAGAGTCTTTAGTGCTGGAGCCTTCCCTTGTCAGAATGTCTGTGCAAGCCTCAGTTTTTACCAGCCATGTTTCCCATCATAAACTTTTCTGTGGGAATGTGAAGGCATTGGTTAATTCTCTGCCTGCTCAGCCTTTGGAATTCCTTCAAGTTGTGCCTTACAAGGGTCATTGTGTCAGATTTTATCCCAAGGGATGTGCAGCTGAGAGACACCTATCACAGAAGGGGAGTGGGCAGTTCTCCATTCGGAATCATCTTGAAGCCTCAGACCTTACTGCAGCCCACTCAAACTCTCATCCTTGGGTTTTATCTGCTATGGATCTCTCTGTTACCAAAATGGGGTGCCTTAGGGTTCTTTTTCAGTCTTAGCCAAGTATTTAGCATCTTTCAGTAGAGGAAGTACTGTATGGAGCTGTTAAAGAAAATGAATTATTGAATGAATAGAAATGTATAATTTTGTTTATGACAATGCAACTTTTATAGAACATTTCTGGGGAGAATAGGAATTTTCTCTGTTTTGGACATCTGAAATGAGAAGTGGAATTGTTGACGCTGCGTTTGGAGAACAACTCTGTTGCAAGGGAGGGACTTCAAGGTCCAGTAGGTTTTCTTGTATCTGCTCCTGTTTGCTACTCTGAGCCATCCCCCTGACCTATGCCTCGTCATTAGACACACTGAAACATACACACGTCTGAATCACAAATTTTAAAAACTAGAGTTCAATATGTCCTTCTCAAACTTTTAGATAATTTCTGTGGCATTTTTCCAGTCTTCTTAGTAGAAAGATGCAAATATTGAACATAGTTTTTCAATGTGTTTGCACTCTTGATCTTCAGACTCTAAATAGATTGTGTTACCTTATCCCAATGTGTAGTTTTTCTGAAAGACTCTAAAATGTGCATTTTAGGCTCTAGAAACGAAATAATGTATGTGCATGAATATGAAAATTGCCATGTGAGAAGATTTTGGTGTTTATTTTTAGCAATTTTTTCAAGTAATCTCTTGTTCTTAACATGTTTGAACTAGATTTGAACTAAATTGCTTCTGATCTTTTTATTTCTTCTCTGTTTAAAATTACTGTCTCAGCAAGAGACTGAAGGGGAGACATTTTCCTTAAATTGCTGCAGTCTCCCATACATGGTTCTCTCATATGTGTGTATATAATACTCAGAGGTTCTCTAGCTGGGCATAAATGCATTGAAGCTCACAGCATGCCATGGGAAACTTGGTTGAATTTAGATCACAAGTCTTGGTAACTGATGTGTGACCTCCATTCTAAGTTCTCATGGCCATTTTCTCTTGCCTGTTTTTGAGATATGAAACTAATTATAGCACATGTAAGTCACTTAAATTTTTCTGCCACGAGAAAGATCTTAACTTCATTGAGATGTCTCCTCCTCCACATTCAAACAGGAGTACATCTTTTCCCATAGCAATGGCATTTTTTGTAAAATTATGAGTGTCAAGTTTTCTGTCTTGGAGAACGATTAGGGATTTTTCTCTCTGTCTGATGTTGTTTGTTTGCTTTTCAAAATTACAGTAACAAAATCCTGTTCCAATTTCTTCCTCTCTCACAGCCCCACCCGGCAATGAATCAGAAGTGCACCCTGTCTTTTTTTGGTCACAGGTCTTGGTACAGTCATCTGCTTCTATTGTTGCTTATGATTAGACTTAAGCTGTGCCACACATGGAGTGTTACACTCAGTCTTATTTGACTGCAGCGAGTGCCCCATTACTGAGGGCAGTGCCTCCCCATGAGCATATTTGGCCTGTGCTTCATTGCCCATGCTGGTCACTGCTTAGGTGTTGATTTACAGGAGCCATAAATATGCTGAGACTTGCCAGATTAGAAAGGTCATCCTTCCCTTTGAGTTCTTACATGAGGGTTAAAAGTGCTGACCAGGGCTACCACCCTGCTGGTAATGGGTGGCTTTCCACAGTTGTCCCTTTCAGAATTTGTCCTTTTGCAGGGAGGGCAATGAGCATCTCTTTCCCTGCACGTGAGGGGAGAGAGGGTAGCGGTGTAGGAGAATGTCCTTTGGCTAAGGTTGTTCTTTGTGCCCTCTTCATCCTCCAAGTATGCAATGATGGCATTGGTTGCTAATAGTGTTAGTGTGCCTGGAACAGTGAACAGACAAGTTACGTGCCCAGAATTTTAAAAAAATCTAAATATGACTCTATTTGTGTATGTCATTCCACCAATGTCAGTGGAGTTGCGTGAGAAGTGTTTGTCATCTAGATCTCACATCTCCTTTCTAATGACAGTAGGTGGAGTAATTTTTAATTGCACCACTGATTGAGAGAATTTCTCAATTACATTAATGCTGAGCCCTCTTTCTATTTGTATTTATTCTTGGATTTTTGCATTAAAAAAACATAATATGACTTTGTTTAACAGTTTTGGGATCTTAACCCTAAATTCTATTTATTTGCTTTAAGGTAAAGCATTTTTATCTTCCATCATGCACAAAGGCTGTTGTAAGCATCTTTGAATCCTTGAATTGTGACAAAGATTTGATTTCACAACATCTGTTGAAAGTTATGTAGTGCAATAGTACATAGTTTTCTGCATACGAGCATGAGGTAATTAATCTGTGTACATCACTTCCTTGAGTCTCTCTTCGTGCCTCAGTGGTGTTATTAGTGGGACTGTCCCATTGGACTGTAATGTAGAATAAGAATGCTAATGTTATGCTTGTGGTGGGTCTTTCTTATTCACCTACAGAACACAAGATACCCATGAAAAAGGTCAAATGTACACAGATCTGGCATCCATTTCACAACTTGCAAGACATAGTCTCCAGCATATGTAATACATATAGCTCATTGCCAGAAAGCTAAAAGGAAATGATTGCATTTGAGTACAATGCAATCTACAACAATAGTTCAGTGTGCACAAAATTAAAAACCTCTGGTAACACGTGTAGAATAAATAAGTTGACAGTGTTTATTTTTACTGCAGCTCTCTGCAGAGATAAGGTCCTGCTTCTTATAATATTTAATTGGCTTCATTAAGAAAAATAGCAAATATTAATTATACCCACTCTTTAAGAATACTGAATTTTCCAGAACTGGACATGGAAAATATCATTATTCCAATGTGTAAATGTGTTTGAATTAAAGTATAGCAATGTTTTGCTGGCAACTAATACACTTCACTTTTTTAGTTAAAATGGTTTCTTCTTTCTTTGATACCCTATCCTGAATTCCAAGCACTGTTTATTTGAGCTACTGTGGGTAGCAATTACTTTCATCTGACACTTTAAAATAAAGCCAAAACACTTTGCCTAGAGCTCTCAGTTTCATGAAATTATCTTTCTTACCAACTCAAACCCTGAGAAGTCTTGTAATATCATTTAATTTTGTACGGTTCTAGAGTGATGTATAGTCCATGTAATAACATTGCACTAGAGCATAAGGTGAAGGTACACAAGAGAAAAAAAATGTAGCCTTAATTCAGTATTGAATGTGCAACCAAGGAAGATACAGAGAAGGCTGAAATAGCTAATGTGGAAACGATCAAAAAGTATTTTTTTAAGTGAGGGCATGGAAAATGATTTAATTATTTGGAAGTACAGAAAGATGTTTGGCATATTTGGATGTGTTTGTTTGACTTGTATGTTTCCTTGTTTTTTAATGTTTATTTTTCTGGAGGTGCTATGAACAAGAATTTGTGAGACTTAAATGTAGGAATGCTCAGATAAAAATGTGTCTAGGTACAACAGGCAGAGTAACAAGCAGTTACCCCAGTTTTAAGAATGGAGGTATTGGAGAATTTTAAGGATGAAGCCAAGGACTGAGGGATAAAAGACTGATTTCCTTCTGTTCTCATGGTGAAATTTGTTGTTTTGGTGATGGATGGAGTACACTTGGGTCATTGTCATAGAGATGATGCCTGACTTTGAGTTTCTGTGATGAGAAGCATAGAGAGTGAATGGATGAAGAAAAGACATAAAGAATAAGACCTATGTCTTATGTGCTATGAACAGAGCAGAGGAGGACAATGATGTTTCCAACTCAGACTACACTGTGGAACACTCAGAGAAATGAGCCCAAGCTGGAATGACAGAAACTGTGGGGTAAAATGGCGAGGAAGTCCTGAAAGCTCATGTGTGCCCAAGGCAGCCAAATTATCTGAGAACCTGAATATAGATTAAGTTCAGAGCTTTGCCAAAAGAGATGTTATTAAGCTTTTATTGAGAGCAGTTTTAGTTGAACATGGTGCAGAAGCCAGACCAGAATGATGCCTACGATGAAGCTGAGGGAACGAATCTTTTGGTGAAGATGCCTGAGTTTGCATCAGGAGCCCAGGCAGCCAGCACAATGGCTGACTTTGGGGATCTTCAGTGGTCAGCTGGACAAGGATCTGAGCAACCTGCTTTGAGTGTGAGGTTAGCCCTGCACTCAGCAGGTTGTGCTGGAGGCCTCCAGAGACCACTTGCAACTTGTATCATTCAGCAGGTTGTTGTATTAACTGACTGACATTGAAGGTGGCAGCAGTTGGAGCAAAAAGCAGTGTTTTGTGATGTTTTGTTAGATGAGAAAGACTGCAGGTGTGAGACTTCTGCAGATTAGGTTTCATGGAAAAAGACCCTCATATTAGCAGATGATTCTTAACCTTAAGATCTTATTAATTCCTTCTATACCAACCTGCAGAGTTTTGTGCTAATATTTGAATTCTGTGAGCAAAACATAATTATATATTATATTATTATATATAAAATTATTATAACTGCCTTTAAAAATGTATTTATTGCTTATTAGTGAACTCCTTTTTTTCCCTTTTCTGTTGAATAACATTCATTTCTTAATGAGTGTATCTTCATAATAAAGTTTTACACTTTGTATAGTTGGGAGTTTATATAGAATATAGTAAGTTTGAAGGTGGAATACACCTATTCATTAGGACATTTCTTCCTTTCATCCAGTTTAACTCCCAGGTACCTGTGATTGATTTATGTTCCTCATACCTTCATTTCCTTTCAGTAAATAGAAAATGGAGAATAGCCTTGCTTAGGTAATATTTAAAACTCCTTGAGATATGCAGTGGAAAAGGACTGTGGAAGTGCTAAACATTCTACTATTTTGCTCTTTTGGGTTGGTTTTTTTTTTTTTTTTTTTGTGCATGGAGTGGAGAGCGCTATGTATATGCATAAATACTTGTATACATATGGCATGTGTTTCAAACTGGGAACATGCATATCTGGAAAACCCTCTAGTTTCATATTCTACCCTTGTAAAATGTTTTCTAAAGCAGCAGCTTTTATTATTTAACTATGCTGCAAAAATATGGAATGTGGATAAGTGATTTTGGACAAATGCATACATCCTCAGGGAAGATACAGTGGACTCTGCGTTAGAGTCTTAAGTAAGTATTCTTCGTAGTCCTTAATCCTGCTCTCCATCTTCCAACCCCTTGAAATGCAAGGGCTTGTAAACAAGGCCAGGAGCTTTTCTGGTATGGTTCTTCAGGTGCACCTCATCATCTGTGTATATAGCTTCTGGACTTATTCTTTACATTCCTCTGAACTTTGATACTGCTGTTTCTTTAAGCTCCAACAATACAACAAATTTTTCCTTTCTGGACTCTAGTTGACTTGGTCCGCTACACTACCATGAACAGGTTGTTAGTCTTGGTGTTCTGTCTGGTCTGCACTCACATACAGGGAATCATTCATGTTGAAGTGCAGGAAAGACCTATCCAGTTGTCCATTGGCCTCTTTTTCTCCACAGAACTTTTCCTCATATGCTAGGGGTTTGTCAGGCTTGTGGCTCGTTAAAGGCTCCATGCTTTATAAGTGTGACTGAAGATGAATCACTACAATGGCAGTAGCATAGTTTTATTCCTTGCTGGTAAATGTCTGTTGTAAGGAATGAGACTGTTCAGTTTGAAGATCAGTCTTTGTCTCTTAACTACAGCAAGACTGTGGAGGATTAATTTTTGGCTGGCAACAAGAAAAATTCTTAAAATGCCTAAAGGGTTAACATTGAATGCTAATGTGATTTTCATATCTAGAAAGTTTTCCCTCGTCTTGTCAGGAGCTTAACCTCCCAAATATGACAATGTACAATTGCTGAGGATAGTCTTATTGCCTTACTGTAAAGTCACATTCTTGAATGGTTAAGATTAAGAGCTTTTACTGAGTCATCGAAGACTCTTACATTTTGCACAATCCAAACATTAACTCTTTCAATGAGAGATGCCATGGATGAAGGGCAATAAGGCAATATAAAGACCATAGAGATGAAGAGTTGTCTAGTTTATGTAAAACATGGTCATCTGATAAATTAATCACTAAAATTTTTATTTAAAAATTCTTCAGTTCTGTTTTTCCTGAGCACACAGGCAGGAGAGAGGAAGTGCTTTCATTCTGCCTTATTTGAAAATATATCCAGAACAGTTTGTAAGACTTGAATCTAACTAATAATTCCTTTGTTCTTGCCATAAGAAGTAGTTTTCAGAATCTCAACATCACTCTCTTATAACATCTAAGATTTTTTTCCTCTTGATCACATAGTCAGGTATTATTCATGCACCTTCTTTGGCTTGTATACATTGTATACTCTCCAAGGATATTTTTAGCATATACTGGAGTCTTGCTCTTTGATAAAAGCAAGGCATGTCTTTGGTTAATTGAAAGTCAGGGATTTTGCTTTGAACCTGAAATACTGATTGGAATGCTATATACCCATCATATAGAAGAGCATATTGCTTCTGGCTAAAAAAAATAGGTAAAATTCATTGGTGAATATTGCCTGCTTTTTTTTTTCACTTGTATTGGTTGTAAGCAAAAATTCATGTCATTGCTTTATTCGTGAGACATTTTATAGAGTTCTATTTGTTCTTAATCCAAATGCAAAGTTTGCATCCTGAGAAAATGTAAACTGAAATAAGAATTTTGAAGTGGAAGAAGAGGTCATTTTGCCATGTCAAGCAGGCCTATGTAGGAAGAGCTCTGTCTGAGCTTGGTGAGTGTTTGGTTGTGGGGTTTTTTGTTGAGGTTTTTTTTTTTTCTGTTATGGCAGGCAATTGTGTGGAGATCTTGATGGTGACATTACTTGGCAAACAATTTGGAATCGGCTCAACAAGTCAAGTGACATCATACCCCCTTAAGGTTTTCCACATAAAATACATCCTCAAAAAAAAAAAAACAACAACTTAATCTGAAATCTATTATTATGTCCTCTAAGGGCTCTTTAAGCACCTCAGCATTCCCCCTCTTCCCACCATTTTCCAGGCAGCTTGACTAAAAGTAGCAGACAATAGTGGTAAATGCTTTACAGTCTTCTTGGGAATGGGAACAGATGAGGGAGAGGGGGGAGGGATAGAGGGATATAGAGGAGGGACAGGGAAGAGAGTTTTAATCCCATATCTGTCCTATTTAAAAAAAAGTAAATTGCTCCAATGCTTAGTCTTTTCCTCTGTGCAGCTTTTCACAATGTGAGCACATTGTCTGATGTAACATTTTGCCACTCTTAGCAAATGGAGTTGTCTAGCTCTGCCTCTAAAAGAAGAGTGCCTCAGATTTTGAGGAGAAGACAGCAGAGATGAAAACTTCCCTTGATCTCAGGGTTTGGTTCCTGATTGATGATGATTCCTAAGAACAGTTCCTAGTATGTCCTTTTCTCTGTGTGCCTATGCTTGCCTGCATCCGTACCCATTTTTCTGAGAAGCAAAGCGTTTTCTTCCCCTCTGTAGCTGCGAGCCATAAATCCGGCTGTGTGTTCAGTGTGTACTGCCTTTGACAGACGTGCAGGAGAGAGGTGCAGCACACAGGGTAAATGCTGCCAGAATACGTAGGACATGATGTTACACAGGCCAAGCAAAGGAAGAATTATCTATGCATAATGTGAGTTTAGAATAGGCTTGACATTCTCACACCCAAACATTTCCATCTGTTCCTAAGCAAAAGGAAACGGAGACAATATTCTCCTATCTTCTGGGCTAGCTATACAGGGAATAGGAAATGTTACTTGATTTTTTTTTCCTTATGATGTGTTCAGTTTTATTGCAGATTCAGAGAAGTCACAGTAAAAAGTGACTTCTTTTAAAGGCAGTAAATTACATTAAATTCTTCTTAATTCTTCTGAGAATTGGTATTGAAACGGTAATACTGTGCTTAAATAAACTGTGGCACTTTTAGGTTACTCTTAAAAAATAAAGCTGTTTTTATGCCAATCCTGATATGAGACCTCTGTCATTCTTACTTTCAAAGCTTCTGGAAATTATCCTCTGCCTTTGCTTTCTCTCTGTGTATTTCTAACTTTTGTCCATATATCTACTTTTCCTTATGTCTTATTCCTTCTGCCATGAAAGGCTGCATGCCTGATGACATGTTCTGCTCCTTACATACTGTAGTGTGTACCAAGCTTCTCAATCACACTGAAAGGTTCACCTGCTTCCTTGTTGGTTATAACATACATCTGCATGTTTCCCTGTATTTTTGCAGTGTAACATCCTTGGCATCCTGCAGCAGTGCTGAAAAGTCTGCCAACCGTTTGACCTACCTTGCTGGATGATGGAGATGTAGACATTATTGTTTGTTAGAAGTCACAATGTTATATCATAACTAACATAACATCAGTTATGTTTTCACAGATGAACTCTCAAAATACAATTATGCAAATATGTCTGATTTTTAGTGGATGCAAAATAAGAAAACAGAGATTCTTAGATATAATGCAAAATTGTACACACTTCTTAGTACTATGGTAAGAGGTAACCTTACCTTTCACATTCTTGTTCCAGCAAGTTTGTAAACTCATCACTTTTTTCCATGTATTTGCTGTGCTTCCTCTTCTCTTCCTCTAGTTCATACAGTGTCTGTCTGTGTGCTTTTTCTACCATTAGAAATTGTTCCAGCATTCTTCTGTGAACTTCTTTCTGTTTCTCTACAACTTTATCAAGCTGCGAAAAAAGGGAAAAACTCCTGAAGTATTTTGAAACTTTTGGTTTCTTGGGCTTTCATTACTAAAAGAATTTTAAGAACAGCTTAATAATATAATAATAATAATAAGCCTAGTAGCAAGGTTCATCTGGTATCAGTTTAATTCTGTCAGTCTAATCCCAACAAATTAGAAAAATAAGGTACTGTTTTTCAGGACCCTCAGTCACCTTCCTTTCCTCTTCTTGCCATGAGGGATCCTCAACTTTTTTTAGCTGATTAACAGTTACTTTTCCCAGGGTTGTGCTTTTCTCATTGATCACTGTGGTAGAGAACCAGATGTCTTGGCAGAAGAAGCATCATCCAGTGCTTCACACAGTGGATGCCTGACTTTTGGTTGAATAGAAATAGCTGCCTCACTTACAACTGCCTAGGAAATAAGGGCATTAAATTGTTTTTGTAAGGCAGAGGTAGATCAAAAAGCAGTTTTCTGGTTTCACAGTAAATGCATGGTTGTGCCAAGAGTGCAAAACAGTCCTGTCTCTTCTGTTTACTCTGAGCATGGCTCTGGGTTTCTGGAATAAGTAAGTGCTGAATTTTTTAATAGTTAGAAGTATTTCTTTTTAATAGTGGCATTTCCCGTTATGTTCCTCAGATTGCATGTGTTGTTGAGGTCTTTGTCTTTCAGATGGCACCTTTATAGCATGGTTTGAGCATAAAATTCCCCTCCCTTCCTCAAGGGTATCTGTGTATCAGAATTATTAAGGTTGGAAAAGACCTCCAAGATCAAGTAAAATTTTTGACCAAACACCATCACGCCAACTAAACCATAGTGCTAAGTGCCATGCCCAGTCATCTCTTGAACACATTCAGGGATGGTGACTCCACCACCTCCTTGGGCAGCCCATTCCAATGACCACCCTTTCAGTGAAAAATTTTCAATTTTTCNTACAACTTTATCAAGCTGCGAAAAAAGGGAAAAACTCCTGAAGTATTTTGAAACTTTTGGTTTCTTGGGCTTTCATTACTAAAAGAATTTTAAGAACAGCTTAATAATATAATAATAATAATAAGCCTAGTAGCAAGGTTCATCTGGTATCAGTTTAATTCTGTCAGTCTAATCCCAACAAATTAGAAAAATAAGGTACTGTTTTTCAGGACCCTCAGTCACCTTCCTTTCCTCTTCTTGCCATGAGGGATCCTCAACTTTTTTTAGCTGATTAACAGTTACTTTTCCCAGGGTTGTGCTTTTCTCATTGATCACTGTGGTAGAGAACCAGATGTCTTGGCAGAAGAAGCATCATCCAGTGCTTCACACAGTGGATGCCTGACTTTTGGTTGAATAGAAATAGCTGCCTCACTTACAACTGCCTAGGAAATAAGGGCATTAAATTGTTTTTGTAAGGCAGAGGTAGATCAAAAAGCAGTTTTCTGGTTTCACAGTAAATGCATGGTTGTGCCAAGAGTGCAAAACAGTCCTGTCTCTTCTGTTTACTCTGAGCATGGCTCTGGGTTTCTGGAATAAGTAAGTGCTGAATTTTTTAATAGTTAGAAGTATTTCTTTTTAATAGTGGCATTTCCCGTTATGTTCCTCAGATTGCATGTGTTGTTGAGGTCTTTGTCTTTCAGATGGCACCTTTATAGCATGGTTTGAGCATAAAATTCCCCTCCCTTCCTCAAGGGTATCTGTGTATCAGAATTATTAAGGTTGGAAAAGACCTCCAAGATCAAGTAAAATTTTTGACCAAACACCATCACGCCAACTAAACCATAGTGCTAAGTGCCATGCCCAGTCATCTCTTGAACACATTCAGGGATGGTGACTCCACCACCTCCTTGGGCAGCCCATTCCAATGACCACCCTTTCAGTGAAAAATTTTCAATTTTTCTAAATATTACTATATAGTGATATTTTAATATAAATAATCTATTTTAGCTTTTTGGCAATAATTTTTAATTTTTCTAAACCACAGAGGTATTGGAATAACTGTTCACTAGACTTACGCTGTTAAAAAAACTCCACAAACATAGAGAAAACTGTGATTCTGAGGATTTTGTTACAATTTTGAGTTCAGTGTGTGACTGAGTTGTGCAAGTGTGTGTATGAAACCATGAGTGGTTTTCCTCCTTGGGCATTACTGATCTTGCTGAAGTTTCAGGGATGATCACTGAATTGAGGCCATCAAAAGGTCTGGGAAGAGTCTCTATTTGTGAGCAATTTTGTTCCTTGCTTGTTGCCCTTCGGAGACTGCCTCCCTCATCAGGTTAACATAGGAATCCTTGTGTCCTTTTTGGAAAAGAGAAATTTTGAGCTCACAGCCCAGTGCCTCCTTTTAACCACAGGCCATTCTAGTAGGTCAATCTGGTTGTAGTGTTTCAATCTATTAATAGGAAAGAATTCACAAATGGGTAGTGTGGGAAGCAAAGCTAGTTCTGGTTCTCTGATGTTTCCCTCACAAGGAATTATATGTGCCACAAGAAACACTGGGGTTTCAGATTCTTAGGGCCACTGCTTGTTTTGGACAATTTAATTCCAGAGAGTATGATTAATTATCTTTTCCTCATGTTTATTCACAGTTTGGCCAATAGAAATGGTGTCAGGGAGAGCCAGAATGCCTAAGCATGAGTTTCTTGAATGAGTGAGGCTATCATCAGTTTCTGCTTACGTTTCCAAGTTTCCCTCTGCTTATCTCAGCTTCTTTTAAAGCTTATATATTCTCTTATGTTCCTCCTAAATAACTGTTAATCTTTTGTTGACACTGCTATGAATGAAAAAAAAGGAGCTATTGACAAGACTTTGAAGATGGTTTGAGTCCAGAACATTCCAACAAAAAAGTGAACCATTTTTTAAAATTCCCTGCACTTTCTATTTACGGCATTAGAGAGTCTTGTCTTTTGTAACATAACTGAGCTTGTTTTCATGTGTGATCAAGAAATACGAAGAAACCGGTGATTATTTGTTTTGGTGCTATTTTGTGGTTCTCTTACAGCAGATCATTAAATTTTTTTATCTTGTTCACTGATAATCTGTATGCTTTACCCTAGCAAGGTGATTGCTTTCTGGAATCACAATCCTGAAGCAGGACCTCCCCTGGAAAAATATTTCTTACCTAAACCCTTGCATATGCAATCTCTCCTAGTAAGCAAGAGTCGCCTTATACAGGAATCTTTTGGCTGTGCTTTCTGTATCCTTCAAAGCAGTTGAAAACTGGATTGCCTTAAAAGGTCAAGTTGAGGAAAACTATACATTTTAATTTCTTCACACTCTCCCTTATTTCACCAGAAGTGGAAATTTTAAAAATTTAAATCTTTTGTTTAGCTTCTAACTTACCAGAAAGATGTTTTATTGATCTTCCCCCACCCAAAATTTTGGAGGGGTTTTTGGAACAGGTATTGCAGATGCATGAAGTGACATTGCCTAAGTTTCTAATCCTTGTCTTTTTAAAGATGATGCTGTCAGGTGAATATACACTGTCGTCAGAAGGCAGTCAGGCTCCTGATTTTTGACAAAGTTCTGATGCAGTGCTGCTGGCAACTATGGCTCTGTTTTGCTTAAATTGATATGAACTGGGCATCATCTTTCCATGAGACCCTGCTGGTCTCAGCCCTCAGTGTGAGGTGAGGCAGGCTGCATGGGTAGAGTTAAGAAAGTAGAGGCATTTATGTGGATAGGACCACCACTTTGAAAAAGTATATGTAAAAATCTGAGGGGATATGTAAATTGCTGTCATAAGAAAGCACTGACATTTCTGGCTACAAGCTGATCATAAATGAGATAATCCTGTTTCTGAACATGTAAATGCTTGATTGAGATGAGGGTTAGTCATCAGCCAAGCAACATTAACCAAGTACAAAATAGTCTTGCTTCTTGCACGATTTGGTGTAAAGGATGTGGGACCTGCCAGAAGGGTTTTATATGTTCTGTATATTTTGTTTGCTCTAGAGTAATGGTTGAATGGCTACAGGAGGTTAATTCAAGCAGTAATCTAAGCAGCATATATGCAAAAATAAAAGTTATTAATTCCAGGGTTTTGTTTTATAGCTCTCTGTACTTTACACTTCACAGTAGTGTATTTGTCACTGTTAAGATTACAACAATTTGGATTACAAGCTGGTGTTTGGGATGGGTGAAGTGTGTATTCAAGGCAGGGAGTTGGAACAAA
The DNA here is from genome assembly GCA_013397375.1 of Toxostoma redivivum. Taxonomy (NCBI): domain Eukaryota; kingdom Metazoa; phylum Chordata; class Aves; order Passeriformes; family Mimidae; genus Toxostoma; species Toxostoma redivivum. Next base: position 161,398 of record VXBI01005958.1, on the reverse strand, counting down.
GAATGGGAAGAATAGTGTCTTGGGGAGACGTGCTCACATAAAAGAGAAAAGTAAATAAGATGCTGTATTAAAGCAGTTTGCAGGTTGCAGTTTTCTCCTATTGCTGGGACCAGAAGATGCATTTCAATATCTTTTAAGCATGTTGTCAAATCATTTCTACTGTGAGCATTTGGCTGTTGTGGCTGTGAACAAGGTGGAGAGTGTGAGCTCAGGAGGGAAGGGAAGAAGTGCTGGTACTGTTTCCTGGTACAGGTGGGTCATAAACGAGAGAAATGGAGAGACAGCAACCTACATCACAATTAATGCACACACTTGAGATCTGCATGTGAGATATGTAACAGGAATGGGCATTTGGCCTTGTTGACACTTGTGTGTCCTTGTGCAGCACACCATTCTCTCACTGCATGACCACACAGAGCTGAGCCTGGGACTGGGTTGCTGCACTTGTGTGTGGTTTGTTGAGAAAATGATGTGTCCCTCTGCAAGATAAGGGCACCTCCCTGGAGAGCAAATTTGACTCTTGCATTTTCCCTGTGAGATCCTGTGGCTTACTCTCACATCCAGCAGAGAAGAGAGGGAAGTCGTATGAACCCCTGCTGGTGTGAGATCCTCACATGGAAGTGTCTCCAACAGCCCCAGGTTCCTCAGATTGCTCTGGCCAAATGCTAGATCTACCCATGCAGAAATATCCATTTATATGCATGCACACAAGTTTACTCAGCCTACACAGTTCTTAGCTAAAAACCACAGAGCACTAATAAGCAGCAGTATAAATGTCTTCTGTTGAAAATTAAAGTGATAAAATCTTAATTAAGTGATTTGTTGTTTTGTTCTTGGTAACCATATGGGCTTTTTGCTAGAGCTAATACTTGAACATGCTGTACAATACAATGGAAAATCAGAGGCATAGCCTTACATAAGTGTGAATAGTTGAGCAAGCTAAAAATTCAAACAAATTTAATAGTTTAACAACGTTTTGTCACTAACTCTTGACTAAAGTCAAACTAAGATGGTGTCTCTCATATCCACTACATCAGAACTTAGCTCTTCATCTTTCTCTTTTTAGATTGTTTTTGTTTGGTGATGTGCAAGAAGAAAATCAGGGTAGTGGTATTTTTTATCCTAAATTCAGTGTAATATTATTCCTGTTTACAATATCCTCTCAGGAATTGTTTATAAATGTATAATCCTGAGTTTAGGATTACCAGAGATTATGGGAGCACTTCTTCCCTTGCCTTTTTCAACCCTAGCGGAGCCAAATTTCCACGCAGATATGTTGGTGGTCTTCTCCTGAATGCCACCTTGTCAGTGCTGTTATTCAGTGTCTTCCTGTGACAAACTTACTGGTGCCCTACAGCTGTGATCCTTGGGAAGTTTTGACCAACACTTACCAGATGTTGTGAGGATACAATCAGATAGACTTTGTTAAAATACTGATGAGGGTGCATCTTTCCCCAAGATGATTGCAATGGGATTTCAAAAATGGATTCAATTTTTAATTATCCTTGATGGATGCAAAATGCAGGCTTTCCTCTCATTTCACATCTTTTAGAGGAGCTCTCAAAGAGGTAGGTGATTCATCCTATTGAACAGTGAGGTACATGATTTTTTTTTAAATTTGGCTGTATTATTGGGAGAGTTAGAAACCAGAATCTGCTTTCTGATACCATGAAGAGAAAAAGACACCACAAACTCTGCAATGTCTTCATCTTTATCTCTCTTTTCCTACATCACCATCTCTGATTTTTTGATTCCTTTAAAGAAATATTGTTTATTTTTGAATCAGGGAAAACTGTTCTTACATTGTTATTCTGCATTTACTAAAATGTTGAATACACTTCATTGTCTATTCAAGAGAAGTGACGATTAATCTGAAGACAAATTTTTTTCACAAAAACTGACTACTTCTAAATTTATAAATCACGCAGAAATGGAAAACCTTTTCAGGCTTTTGAGTCAGAAACAAAACCAAAATAAAAGTCTACTTTCTTTTATGGCCCTCAAATGTGAATTCTAACAGTAATCTTATCTGACTTTTTTTAAGTTGCAGAAAGAAATAGCTGTAGAACAAGTTTGATTGAAAAAAACTGTTTTCAAAAAGAAAAAAAATTAATATCGCCTCATGGCCAAAGAAGAAATGGTTTTGATCTGTCACACTTCTCATTGGTTTTGCAGAGGAAAATGTATCAATACTGCTTTCTGATTTGCTACATTTCTTCACCTATGAATCCTGTTCCCAATGAGTAAAGTTATCCAGTCACCAAATTTTCCCACTATATTCTTAATCAAATTTGCCAAGAAACTTTATGTTTAGAATAGGTAAGAGAATTGTGAGAGAATGGTAAAGGACTCAAAATCTTACAGTTGTCTTCTGAAATTAATTGTAATTTCCCTTGAGTTTGGGAAGATTCTCTGTGTTCAGAGCTACCAGGCAAAACTCTCAAGGGTGAGATGCACATGCAGATACAAAGGTACTTGTCCTAGTAGCAAAGTGGGGAATTTAAATGGTCTGTTCCTGGACTTTGTGGCTGGTTTCACCTCTCCTTTAGTTTTATATGTGTTTTAAAAATACAAAAAGAGAGAAAAAAAAACCCCACCAAAATCCAGCAAAATGGATCTCTATATAATTCAAAGGGATTTTGAAACTGAAATTGTGGAATGCCTACCTATTACAGCATCCTTTGGTTTACTAAGACCAAGAAGTGGCAGTGGTCCTTCTACCCTTTCAGTTGCTCTCAGGAGGTTTACCTTTGCCCTTTGAAACTGCCAAATCCAGCAGTGCTAGAAATGATTTCTCTTCCATTAAAAGTGTAAGAAGGAAAGAGTGTGTATAAACGTACATAAAGTAACAGACTGAGCTTATGTTTTCAAACTGTTTTGGACTTCTCCTCAAATCATTTCCATTTGTGCTCAAAGTTTCTGTGACATAATACCACAATGTTCTAAAATAAATTTAAGCTTCACAGATGAACTTTACCTGTTTCGGAATATATCCAGAGATTTTAACCTTTGAGCTTCTGAAATAAGAGTTGACCTTTTGCCTAACATAACTTTGTCTGGAATGATCCCTGTGTCCTTAGGTACATTTCTGTTCAAAAAACTTGGAAAACACTTGGTAGGAGAATTTTATTAATGATTTCTGCTTTTATTTTGTGATATTTATCTATACTGAGCAGCATGTTAAAAAACATTTATCTGAATTGAAGACAACTACCTGGGATAAAAAAACCACAATCTGATGTGAAGGTGTTTTAATATCCAGTGATTTGCATGGCAGGGCAGAAATTAATTAGATAACATTGTTCAGAAAGTATGGCAGCTGCTGCTGCTGCAGTGTAATTAAACTAAAGGTTACTTAGATATCATGTGAGAATAGTAGATTTCTGCCTGGATGAAGTTTCTAATGCCAGCTCATTATAGTAACTCTGCAGACCAAGCAGGTGTCCCCATGGCTGCTCCCAAATTAATGGGAGCAGGGACATGCAGAGGTGCACAGCTGTGTCATTGCTGCTGGATGGGCCCCTGCAGCCAGTGGTAAGATGGGCTTCCATGAGACAAATGGGGACTGGCGAGGCTTCTGCTTGTGTGGCCAGGAATGTGGACAACAGAAAGAGGGAAGAAGAAAAAGATTGTTTGAATGAGACAAAATCATATCTGTCAATGTGTAAAGCCCCCAGTCTGCAGTGTAAGTGAGGATCATTAGATTCAGGTCCCAGCTGGACCCTGGACTTTGTTCTGCTCCCACTAATGTTCCATTCCAGATTTAGGGCTCATTTGTCTCCTTCCCCAGAAGTGGGTGAGAGATTTTTCTGTTGAATTTGGTGGGAACTATGGTTAAATATCAATTACTCGTTCTTACCTCTCCTATAGGCTTTTCATAGATATCTTCTTGCCATTGCTCAGCCTTTGTTTGAATAGCATCTCGCTGGAGTGCCTCTAACACTTTCTTGGGAGTAACAAAGCCATACTGTGCTTCAAGCAAAGCTAAGTCAATTTTTTCAGCCTTAAGTACTCCTATGACTTCATCTTGAGCCTGCAGAAACACAAAGTAAGGCTTTATCTTGTTAAACTGTATATATGCATTTACAGGTTAGCTCTCTGCCTTTGATTTTAAGAAAATTGAAAAACTTCTAAAATAACACTGAGTTTGTAAAGTGCTCCAAAACAGTAATGTGAAGACAGTTGAAAAGCATGAGGGAAGTATTGGTTCTTTGTATTTTATTAGTTCAACATAAACTCCAAGATCTTTAGACCCTTCATCAAAACTTAAGTATTTCTTTAATGCTTAGATTGTTTTGCTTAGATTGTTTCTGGACCAGTGTGTAGAATTCACAAGACAAAGTTTCAAGGTAAAGTTTGGCTTGTGGTATTAGAAATTGACTTGTTAGTGCAGGATGGTGGGATGTTTCTTGAAGCCTGAAAGTGTTGCACGTTCTGTATGTTTTGGGTGTAGATGGCTTCTGTAGTTTAAACCCACTACAGATGTGTCCCTCTTGGGTTTTCTTCCTCTACTCTGCATCCTCTGGTGGTGAAGGTTGCCTCCTGCCTCCATTGCAGTGATGCAAACTACACAAACTGTCTCAAACATCCATTGTCTGCAATTACCTCAGTTAAAAGCAGGTATATGCTAATCCTGGAAGGATAGAATAGGAAGGAAGGAAATCAAAAAGGATATACCAGGGGAGGGTAACACTTCTAGTCTGACTCCTTTTGATTGGAAGACTTCTGTATCCCCATTTATGACTGTTTGAACAAATGTTAAAATGTGAAACAGTCTATTTCTAATCCTAAGAAGAGTGATCTTTGTACATCTTGAATGTTCTGGAATTTGGGAAGGAATGATATCTGAATTAGAAACTTAGTTATAGTTTGATTGACAGCTGATCTTCAGCAATTTGACTTGACATTACAGGCGGTTGAAAATAAGAGATAAAAGATGACTTCTTTTTCATTCATAGTCCTGCTTCCTTTTAAATTTCAGATGTGATTTTAAATGTTCACGTCAGGCTTATTGTTTTCCAGTTTCTCATTTCCCTATTCCAGCTTTAAACCATATTTGAAGGGCACGTATGTGTGTGTATATATTTATATTTTTATATACATATGATGCATGTGTAATGAACACTGTGTGTATAATATAAATAAATATATAAAAATGTGTGACAACTGAATTTTAACCTAAATTAAGAAAGGCCAAGTGTGCAGGAGAGAAATGTTTTGCACACATAGAAATTGTTCTGTTTGCATAATAAAACGATCTGTAGAAGTTTGCCTTGGATCTACCCTCAAAGATTGGTGCAGCTCTTAAATATTTGTATCATATGCGTGTTCTGTTAAGCATGTCTGTATTATTATATAAACATACACACATATGTTAAGAATAGAACTACCCAAGTACTGTCTAAGTAATAAACTGTGACACCGTGTGCTACGACCATTTAGGCCACTTTGGCCAGTTTGCTTTTTTCTCTGCCTGTGTGTGGTTTTACAGTCACTGCTTCTGTGCAATAAGCCTGCCACAGAAATATTTTCCCTGCTCACTGGAAATCTGGTTCCTGCTTCCTGAAATTACATTTGACCAGGTTAGGCATCATTTACCACTTGACAGATGGTTTCTTTTCTGGGTAGAAAAATGCTCATTCTTGAAATCCAGGTACTTGTAGGCTAAGTGGCATGTAACACTTTTGCTTTTTATTATGGGAAATAAAATGCCTATTTTGATTTTTCTAGCAAAAAGTGTTAGAAATACTGTTAAATGAGTTACTTTTTGTGAAATGGCACATACTGTTTCATGGGAAATAAAGCTCATGACTTCATAGGAGTGGGAGGATAAGATGTAATTAAGTAAAATATCTTAAAGATCTGTAATATGTTCTCCATATCAACCATACAATGACAAATAATTTGTATTCAAGATACTTAGAATGGGGCAGCACAACTAGACAGTTTTATGAGTTGTTTGCTTTGAGAGTTACTTGTGATATAAAGATCATGTTTCCTATCTGATAGCTATGATAGCTATAATGTTGGAGAGTTTTTGTATGCTGCAGTTCATATTTGTCCTGTATCAAACTGTGTAAGGTTTCCTTAACATAAAAGCAGCATGTGTTTGTGGTGGAGGGGGGAATGGGGGTGGAGAGTGGAATGTCTTTTAATTTGGAATATAAAGTAGGACAATACATTACCTGTAATTCACCCTCGAGGACACTGAGAAGAAATAGCAAGTCATCACGAGAGAGATCCTCCCTTTTCTTGACAGAACTTTTTTGTTTTTTCTCTGCCTTTGGACTTCTCAGGATGGTACTGGCTTGGGCTACATCATCCTTCTCTTTCTGCTGTGTTTGTGCGTTTCCTTTCCCACTGTAACCAACCACTTCTTTGTGGTGGTCTTTCGCCCTTGGCTGGCTCAGCTTTGGTCTGGTGGGGCTTTCAGCGCTGTTACTTCTGGAATGCATGGTTTATGTCTCTGAAGCTGAAGGAAACTGGGGAGAAAAATAATTGTTTTAGCTAACAGAAACTATAAAACTATTACTATAATTGATGGTGGGTGTTATTCCCTCCAGAATGGTAATTCTCCTGTCCACACAAGGCTGTTTGTAATTTGAAAAAAGCTGACACCTTGTGCAAACCAACAGTACTGGGCTGTGATCCTTTCTGGATGTCTGTAGTGAAGTGGGTTTTTACTGGTCTAATGCAGAATTCCCTTCTTGATATTTCAAAGGTGTCATCTTTAGCAGAAGCACTGGGTGCATCACTGCAAACCAGGTTTCCTATTTTGTGACAAGGCCTACCTCACCTTTCAGGTAGATGCATATTATGATGAGGCAGTTTTAGGTTCAGAAGCTTTTCACAAGGAAGATCTTTCTGTTGAACTTTAATAGTGGCCCAGCCCACACTGTATTCTGTTTTCCTTTATCTTTCCAAGAGAGAGCACAAAAGCATTCCTGCACTACTACAAGCTATGCAGGCTGCATTATCCATGTTTGGCAAAATGCAGGGGCTAACAAACACATCCAGACTGCAAGAAGTGTGCAGCGCTGTAAATGCTCCCTCCCCAACACCGACACCACCAAAACCAAACTACTTTGCAGATCATTACTTGTCCACTCTTAAAACCATGCAGTATAAGACCCTGCTAACTAACTTCTTTAGTGCTTGAGTCCAGCACTCTAGAGGTGTTAGTACCTGGTGAAAGGGAGACTTATCCTAACTAGGCCCCTTTGAAGTGCCACTGTTAAGGAAACATACTCCAATGCCTTTGCATTAGATAAATGACTAACACTGTGTAAATATTGATTAACCTCAGGAACTTGTGTTTTGGTTATCACCACTCAGATTAAGGAATGAATGGATTATAGTCCACCTCTGCTGGAAAATTGTGGTCACGGATACCATCTAGCAAACAATAACCTGATCATGTGATTCAAAGGTGAAATTCAACGTTCCAAATACAAATAAGGCACGATTTCTCTCATTAAGCTGCCAAAGTAATTGCTGAAAAGTCCAGAAAATCATTATGGTCTATGATAGGCAGTAGATGATTTCTTGGCTGCTTTTTTGCCTCAATTCTGTGGCTGATAAAATTCTTTGAGTGCCTCCTCCCCTATTCCCTTCCCTTCCGGATTCTGACTCTAAATCTTAAACTCTATGACTGCACTTCTTAACTGTGGTAACTTTCCACTGAATACTAAGAATGCTTCCTTTTGTTGTTTTTCTGCAAGAACAGAGGAGGTGGAAGTAGCTTTTGGTATATAATGGATAATGACTGAGAGTGGGGTGAATTGATTAAAAATATTCCAAAAAAAGAAAGTGACATTTTCTATAATGTTGAAGTCTCTTCTAGTCTGATTTGAAGCACTCATTAATAAGAAAAACTTGTTTCTCTAGGTCTCAGAAAACTAAGGTTTGTCAGATTTGCATGGCAGTGTGCACTGGAAACTATTTTGTGAAGCATCAACAGTGTCGGGTTAGAATGGAAACTTATTATAGTGTAGAAAACCAAGAGTTGTTCATAGCAGGCTGGCAGCAATGTTAGCTGGTGATGATTACTGTTGATTGGTGTTCCTCCTGACCTTTCAGTCAAATGCAGATTCTCTTTACTCACTGTGCTGTGATTATTAGGATACTTACCTTTTGTCCCTTGCTTACAGATTATTATTACTTGGTAAGAAGGCTTTTGGTTTCCTTTGAGTGTAAGATGCTGGATGCCTACTTGGCTTTTGTGTGCTGTTAAAGGCTCATGCTTTTAAGTTGAAATGCAGGAGTTGTGAGCAATGTAACTGCTGGTGGAGCAAGCAAAGTGTGGGACCTCAGAAATGGACAAAACTAAACATCCCATGCACCTACCCTGAAACTCCTCACCACCTTCAAATTGTCAGACTCCCTAGATGTGCCACCACCTATGGGACTCATCTTCAAAACACACCTGATATTTTGGGCAGAACATAAGCTACTCATGCCCTTGCACCGTGGCACAAAAGAAAAAACACCCATTCTGTTCCAGAGGGTGCTGGTTTTCTGCAATGTTATTAAACACTGGAATGATCATAATGAGACATTTAAGACAGAAGTAGCATAATTCAAAATTTTTCACTAGTATGTTTTGGTACATTGGGTTATTTTCTGTTTTGAGTGACTCTTTCCTTGTTCTTGAAGGGTTGATGAAGAGCAATGTTGTATTTTGTTGGCTTTTTTTCCACAAGGTAAAAACGTTAATAGACCAGTAAAATTTTTGAGTATCATAAATGTTGTTCATGGCACCCAAAACAGTGAGCCCAGGTTCTCAAGATTAGACTAATGAGCGTAAAATTTGTCTTTTTGCAAATCTGTCTCAACCAACGCTAACATTCTGTAATGATGGCATCTGTGTACAAGAGACCTGTCTTGCAGAAAAGAGGTACAAAAAAAGTGTTTCTTTTTGTAGCAGAGTTTGTCATTCACAGAGGCTCTGAGATTTCTCCTGGAGAGCTGACTCTTGCGTCTTGTGGCAAACTTTTTTATAGAAGTTAATTTAAGCCCTTTTTCTCTGTACCACCAGGAAGGATGACAGTATAAGATGCCTTAGAAAACAGTAAACAATTGCTAAAAATTAATTGATTGTGCCTTGCACTTGTGATCTTTCATCTGTTTTGGCTCAATTACTAAACAGCAGGGATTGTAGCTATGTAAACAGAAGAAGCAAGGATACTTGCCAGTATTCTCATATGATGCATTACGTACCATTGCTTGCATCAAAATTAAAAGAAGATTGAAAGGGAGCATCCAGATCATGAAGTCACATGTCTTGAAATGACAGACCACTATGCTGTGGGTACTTAACAGAGATTCGTTTTCTGTAATTGTGCTAATGCAGTAACCCAAGACCTGTGTTCTGCCCTATTGTGCTTTCCTTCACGCTATGACATGCCTGTTCTACAGAAAAATTTGCACTGGTATCGTGCTTGAAGTGGCAGTGTAATGGTTCCCAAGCTCATCCGATTTGTGCAGCTTGGTAGGCTGGGTCCAGATTCTTAGAGGAATGAGATTGGGTTACACTGAAACATTCTGGTAAATCAAATAATTGCAAGTAAGAGGCCCAGCAAAGTTTGCACCTATTCTTAGTGTTCTATGTTCTTTTTCTTTTTACAGTTTATTTTCTGTTCTGTTTTTTAAAGATCTTGCTCATCTCTGAACTGAATGCTGTCCTTCTACATATAGAGGAGGTATTTTCTTTTCTTGGTGATGAACAAGCAATCTGAAGTGTCAAAATATACTTTCCTTAAGAGCCAGGTGAATAAAGGACCAAATGTTTCTATGATGTTAACTTGGTCTCCACTATCTCAATCATATTCTGAAGGAGATTAAACTGCATTTGTCTCTTTGGCAGCAGTGAATTAGCAGGTGGTTCCAAAATCCCTGCACTTTTGTGGAAAAGACTGAAATATCCTTCAGAGATGGCTTCATCTTAGAGTTTTAAGAGATATTTTGGCATTTAATAAATGCCACCTTTAGTGTTTTCCTTTTTAGTCAGTGATTGATTTATGAGCTATCATATCCCAGGGCAAGAACCCTGAATTGTTAAGAACTTTCTGCTTCCTCTAAAAATCCATGACTAAGCAAGGAATTATGTCGCTCTGTTTTTTATCATCCCTTAAAGGGCAGTGCTTTTGATTTGCTGAAATGGATAGTACTCCTACTAACAGACTGACTTTTAAAAGGAGTTGAGATCTGATTGCTTGGCATACCAATGTTATGGGAGAGTGCAAAGCACATGATGTCTTTGGGAAGAGATCAGCAGTCCTCTGCCCATCACTGTAAGTGTGGATTGGGGCATGAAGAAAAGGTGTCCCACAAAGGTTTGTCTTACTCTTCTTTTGCAGTCCTAGCATGGCCTTTAGACCAGCAAATGCACCTACTAAACTGGGTGTCTCAGTTTGAGAGACAGGTATTTGCCAAGGACAGGCAAGAACCCTTTTTCCTGAGATGGAGACCGCAACCCCCTCCTTTCCAATCACTATAATTTGAAATCAGACGCTTTCAGGCAGAAGATATGGNCTCTTCCTTTTTCTGGTTCCCTTTGTCCATCCCCCCTCCCCTCACCTTCCTGCGAGAGACAACTATTACTAAGTTGTAGCTACAAGTACTTAGCATAACAATGGGAAAAAAATTCCACAAAAAGGAAAAAAAAATATTCAACCCCCAACACTGGGGTAGAACATTAAAAAGTCTTTTTAATAATTAGAATCCCAGGATATGGCCATTTCACAACATCACTGAGCCTTTCCTGGAACTGGTGCCTTGTGACATAATGTGCTTAGGACTTTTATTCTTCCTCTAAGTGGAAATACGTTGCTTTGTGGTAGATGTGTCCCACTTACAAAGAAAACAGCCCTTCCTTTTGGGTAGACTGCATTAGTGTTTTCCTGAAAACCATTTGAAGTGGCTTCTGTCCAGAGGGATGTTCTATTCAGAGGAGCAGTCTGTGCCATGACCAGCTATCATTTGAGCTGTGCTCTCTCAGTAGACATTGTGCTGTTTTGGTGCACAGGATGGTCATTCAGTGAAAAGAGATTCCTCTAGCAGGTTCTTCACTCAGGGAATATGAGAGAAGTGTTTCCATCCTGGCAGGGAAATGGCAAGATTAAGCCATTTTTCTGGGAAGACTGATGCAAGAGTGCTTACCTGTGTATCCTGATGCATCTCTTGGCATGCAGAGTTGCAGAAAGTCAAGCAGCAGAAAGAAAATAAATTAGCAGCCTGTTTCCCCTCTCATAGGGTCTTGTCAGATTTTGGTCTTTGAAGCCCTTGGGGATCCTGCAAGAACAGCAGTAACTTGAATGGGAAGAAAGTCTGGATTCAGCCAAGTATCTGAACACTCCCAGACAGGAAAAGTGCATGGGTGAGAACTCTACGTCATTTTTGTGTTTGTTGTGGTTTATGTTCATCTGACCACAAGCCAGATTCCTCATCCCTTGGCTACAGGGAGCCTCTTTTGAGACAGCAAGATGCCTTTTGAACCGCGTTAGTGTTGTCATGGTACTCTGCTTGCAGTAAAGGTACTGTGAAATTTCCACCATCTGCTGCCTCCTCCTCCTCCCCCTTCCAGTCCTGTAGTGTTTTGCAGGATGTGTTGTGAGTGTGGTAGCTAAGATCTTCCCAGGTCCATTTTGCATATGTGCAGGCTTACAGTCATCTTTAGAAGGCCGAGTCTGTGTGGGCAGTTTTGACCAGGTTCTTTTGAAGGATATATCTGTATCACTTTTCTGTCATTTCATTATTGGTGTGTGAATCTGTGATCCAGTCTTCATTCTTGTAATATCTCAAACTACAGTTATGTAGATAAACACACACACATCTCCCCCCACTGGATTTTGTGCCAGGAGAAAAGTACAGAAAATAATCTTTGCCATGTGATTAGTTCTTGGTTTTATGGCCTTGAGCTCAAGGTAAGACCATTCTGTAGATTAACTGATCTCAGCCCATCTTCTACTAAGTTTTAGGTGGTGTTTGCCCGCATATTTGTCAGTTTAAAGCCCACACATTCATGGTGCAGAGCATGAAAGCATAAGCTCACCTTTAACAGGTTTGAAATTTTCACATTATGATTGTGGTGTAAATATGGTTAGGAATGTATACTCCTGTTCAGAGATGTCAGATTTTGTTTTAAATAGTATTCTTCGGATGGTTGGGTAATAGACCTCTTTGTGATCATCCTTGATGCATCACACAACATTTCTATGGCAAAACTGGGCATCTCTTTTGAAATTTGAAGTGAAGGCCTGGGTTCCACAAAGCTTCCAGCTCAGAAATCAGTACTTTGAGACATGGATTGATTTTTCTAACTTCTCTCTGGTAATAATTTGAAACAACTTCTGCTAAACCCTTCTTTTCTCTCCTCCACAGGAATTCAGCTCTCCTAGTTTGTGGTCCAGCATTTTGCCAAGTTGATGATAGTCTTGGAAGATGACAGTATATTTATCACATTATAAGTGTACAGTTCCTGTAGCAAGGAGGTGAGACACAGTGACATGCTTGAGGTGATTTGTCTTCTCAGTGAGGTGCTACCCCTGCCATGAGGTCACAGTGTGAAGCCAAGGGTTTCATTGCAGTGAGAGAAGGACTCTGAAGTTGCAGTTGCACTGTAGCTTCAATGTACTCCTGAAAAGTGGCAACTTTGGTGGAATAATCTTGGGAGGAATTATCATGAAAATAATATTTTCATGGGTTCAGAAGGTTGAGGAGGAATCAAAAGTAAAATACCTAGAATGTCTTTAGCTTTCTACTACTAGAAATAGAGGGTTGAGGGGAATTTTATGCAATTAGTTGAATTGCCTCTGAAATTAATAGGGTTTTTCCTATATGCTCCTTTGGGTTTAGGTTTGTTTTATCTTTCTTTTTAAAGTAAGAAATTTCATACTTATTTTGTAATTAGACAGTAACAGTGGATTATTTATAAGGATTAGTGCAAGAGAGATTTTTGGTGAAAAAATGTGAAGAAATGTCGCTATACCATCAGGTAGATCTAAGTGTTAGAAAAGGTAAACTATGCAATACCATTCAATCTCCTTCTCTTGCTAGACAAAAAAATGTGAATCTTGCATTATCTGTATGACAGATTTTTATTAGTAAACAGAAATAAAACTCAGCTGCTCCAATTTCAATTATATAAATTTACTTTCTAAGTATAGAATTTTCTCTTTTTATGAGCATAAGAAATAGTTAACATTATTTAATACAGTGTTTGTAGTTTAATATTTATTAATATTTAATTTACTATTGAATTTAATATTTATTACTATTATAAACATGGTTTAGTATTTACTATTCAGCTGTTGTAATTTTGGCTCCAATGTATAATTACTCTGTAATTACATTATCTGAAGCAAAACCATGAAATAGTGTTACATGAAACAAAAATGTTCCTATCTTAGAAACTGTGTGTCTAAAGGAATCCTTTTCCCTGAATATCTTGAAACTACCTGGATTATAGACATTTATGTAGCTGCATAATTCAGTGTTACAGTTGATAATTTCAGTTTTTCCTCATTGTGGCTCTTTCTGAACTCTCCATAGGCATTAGTTTCCCTGAAATTTGTGGGGATGTCAGTACCTTTTCCCCTCTCTCTGCCCTGTTTGGAACTGGACTTGATTCAGGCTGGGACCCTTGGTGAGATACAAGCTCAGGCTATCCTTAGGAAGAACACTGGGAACTTTGGTTGGCCCTTCCCAGATTCATCTGTCATGGGGACATTCATGAAACCGAAGGGTAGGATATTCAGACTTCTGAAATAAACAGGTTTTTGCATGTGTGACATGTTACTGTAAATCCCACAGGCAATAGCTCAAGTGAGGTGTTTTAGGACACGAGAAGGGGTCTCCATCTGTTTGGGTTCAGTCTTGCATATTGTTATTTTACAGAAGGAAAACAACCCAAATCTGAATTTTCTAAGTTTTGGGTTTCAGGATAAGTCAGAATTTTATGTGTGGAAAGCACACACCTTCTGTCTACTAAATGATGAAGGTTTTTTTGGGTTTTTTTGAGTTTTTTTGAGGTGGTTTGTTTGAGGGTGATTTTTTGCAAAATTATGGAGGGTTTTTCATGGCTTTTATGTTTTATAGGTTATCAATCTGATCTATTTCATACGTTCCTGTCTCATTTCTCACTCGTTCACATGAGATCCATGTGGTCCCAGGTCAATATCTATGCTTCTGGGTTTTGCTTTTCCACTCTCTACTGAAACTTAGTAAATGAATTTGTAGGCTCACAGTGTGAACCTATGTGAAGATACTGTCTCAGCAATGGCATTTATTTTGTAAGTACGTGTTTTGGCAGAATTTAAAAACCAGTGAAAGTTTCTTAGTGCGCAAGTCTCTCCTAAATGTTCGATGTGTTTGCTTAGGCACAGATGGGCCCTTTCTTCCCTGGGTTCAACATGATTTTGGTAAATGGGAACCTATAAAAGCTACTGTTTTTATCTTCCTGACAATATAGGTTAGGTAATTGCCCACACTTCTTTTGCCACCCTCAGCAGACTTGATGCAGCCAAAATACCATCATTGTGTGGTAATTCTATAAATATTTCAAAGTGAGTTTTGTGGTAGCAGGTTTAAAAAAATTTAAAATCCTGTTTTTATAGTATTGTCTCTCATTTTCCAAAACATCCTATCACTGCCAAAATGGGAATATTTAATGTTCTATTTTAATAATCTAAGCAGGATTTAACCACTATAAATTGAGCATTTTTCTTCCCATGTTTTTAGCAGCATGACAGATCTCATTTTAGAAATATTTCTCAAAATAATTAAGATGCAAAACCTGAATATAACTAAGAGAAGCTTGTGAGAATAAAAGGCAAAAGAAGTTTACTCAGCCCAGTGCCATTTTTACACCTCTGACTTCAGTGGTTAACTTTCCCTGGATATACATGTTTGCACATGCCAGCACCATTTCAGTGTTGTTTATTGTAATAAGATCCTGTCTTTCTGACGGATGGTAAATTTTCTCTGTCAAAGTGCTTGTGATAGTCATTTTCTGTGCCCTTCAATAAGCTGGTCATGTGGTATAAGGTCACTTCGAAAAGCAGCCTATAATCACAATTCTTAAAAAAAAATCTGAAGAACTGTAACATTACAATGTTATTAGCTTAAGAGCTGTGGACAAAAGAAAAGGAAGAAACAAGTGGTAATTCTTGTATTTCAGTGTGTATGTGTGTGTCTTCATACACATACATATGAAATAATGTATTCGTGTACCAAGTGTGTATCTGTGTAATGCTCTTGTGCTTGGTGCTCATGGGAAATATAAAATAAGCAGCCTTTATAAGATACTTTTGTCAAAAGCACAGTAGAAGTCCACAAAGTTTTGAAGTATCTTGCTTTTGTTTTCAATGAAAATGTATGGTTAGTAAGCAAGGATTATCTAGATATGTTATCTAGTGTAAGTTAATTTGTTATCCCACTAATTGGTCTGGGTGTCTGAGACCGAAACTTCTTAACCCTTGCAGCCATCTTCATTTCCAATTTACTCGTGGGGTTTTTTGTCTGCTTGGTGTTTGTATGGAGTGCCCTACATCCATGAGTTGTGAAATAAGCAGCAGAGGCTACAGTGAGAACTATAGAATAAAAATCTACACCTTCAAAGTGCATATATGTTAATTTTCTTCAAGGGTATTTTCGACAAGTGTAGATTTGTTGAGACATTTGTGTGGGAGAGTTCACCTCAGTGTTTCTTTTCTCCACACATGAAAATAAACCACAGACTTTTAAATATCCTGAGAAAAATTTCTTCAAAGACAGATCAAAGGTCTTTACTAATGTCTGAGGAAGCTGCCTCTCTTGTGAACTCATGTCTATGGAGAGCTGGTTAAGACAATCGAGATCATTATTCCGTTGATTTGATCATTTGCAGCCTGCTCTGAGAGGAGATGCCTTATTTGGAGAAGGAGGAGGTGGGGGAATCCACAGATACTCCTAATTTCTCCAAGAAAGTAATGAATAAAATAACTTTTTTAAACTGACTGTGTTGGTTTTCCCCCCACTATGCTCTGTGGGTTGCTCTGCTTCAAACAATTGTCTTAAACAGTGCATGTACAAGACTTTTGGTTAAGAATGAGTCAATAGACTTTATTTTATCAATTTTATCTGCTTTTGAGGCTATTGCATTCACTGAAATGTCCAGGTATGACTTGCACATCACAGAAATTTTACATCTTTGCTTATTTCTTTGTTTTTATTTCATTTTTGTTTGTTTCTTTTGGGGGTTGCTTTTTTGCTTCTTGGTTTTGGTTTGATTTGTCCAAAAATCTCTTTCTATCTCCTTTTTCTATCTCCAAAACAACATGGAACACATATGAGCTAAGCTTTGAAAGTTTGTGAACTTCTTCCTAAGCTGGAATTCCCCACCTTGAGACAGCATTCAGGAAAATAAATTGATTTTTATTCCTTAAGGCCTGGGTTTTCTTTCTTATCTATTTCTTATGTCTGTTTGCTTCATGAACTGCATCTTTATCACTCAGACCAGTTTTTTATAGGCTCTCTGATAGCAGAAAGCTCTTAACTCTTAGAAGCTGTTGAGAATAGTGTTTCTCTTCTGAAGCATTTACTGGTTTTGTCATGCTGCCGCAAAGCATCTGTGGGTGCTAGGTAGGACTTCAGGCTTCTGTCTAGACCTAGGGTTTCCAAGTTGGTGGGTTAGGGGTTTATCGTTAGTTGTTGGTTTAAGCCAAACATTTTTAATACCATCTCCATCATGGCTGTGTTCTGCTGCTACCTAGAAATTGGACAATAATCTTTTGTTTGTTTATCTGATCATAAATGATATAATTTAATTTTCTTTATTGTAGGTGTTGGGGTTTTCTTTTAGCTGTGTACTGGATTTTTCTTGTATATTCTAAAGTTTTGATCTTGGTTACATTCTGTGATTTGGCACTTTGGAGCAATACCAAAGTTTTCTTTATAGTCTGTAATACAAAACCAGTGTGATACTGTTTTAGTTTCTCCTTGCTTGCTTTTCTCATTCATGACAATACCTCAGTATGTAACAGCAGGCTAACATCTTTTTGTCTGACTGGGATAATCCTTAGCTGTGCAAAAAATTGGCTCTGGCATTTTCCTCTTCCAGCTGCAGCTACAAAATAACAACACATGCATGGCCATGGAAGATTGCTAGACTTGTTCCCCATGCTCACATCCTCCGTGTTTAATATTCAACAGGAAAATTTGGATAAAAATCCAAAATATTTTTTCCAGGAGTTTAATGAAAGAATATCTCTCTCCCGTCTCCAGTCCTCTCACTTTTCTATGCAGATTACACCTTATTGTCTATGGAACATACATAGATGGTTTAGGTTTGGTGAGGGGAAGGGATGAATGGCAGGAGTTCCCTCCTCACCTCTGAGCCAGGAGTGCTGGCTGGCACTGCCCTGTATCCTGGTTATCCAGATCCACATATGCTGCCACAGGATTCTTGTGATGCCTGAGGACAAATTGCAGGATTTTTGGTACGAGTGCCCTGGGGTCACAAGGTGCTCCTAAGAAATTTTGAAAACATTAATTCATAGACTTTGGTGGAAATGGAAATAAGTCGTGTGTTGGCCTTTCGAATCAAAACACCTTTTTGTGACAGGAATGGTATTTCTACTTTTTGTTGTTTTGGAGTATTTTTCTTTTGTTTTCTCTCTCTTCTTTTATTCTTTCTTTTTGTCCTTATTAACCTCTAGCTCTACCTGTTGATGTTATGGCAGCAGGATATTTTAAATTATCTACTGCATGTTCACCTCCACACAAACACACAAGAAATGTGAGCTTCCTTGTGGATTCTCAAGTCAGCTTTGTAGTTCATTTTTAGTTTTTAAAGATTTTTTTAAATTAAAATTTATTATTGCCTTAAATAAGTGAAAGTAAAATTACAGTGGTGGCTTGTTTTTTTTATATTGTTCTTATTAATTAGTGACTATGCCTATATATGTCAGGAAAATGTGAAAAGCACAGAATTTAACTGTACACAGTGAAATTAATTGTTGTATGTTTTCACATTACATGTTTTACTAGCCATGACACTCATTATTTATTATAATGCCTTATAGTAGTTCCATAGGAATATGCCCTGCTCTCATGACACAACTTTGGAAAATGCAATAAAAACACACTGGAAGCCTCAGCTTTCTAATAGGAAGTTTCTTGTAAGCAGTGAAGTTAAAATGCCTCCTCCCAGTGAAAAGGAAGTAGGATGGAGGTCAGTGAGCCAGGTAAATGTCCCTCCTTTCTGTCACTAGCTGTGCTTTCTTGTTTTTCCCCTGTGTTGGAAGTTTGGTCTTGAGGCCATCACCTATGTTTTGGCGTAGGGAAAGTAGAAAAACCCCGTATCTTCCTTTCATTGCTGCATAAGGACCCCACAGTTTTGCCACATGACGTTCACACGCAAAGGCAAAAGTTGTTGATTTGTGCCTGCAGCTGTGACTTCATACTGGTTTTGATGATACTGTAGCTGAGTCCTTGGGGAAGGGCAAGGCGTGTGGCATAGAGCATGTACTGTTGTTTGTTCCTTTCTTTGTTTTTCCACTTGCTCAAATAAAATATGTCTCTGGCCAGCTGCTAGCCCAGTGGCTAGTGAGAGTGGAGGAAACCGTTCTTGCAGATCTAAATGAGAGCATCTGTGACTATTTTGCAAGAGTCTGATGTTCAGAGAGGTCTGAAGGGAGCACCAAGGTCTGGATGCCTTTTTCTCCATCCTCACCCTGTAAAGGCCTCTCTGAAAAGCCCACTTGAAACACCTGTTTATCCTTTTGGAAGAATGGTACTTAAAATTAAAGCAGAATCTTTGTATTGCCCGGTTTAACTGCTTGACACCAGTTGACCTACATTTGGGTGTGGCTTTGTTACATGTGTGTTGGCATTGGAGACGTGCAGAAAGCTTGTCCACCTGCCCCTGATGGCTAGTGACAAGCAGTGTGGAACCTGGGGGACACAGCAGGGACTCTTCTGCTGCCTGTGTTCAGCTCTGCAGTTATACTGAGAACACTGGGGAAGGAACTGCTCCCTGAGCAGCAGTTGTCATAAATGGGGTGATCTGCCAGGAGAGACCTCTTGAAATTGCCTTTTTGGTCTTGGTGGCAATTATACTACATTTCTACTAGTGTTTTCCTGGCAGCTGAGAACAAGTCTATAGTTTTTTAGGTGTGTTGAGCAGGGCATGAACAGGTGACTCCAAATGTTTGCATTTAACATGCAAGCCCTTCCTAAAGAAGCAATGAGTCATATCCTGCAGGCACAGATTCTTAACTTGCTGCTTGGCAAGACTTCACCAAAATTATTTTATCAGAAGCTAATATTTAGCTCCTGAGAGCACCGTGCCCCTTCTGCACATAAATAATGCTAATTTGTTATACATTAAACCAGAGGGTTATTGCCACTTCTGACAGTGCCTGTGCGCCTCGTCATCTGAAGGTACAGACATCTCTCCTATATACATATATGGAAAAGATACTGCCTGGTCAAACTTCTGACTTGTAAGTTCGTTTGTAAACATTTGCTCAGTGTGAAAAAAAGAAGATAAATTCCAAAGTGGACACTACTTCCCTCTTTTGATTACTGGTTGGTTGTAAAGGAGTCATTGTAATGCACAGCAAGTGTGTGTATGTTGTGATTGTATGTTCCCATGCCTTACTAGTATTTATGTTCTTTCTCTAAGAGGATAATTTTTCTTAGTGTTCTGTTCAAATTAGTTCAGTTTGAGTGAATAAGTATTTAAAAGGTGTTTACAGTAGAGTGGATTTACATTGATTAAGATGATACACAGCCTTGAATAGCTAGATGCTTCTGTATGTGCAAGCAGTTCTATTTGAGGAACAATCACAGATCCTAATACTTCTCTGACACCAAAATTTAAGTTAAATTTCCAGAGATAAAATAAAGATAAGGTTTTTAAATGAAAGGCCAGAGAATCTGTCCTGTATCTTTTAATACCAAATACCCACTAAACATCAGAGTGCACATGGTGAGATTCTGCTTTCTTTGTGCTGATAGGCCCAATAAAGCCTGTGGGGCTGCATGTGCAGGATTGGATTTTACAGGGTTAGGGACTGTATTTTGTGACTCTTACTGCTCATATAAGTCTGAGTGCGTGTATTTTCCTTTAAGTATAGTCTGGACAGCCTCAAAATGTAACATTTTAAAGGTCTCTTGTTAACACAAGCATACTTATTAATTAAAGCAACAAATGTAAAAACAGTAAGATGTTTAAATTAAGGTTTGGTCATTTTCTTGTCATAGAGCCTTAAAAAAAGAAGAAAATGATAAAAAAAACCCAAAATACACACCATACCCATACACACACTCTCCCCACATGAACAAAAAAAAAAAAAAAACACCACCAAAAATATACCCTTAACAACCACCAAACCATAGAATTTACTGGGATAAGAGAGGAGAAGTTATATTCATAACTGAGAAGTATATGAATATATATATTCACAACTGAGAAGTAAAACTGACTGTCTGGTTTGTTTTTTAGGGCTAGAATTGAAAGAAAAAATAAGGAAGAAATGCATGTGTATGATAAATATGGCATAGATTGTGGCTTTTAAGACCAGCCTTAATAATGTCAGGAATCATAATTTTCTGTTTTTGCATGAGCTTAAGACAAATTATGTAGGTTTATTCTCAGAGCATTCACATAGTGGGATTATCTAGGTCATAGTTTCAGCTTTGTGCAAATTAGAGCTGCTGAAACATACCCATCCCTTTTACATTTTGATTTATTTAAAATGTATGTGGTGACAGACAAAAGCTTCAACAGTAAATACTAGTGCTTCTTGTTTCAGGAAATAGAATTAAATTGGAATAAGTTGGTCTCCTATGAGTTAAGTAAAGTCCACTATTTTTGGGATAAAATGAAAGTAGCCTTTTGCAAATGTATATTCTAGATTTAGTTTTGCTGTATTTGAACATGATGTATATATTTTCTTAATGTCCTGCTAGGTCCTAGACAGGGCTCCTAAATCCCACTGAAAAAATTGACTAGAGTGATAATTCAAAAACCTGATCATCTTTATCTTACTCCATCAGCATTGTGCTTTTCAGAATGAAGTTATTGCTAAGGAGATACTGCAATGCATTGCATTTCTTTGGGTTCTGAATAGTGAAGAAGCCTTATAGCAAGTTCTTGTTCTTGTGATGTTCTTCAAATGTCTGTTAAACCAATGTTATCCCAACTGATATCCTTTATGTTCTGTGATCCACAGAGTTTGTCAGAGATGTGGGGCTTTAAGAATCTAGACTAGATACAATTCAGTTTAGCAAGCAGAACTTGATCCTAAATGATTACTATTGTTTGGGACCTGTAAAAATAGTTTGGAGGCTTAGTCACTACTACAGTAATAAATGTGAGCAAGCTTTGAAAAAAATACTAAGACCAGTATCCCATGAAGCTATACAGGCCACCTGTGTAAGATGTAACCCTGTGAAGATTGAAGGCTGCCTTCCTGAAGGGCTTGTACGATCCTGGTCATCTGCTCCCTGGCCTGGCAGGTCCAGCAAAGACAGTGTTTGGCCACTGTCCAGCTGCTGGAGCAGTGGTGTTTGCCTCGAGGGGTCCCACGTGTCCCTGCTGTGCTCCCCTCCCTGGCTGCCTCCAGGTTTGCTGCTGTGCCCAGAGCTCCTCTGCCCCTGCTGACCTTGGCACTGAGGACAGCCAGGGTGGCCTGGGAGGATGAAGGGGCAGAAGGGAGGGAGCAAAGAAGCTCTTGACAAAAGACGTATGACAGTTTTGGGGAAGTGGCTGTGTCACCAATGTTGGAGTGTCATCTTTGTCTTAGGGAAGCTGTGCATGCAGGGTGAACTGGACAGAGCATCTGGAAGGCTGTGAGTAACTCTGTGCCCAACTGTGGGACACTGTGGGAGACCAGTGTAACTCTTCTATTACCCTGAGCAGTTTCAGCTCCGGCCAGGAAGCTCAGAAATCCTGGCATGATGCCCAGAATACCTGTGGATTTGATTACAAACCGTGGAATAAGTTACCAGCTTTGTCTGAGAATCAGAAAGTCACGAAGGTTTAAGTAGTGTTATTATAGAGAGAGTAAATGTAGATTTTAGGTTTTTAGATAAAGAGGTTCTAGGGGACAAGATGGAGGGAATTGAGTGTGTCTGAACCTCTTTCCTCTTCTTCTTGCCATCCATTTCTGTTGTAGAGTTGGCATTTTGGGATTGGTTAGAGTAGAAGTTAACTGTCTAACATAGATGATAGTTATTGGGGAACAATTGTAAACATTACAGACATAATTTTGGGTATAAAAGATAGCACCACCCAGAGGGGTGAGAGAATTGCCCATGGCTGCGGTGCAGGGTGAACCTTTGTTGGGCAGACAGAAAATGTTCTAGATAACCACTAATAAACAACCTTGGGACTGGACCACTGGAGCCCTCTGTTTTATTCTACAAACGTGGACTGAGAAAATAAGACCTTTCACACATCTTGGGTCAGCAAAAGCAAAAAAAACCCCAAGAGGACACAAATAAGGCTCGTATGTATTTACATATATAAAATTACCTGTCTCTAAAACGATCTAGGCATACACGTATGCAAACTCACTCCACTGTGAGGAAGAATTGTAAGGGCTGAGACAGTGATACCTTGCAAAACAAGGATGGCTCTGTGTCCAGAATCAGATCTTTTAATATAAATGCTTGTGCAGGAAGGTTTTCACACTAGCTTTGCATATGTACCTAGCCTATCTGGCTGTAGGCAGTGAAGAGGGACAGAGTTGGTATTCAGAGGGCACTTCCACAATTCCAAAGGTGGATTTCTTCTCCCACTTGGGAGAAGCCCTGATTTCTCCATGAGATGTAGCAGCAGATTGGTTGGTTAAGTACCTAAACTCTGAAGTATGTAAGCCTCTTTTCATTCCCTGTTGTACACTCTTCCTTCTCAAAGGAATCAGTGTTGCTTCTCAGAAATCTTGGGCTTCTTGTCCAGTGCAACATAACAGAGTTGGCTTTTCTTAAGAATTAAGTGTCAGAATTGTAGCAGGAAAATTGTGAAAATAGATGGCTTATCAGCCTAATTAATTAGGTACTTCTGTCTCTAAGAAAAAGCCCCGAGGCAGTTATTAGCAACTGATACTCAGTAAAGACGGCTTGTGGGAGATCCCTTCATTGTTTTGGGAGTACTTCAGCTTAGTCTCCAGCAATGCTCAGAAACCAGAGAGCTTTAACACAGCAGCAGGTTAAACCAGAAGGCATTGTTACGCCTTTCTGCAAACATATTTTGGGTATGGGATGCAGTTGATTCCCTGTCTTCATAAAATGTAACACCAGAGTACCTATGTTCTTATCTCCTGGGACAAGCAGATCATGGCTGCTCAAAAAGGAAAGAAAATGTGTAAAGGACACATGATTTAGGGCTCAGATATCCTGAGTAAAGCAAAGTAACTATTTCCATGAAGTAAATGGAAATAGTTATTTGCTCATAGCATGATGATGGGGGACACTCAGTGGATCAGTTTGCCATAGAATTGAAATAAAGTGAAGTATTTTGATGCATGTAGCTAAACTCCTGAGGTGAGTGCCACAGGATACAGCTGAGGCCAGAGGTGTCAGTGCTTGCAGTGACGAGATTCACAGAGAAACAGTTTAATTGTGGTAGTTCAGAAGGATGTTCTGAAGGCAGCTTAAATCCTTAAGTGGCAGCTGAGGGCATGCTAGGAGAAGGATCACTCCCGTTGCTGTCTTTCTGCAAACATCTGCTTTTGGCCACTGTCAGAAAAGTTTTTGAACTAGATCAGCCTCTGGCTTTCCTGATGCATTTTTTCTGTTGCACAGGTGAGACTCTAGACTATTAGTTCTCCAGTGCTTTTTAAAGCTAGGTAGTGAAATACACTGTGTAGCAATCCATTATTTGCAGTAGGGAGTCAGGCTAACTTTGCCCATGCAATACTTTATACATTAGAAGTTAACTACTGTCACGAGTTGTTATTTCCATTGAGAAGAGTGATTCATATTTCCATGAGTAACTAACAGATCTCTGAGTGGGAATGAAATTTTAGGTCATGTCACCTTTCTATAGAAGAAAATACATATGGAAACAGGACATTGTGTTTGGATACACGTGTTTTCTGTTGACGTGGATTGTCTAAGAACTTTTGACTCAAGTGTTTTGAGCAAATGTAGTATTTATTTGTTCATTATTAGCCTCAAAATGGTAGTTGTGGAGGAGAAGGCTTGCTTTTATGGGTAGTATAGCCTCTCAAATGTGCCTCAGTCCTGTTCAGGAAAACCAGCTTTTAGCTGCTATAACAGCTACTGGGGATGGTTTTCCAATCAATGTTTGACCTGATGTACATTTCTGCCATATTCCTTTCATCTGTCCGGTGGAAATTTGCTTCACTTTTCTTTAATTGCTCATCAGAATGGTCTATTAGAGATGTTACTTACATTGGAAAAGCCTCTTGGGCAAGAGCTAACCATACCAGATACTCATTCTGAACTACTGTAACTGGGAAAATTTGGAAATAACCATCTGGAAAACACAATTTCAGGATCTATAAATCCAGCATATCACAAGTTACCTTGCACTTCATTTGTGTCCCTGTTTTGAATTTTTGTTTTTATTTTTTTCTTCAGCTGTCTTTTTAATAGTCAATATATAAACTTAGTAGGGGAGCTGGATGGAATTTGGAAAAATCTGAAGTTCAAATGTCACTGTTTTACAAAGAGAACAAATATGATACTGAACAGCATCTGTATTAAGTTGGGGTAACAGTGTACATATTTTCAAGTATTGTATTTCTTGTGAAGAGATGTCTACGAAAGTTAAATCAAAGGACAGCTTTTTGTGAGGGCTTTGAAACTGTGCACCATGGCAGGATACAGGACTTTGATCTATCTAGTTTTAAAAACTAAATTTTGGCACACTATTTGTCTCAAATCCTAGTCTTCCGGAGTCAGGAAGTTGACATCCTTAAAATTATTTTCACAGCCAAGTGCAGGAGAATCCCTCTTCCAAGTCCAGGGTCCTTGGTTGCTTGGTGCAACCACAGAAGTGATGACAGTCAGAGAAACACTGTGAGAATGTTATCAATTGTTTTCTTTTGGTGCTTCCTGCAGCACACTATGGTTCAGGCAACCATTGTGGTAAGAGGCTTTTAAATTGATGTAAAGACCAAGTTGATTTGACATGTTTTGTAACCAAGTGTTTATTACTTGAAATAATCTTGGGTGTTTTTTTGGCATAGTTTATGTTTGAGTGGGAAATTGAATCGTTGTCAGAAGTCTGTGTATATTTGAGCATGTTAAGCTGAAGTTACCAAATGGAACTGTGGGAGGCTTTTGGCTTGTGTTAATGGAGTATAAACCAAAGCTTCTACCTTGCTGCTGCAAGAGCCACAAAACTGCTAGTAGAAGTCAGAGATGCAAGATAAAAATGTATTCCATATAGCCTGTCTACTTGCCAGTACTAGCTTTTTCCTTGGGTTACTTTCCACTATTTTGTTCCATCTAGTTTAAGGTATTACAAGGGATGAGACTTCCTCTGCATTCCTGTGGAAATTATTTTGCAGTCCTCATAAGACTTTGTGAATTTTTTTTTCCTTGTTTATATTTCCTGGTTCTTATATTTCCAGAGCAGAATCCACACCAAAACTGTCAGGGGTTGCTTTCCTGTTAGCTTTGGCAAAATTATTCAGGCTTCCTTCTTGCTCCCGTCTGCTTTTGTTCCACTGAATGAACCAATGAACATTCAAACATGCCTCAAACTACAAGTCTTTTAGATAGGTGGTACTTTGCTGAAGGCTGCTGTCAATATTTTAAATTAACCTGCATGTATCAGGTAAAGCAGCTAGAGCTCTTAGAGTTTTCTTCGTTGCATTTTCTTTTGTGTCTCTTAAGACAGGGTTTTCACACAAAGCCTTCTTAACTGGTTTCCCATGTTCTCTCTTCCACCTCTCTCCCCTTTTGCACTAAGGTACTTGTGCATAAGCCTCACAATAGGCTTATGAATGCCCAATTATAGGCACTTAAAGCTAGACTAAGATGAAGTCAATGATTCATCAGTAAGCAAAAGCTAAAATTAATTCTGTCACCTGCCTGTAAGATTGGGCAGTTTTTCCGCATTTCATCAAAGATAATTTGTCCCTAAAGAACGTTGCTTGTATTTGGGCTGTTAGGTACTCAAGACAAACTAATTTGAATTGTTGTTTGAATCTCCATGTGAGCTTTTGCAGTTGTTTCAAACCCCACAATATTTCTGGTCTATTATAATTTAATTGATTCCCTATATTTTATCTTTCAATTATGTATAATGAAATTATATCTATATTTACTCTAATCATTGTAACTAAATTCATCAGGAACTGTCGTGATAGGACAAAGAACATTCATTTGAATGTTATTTCCTTCATGAGCATTTGTTCATTTAATTCATGAGCTGGGTGAAGTGATTAGAAATTGCTTACTTTTTCATTCTTTGCGTTTTGCTTGGTTTGCTGAGCTAATTTCTTGTGTGTTGTCTTGCTTCTCAGCTTTTAGCTTGAGCTACTGTACAGAATAAGGTGCACAGTGGCAGCTGTTTCTTGAAAAGTTGCCATTTGGAAGGAAGCACAGAGGTTGTCCTGCAGACCTGCACGCACATGTCTAACATACATTACAATGGGTACGCCCTGCCTCAGGTGGGAACAGAGGCTGCCAAAGGCATACAGGGACTTCTGTAACACAGAATCAGTTTTGTGAAAGATTTGGTTTTAAATCTTTTTCTCCTCCCAAGTCGAGTTTGTAAATGCTTTCTTAGATCTGTTGTACTTTCTGAAGTGTTTCACAGTCTGATAAAAGATGAGCTAAGTCGCTTGCTGCCAAAACCCTGCAAAGTATGAGCAGTATGGAGCCTAGGGTCTTTTAAAACTATGCCAACTTTAATATTTTTAACTTAATTATGGTTTAAATCACAAAGTCATCACAGTATTCTTGGAAGAAGATGCAAACTAGGATCATTGTGCATAAAGGGGGAAGATGTTTGCAACACCTGTAAACACAGTGAAAAAGAAAAATAAGAAGCTGTGGATATCTCTCTTATCAGGATATTTGTGCTACATGATCAGAATCTGTCACCAATTTGATAGCTGAGCATTTTTAACACGTACTTTGCACTCCTAGTTGCTGTTCCCTCAGAGCCTTTTCTGGTGCCTGAATTGGAGAGATTGTGGTGTGGTGTAGAGCTGTTCTTGTTTCCTCCACAGCCCTTACACAAGGTGTAGAAAACCAGCAAAGAGAAGAAACTTGGATTTGGTGACGTGGGAAGTTTGTATCATCTTAAAGCTGCTCAAAGCTGGCCAGTGCAGCTCAGGCAACTGGTAGCAAGTAAATTTACACCCGGAGTGGAACTTTAAAATAATTAAACACTTTAACTTTTATACAAGTAAAGCTTGTATGCCAGAACCATTAAGCCTGCATTTTTATTGCTCTGTCTGCCCTCCCACAGCCAGTATAACAGGGGTGCAGATTTTGGCTTGTTTAATGGAAATATGGGCATGATTGATATAGATCAAATCAATTTTTGCTAGTGAGAGATTAATTCATGCACTGAGCTCATGCTAGTGATTGTGTAAAAGCTGCTTCCTATACAAATTTAAAAGATTTCTGACAGCCAGCCTGATCTGAGACAGCTAGTTTTAAAACATCAGGAAGTTTGGTGAGGATATTGGGGATGGAAGTTTGGTTGTGTAACCCTATTACTAAGTTGTGTGCAAATTCAGAGTACTCCTGCTGCTTATACAATTTTGGTGCAGTTTTATTGGCGCTACTGAGCAAATAGACAGTTTTATTTGCTGAGAGTCAGCCAAGTGGCTCTCTGTGGGAGAATGCTGATAAACCTGACTATTTTAAACCTGGGTGTCTTCTCTGCTGTTTTTCAAAACAAACAGTATGTCTCTTTCTTCTGTATATATCGTGTTTTCTTGCCTCCCTGTCCCTGATTTGGGCTGGCTGCCACAAAGGTGGTAACACTTCTTAAGTTCTCATCCTTCTTCATGGTCTTGCTCATTTTTGCTCACCTGAAAAGCTCAGTCTTTTACCTCCCTCTGTTAAACCCTTTGAGACTATTCAGCACCCTGAAAAGTCATTATTCTTCCAGTGTTCCTGCAAGACTTCAATGTCTGTTTTGGTGAGGCAGTTAAGGAGTTAAAGGCATGTGGAGTTTCAAAGAAATGCCGGACAGCTGCTGTAAAGTATTGCTACAAATCCTAGCTGACCTCATTCTTGTCAGACAACAGTGATAATATCCAAAAACGGGTGCAAGACAGGAAGTGTTTCAGGAAGGTATGTGTTTCATGCAAAGACATCAGAAATATGCTTTCTTCCAGAGCCACTTACCATAAGATCCATATTAATTTAAATGCAACAATGAAATTCCAGAATATGTTTACAGAAACATAATTTCAATCCAGAAAAAACATCGCTTGTTGCTCTAAACAACAAATGGCAAAAGCAGTTGTGGTAACCACTGTATGTATTTAATATAATGATATTGCTGGCTGTATGAACCTACTTTTTAACATATGGGGGCTTCACATAACTTTTAATAGTTTTGTTTACTATTTTAAGGGGTATCTTTGACTTGAAAGAGTTGTAAAGGAGGAATACAAATCTACTTATGTTTCCGCATTTACTTTATGCTCAAAGACTGATTTGATATCTAACGTGCTTTTCACTAATTTAGTCAACTGAGATCCTTAGTACAAAAGGAAGAAGAAAATATCATTTTTCCCTTAATGCATTCTCTGACTTTGCATTTAGAAGAATTAGCTTTTTAAAGATTTAACATTTTTCATTAGTCAATCTACCAAGTTATCTGCAAAAAGTATCCTATATATACAGGTTCTTATTATTTTCATTGTACTGAAAAGTTCAGACATGAGAAAGCTTGTATTTTATTTCTATTTTTCAGAAGTACCCATCTAAAAGCATGCAAATAAAAATATTTCCTACCAGTTCAGAGTTCTTCCGCTGATAGTTAGGGATATTTTCCCTAAATTTCCTCTTAGTTGTCTCCAGAATTGTGCCTCTTATAGTATGAATCTGCAGTAAAAGTCAAGCATAAATGATTATTTTTTTAGCAAGCATAAGTGAATATTGCTTGTGAGGTTTTTTCTTTAGATTGCAGAGGTCCTTATCTCAGTGTTAGCTTGATAAATTTTTATAAAATAATTTATTAAGAGTTAAACTAGATCCAGTAAAGATTCTACCATTTAAAAAGTTACACATGAATAATATGATTAACTGAAATGAAGTCTAGCAGATGCCTGTAGGAATATTAAAATAAAGCACTGTTATTTAGCCTCTGATTTTTGTTTCATTTAAAAACTTGTTTCTTCTGTACTTTTTTCCTATATTCTTCTGTAGTTTAAAAAATACTCATTTATGTTGGTAGGGAGTGAACAAATTCTAGCTGCTGGAACTCATGTAGTAATTTCCTCTTTGGAAATTCACCTGTTCGTGAAGCTGGGTCACTGACCTTGAAGGGCCCTCTGAAAAGTGTAGCTCATGGCCAGGGATCATGGGGATGCTGAATAGTATAATAGCAGAGGTTGAGCTTTTTTTATAGAGATATGACCTAGGACCTCAGGTGAAGTGCATGAGGAGATAAAGGCAGGCTAGTGAATGGAAGACCTGAGTGCAGCCAAACTCAGCCCTGCTACAGGCTGAGGAATGAAATAAGTATGATCTGTGTTTTTAGAAGATGATCCAAGAGTATCCAAGAAAAGAAAATGAAGGAAGATGGGATTATTTAGATGCAGGAAGACTTTTTTTTTATTTTATGGTATCAACTCATTTGGTATACACACAGTTGTTTCAAACTGAATTATATTTTAGATTTGTCTGCTGTCTCTGGAAGTTATTGCCAAGAGTGAAAAACCACATAATACATTTTTAGTATTAAACCATCTATTACTGATGGGTAATGACAGAGTAGAGGGAGAAGGCACCAGTTAGTCTGGGTTAGCTCATGTGCTCTGGATAACTCTTTCTTGAACCCTTAGATTTCTAAAGTTCTGCTAGGCTATGTTGATTTCCCACTGCTTTTTGGATGTTATGAATCTTCTCTGTGTCAATGTCAGGTAATCTCAAGTATTCCCATGACTGTCTGCCTCAAACTTTTTCAGGTAATGTGCCTTTTGATCACTTTGCAATTGGCTATTTTAATAAGGTAACAAATACCAGAAAGGCTGCAATAGCACCTTTTAACAAAAGAAGCATGTTTGAGCTTTTAAAATTACAAATACCGTGTCTTGTCACTTACATTTTACTTATCTTTGCTTTTAAATGCTAGGGGCATAAAATTTTGATTCTGTAGTGGCTTTCTTGTTCAAATTCTGAATTTTTGATAGTGAAGCAGGGAATTCATTCTCAAAGTCAAAAGGGAGATAGTTTTTGTAATTACCAAGCAGTTACTGATTCAGACACACAAGGGAGATAAAACCAGAATCCTGTTTTACTAATTGTTGGTTAAAAGACAAAAAAAAATATGAGATACAGTGTAAAGATTCACCTTACAAAATTATCTAGCAATGCAAGATATGAGAAATGTTGTCAATCCATCAGTCTGTCTTCTTGGCTTTTCAAAGAGATCTACCACAAGGAACTTAATTAACATGTTTTCTTGTAACAATGATGTGAAACATATGTTATTTAAGAGGTGTTCTTTTCTTTGTTTTATATTTTTCTTCAAAGTAAATTGGGTTGGTTTTGACCAATAAATGTGGATTTTGTTTCTGTTCAGTCCATAATTCCTGCCAGTTCTGTGACTGTCCCTTTTTGATGTCAGTGTATTCTGATCTTTCTCCTGCATCTTTTGACATCCAGCTGAAGCATTTATTTCCTCATCTAATGTATAGAAGAATCTGGAACTTGTCTTGGTATTCTGGAAGAAACTAAAGCCTGGCTGTTGTGATTGTCCCCATCAAAGGCTTTTCCATGGTACATGCAGAACATCAAGGAAATACATTGTCTTACTGCTTAGAAAGCCCTGTTCAAAAATCTGTGGATTTGTTGGTAAAAAGAGTAGACTTCTGAATTGATTTAGTGTTTTTTTTTTTAAATCCAAGCAATTGAGATTTTTTTTTTTTGTTAAATTAATGTTTTAGCCTTCCTGCTACTTAGCTTTTTAAGTTAGATAATTGAGATAAGGCCTGGCATAGATGAGTTAAAGGTGTTAATTTTGTGAGTAGTTACCTGTGAAACGTAGAAATGCTCTAAATTGCAACACCCTGCTCTCTCTGGTGTACTTGGAAAGACACCTACATATGAATTATTAACCAAAATGGAATATTAAAGTATTCATAGGGTGCATGAAAATCCTGATAGTGGCAAGGGTACGTAGTGTTTCCAAAGAGCAAGGCTGTAGTTTAGGGTGGTTAGACATGCCTTCCTTGAATGAATGGGATAAAATATCTGAATCACTCCACTGTTGTCACCTCTCTCCACACTTACAGCCTATTTATGTGCTTTTTTGAATAGTTATACAAACTCTCTTGACCATTTTCTCACAGAATTCTTAGAATCTCTTCAAGAAAATAATTTACATTGCAACTGTGGCAGTTTGGTAGGAGCTGTGTGTGCTCTGCTTTGACTATGTGCCTTTCTTTCAGAGGGTACCATTTCACTCTTCTGAGCCTGTTTCTGCTCTGCTAAAGGGGGTAGTGATGCTGCCCTGTTTTAGTAAGGCATCCTTCTGATCAAGAGGTGAAAGCCCAGATAGACAGAGCCTTCTTTTTACCGATCTCAAGAGAGCCTGCATACAAACTGCATGAAGGCCTTCAGTCTTTGAAGGAGATTTAAGGAAGTCTTGCTGGAATTTGATTCTGTGTCTGAGTCATTTGAGCTTGTTTTTTGACCCATTAATAAACCCTTGTTGCACTACTGCTGTTGCCTTTTGTTGCGTTCCTCTGGAGTCCCTGTAGCCATTGTCTGCTTTGTGTCTTTGGTTTTGTTTTTCTTCACTAGAGATAGATTTTTAAGTTGTCGGAAGGTGTGAAATTCAGTTCCCACCACCAGAAAACTGTGCATTTTCAAGGGGTATGTAATAGCCATGCAAGCTCCACTGCATGTTCCCTTCAGGAAAGTTCAGCTTCCAGTCTCACTTCAGTAGGTGTGCAGCCTTAGTGGGCTTGTGTGTGTTCCTACTCCTTGCCATTCTGCAGCATGTACTAGCACTGGAAAGTGCCACAGAGGAAGGTATAGGAGAAGCCTCTAAGGACCCAGATATGTGCTGCAGAAAGCTCTTCTCACCCTTTTGTGTGTGTGTGGAGGCACACATAGGCTCTCCCCATGGGACAGATACCTAATGTATTTGAAAGAGTCTGTGTGAGCTTTGGCTTTCTGCTGAGTGTGTGTGGGCCATTTAGAACAGACAGCTTTCTCAGAGGGGACAAAGGTCAGTTTAAAATTTTTAGGTGTACTATGTAATGCTATTGGCAGATTTGGAAGATACCCATGAAATCTTTGTCAAGGAAGAGGCCTTTTGCTTCCAAGAGAAAGTTTTGGATGCAGAGTGGGAAGAGGAGTATTTGCTAGGTATGTCTGAAATATGTTTGTTTTGAAAGCCACTGTTGAATTAGGTGTAAACTGTGAGCCTGGTTTATATTCCTTAGGGCAGGAGAAGATGGAATCTGTTGTTTATGTGAGTGCAGGTTTTCCCCAGGGTCTTATATACACTACAGAATATTCATTAAGCTCTTGGCATTGTATCTCTTAATCTTTTCTTTGATTTCAGGTCTTAAATTAAAAAAGACAAGCTAGATATCCCCAGTCCTCCCAAAATAAACCTAAGTTGTGACACTGTCCTTAACATGTTGGCTGAATGAAGCGCAAACACCTACTGTTTTCTGGCAAACCCTGTTTATCAATGTTTATCAACTCTTCTGAGAGTTGTTTCACTGTGTCCACATAGTCTTTACCTGACCTTCAGAAAGACTGATGACAAAGGGAATAGTTGTAAGGCAGATTACTGCCCATTTCAGATTTGGGGTTATCTGTGTTTTCCAGCACATGACATTGAACAACTACCAGGGACAAAAGAATTTTTTTGCTTCTCTCAAGTTACTGTTGGCTTTAAAACCGGAAGCCAGGAAAGGGACATGCCATTTACACAAGTTTAGAAAACCTTCTAAACATCTCTTTTAAGTTTTTTATTAAGAAATATAGGGCTAGTGTCATGGCATGATGAAGAAGCTTTCCAAACTGGTTTGAGAAGATAAGTGCATTTTGTTTGTTATTTTGCATTCCACTAATATTGTGATTATTGTGCTACCATTTTGGCTATACAAACTATATATATATATATATGTATTTATATATGTATAGTTGGTCATATTTTGTATACTACTTGTAATATTGCAAAAAGGATGCCATTAATAATGAGTAAGAACAAAATAGTTAGCTGGTTTTAATGGAGGTGACACATTTCGGCTATTTCAGCTCTGCTGTTGTAGAGGGTCAAAGACAAAGGACATTTAAATTTCTGGAGCTTTGCTTTAAGATGGAGAGTAGACCTGCAACCCTGTGGTTCAAAGTCATGAAGGTAAGAAATTAATTTGGCAGTTCACAATATTGTTGCTAAAATAAAAGGAGACGAAAGTGAGGGAAAAGGGAGTGCTCAATGGGAAGGAAGTATCAAGAAAATAGACAGGCTGCTTAGGAAGACGTAGAAACAGATGAAGCCAGCCAGGAGAAACTGAACAAAATAACATCATAAGTAGTGGGTTTGCCATACATTTAGACTTAAGTACGCATTTTCTGTGGTGATCTTCTGGAAATTGCTACTATGAAAAGGCTTTTATGGACTTGATTTTTAACACAGCAGCTGCTACTACCTGCACACCTTGTTTTGGGTAATAATTTTGTTTGTTTCAAGAAACTAAGGATAATTCCATTCTGCTTTTAAGGTAATCTACGGGGTTTTCTTATTTTCTTCAGAGTGAATAGTAGTGATCTGCCCTTTCTTCGAGTGACTATTACTTTTACAGGATATTTAAGGTGAAAGCCATATACAATAATGTAGATTATAGCCACATTTATCAAAGCGACTGCTATCAATTCAGACTGAGTAATAATTTTTAAAAGAAATTCTGAATTTTTCAATTTTTTTGCTTATCCCAGTGATTCCCCTTATCCTCTTTGTATTTAGTGGAGTAACCAAGATACCTGACTGAGACATGAATCTTTCCTAACAGTACACTTTGTACCCATTGTACAATTGGTTCCCAACTGTACACTATAAAAGATGTTTAAAAACACCTAGACTAACATGGAAATTACGTAACTGTGGTGAAAACTTCAAAAGAAAGCTTGGGGGTTTCCCCCCACCCCCTTTGCTTTGTTTCGGTACATGTTAGGGCTGGATTTTTATCCGTGCGCTCTTGCAAATCCTTCGTATTTGTACTCTTAAGTAACTGGTTCATCAGGAACTTTTAATGAAGTATGTAATCTCGTGGTGAGAAGATACCTTTTTTTGTATTTTCTTTTTCCTATTTTCCATGTTCTTTTAGGGTGCGGTTCAAACTAAAATGAAATTTAGGTTGGTCTTTCCTTTTTTGACCTGCCAAAAGGTTTGTTCTGTTAGCATTGCTCTGCTCCCTGTAAATCAGACATTCTTCTTGGGCTGCATCAGGTTACTAATGACATGATTAATGCAGGAAGGGTAGAGAAGGATGACGTAGTGGCTCATGCAAAGTTTACCTGAGAATTATCTGTAGCTCTCTACTGTTTAGTGTCTGTGTGAGTCATGGCCTGAAGCTCTGCCATTCCCTGTTCTTCAGCTGGGCAAGATCACACTTACCTCATTCTATGTATGCATTTCTCCCTTTCCTGCCAGATCTGATTAGAAGCACTTTTGTTTTAAACTCTGTTTATGAAACATTCAATACACTTTTTGCAGATAGCTGACCATAAGGCTAAATGAAAAGTGCCATTAGATATCTGTGATCCAGACAGCTTTAGAAACTTTCTCTGTCCTTACATGAATTCTGATTTTTATCAGCTGAAGTTTTTTCAGGTTCATGGGTTTAACAGTGGTAGTGTTTTGACATTTGTGAGCTTTGCAATAGGACCATGAGTCAGTTGCCTCTGTCAGTAAAATCTCCTGTTTCTTCTTGTGTATTTGTACAGATAAAAGCTTACAAAATACAAACAGCAAGTTTGTGCTGCTGTCCCCGCCTTTTGAAACTTTCTTGGGCTGCGGGTGCCAGTGTTCCCATCAAATTTGGTTCACCTATTGATTCTTTAGTGAAGTTTTTAGGAAGTTCATCTGATATGAAAACATGGGCATGTTCTCTGATACACTGTGAAGCCTTGGTCATTCACTTATTGAAGGCTGGCTCAATGTACCTGCAGACAGTATTTGTTCTGCTATTTGTGTATGTGTGTCCTTTAGCTGTCATGTGTTCTCAAGTCTCTTTTAAAAAGACCAGAACTAAGTCAGTGTAGAATTTTCAAGTAATGCTGATTTTTTTTTTCAAGATCCTTTTGTTTTCTCTGTAGAACTGTCACAAAGTCTTTGGCATCCTTCAAGACTTTAGCTTTCTTCAGCTGAAACTGTCGCCTTTTCTCTGTGTGAGCTGCTGTCTGAATTATCTTGTGCAAAAAGTGCTTAATGTTTAACTGTAAAAGAATATGCTGATAGCAGGCTATCATTTTCCAGCCAGCTCGTATCTCACAACCTGCCAAAGCCTATATCGGGAACACAATGTGTGGGAAAAAGTTCTAAAATGATAGACATAAAAATGTCTTGTGGGAAACCTAAAATGCCTTGAGACTCATTCTGTTACTAGAGAATATTTTTACAAGCACAGCATCATCCTCTTTACTTTTTGAAATTTTCAAAGATGAAAGCTTGAGAGCATAGCATTTGTGTAGAATGCAAACAACCTTGATAAGTGGAAAAGTGACATTTCTTGGAAGTAACATTGCCTTAAGAGAAAAGAATGGTCAAAGTGAATAATTTAGCCAGAAAAAAACCAAAACCAACTCAACCTTTAGTTCTAAAAGGCTCAACTACTTCTAATAAAGGCTATACTGATGCCTGAGATAAAATTTTATGTGCACTTTGATTACTTTTTGCAAACATATCTTAAAGGAAAACAAACATCCTATGATCTGGTAATCTCAAAAGGTGCACCAGATGAATAAATTCTTACTGTAAACATATCATTAAAATATCTTAAAGTTCTCTAGCACAGTGTGAACACATTTTACGTACATTGCAGCATATGCTAATGGAGTTAATGATTATAATTACTCAGATGTCTAAATGGGGATGGCAAAAGTTCGTGTTCAGCTTAATGTTGTCTGTATTTAATTTTCAGGCTTTTAAAGGAACTGTTTACATAAAAGAGTAACATAGATTTTATTCAGTGAGTCAGTGTTTAGGCAAAAAATAAGCATATTGTTTGACACGTGCCTTTATGTAAGCTATGTTTCTAGAATCTGTCTTTAAGTTTGAGAAGTGAAATGGTATTTCTGGCTTTTGTTTTCTTCTGGTGAAGTAGCCAGTGCCTTGGCTGTAGAACTGATTTTTTGCTTTTTGTCCAAACCCCTCTTCTTTCACTCTTGCAGCTAGAAAGTCAATCAAACAAGGCTTTAAAATGTCTTTTTCTTTTTTATTTTTTTTTTTTCAAAATTGAAAGGCACTAAATGAAGTACGAGTGTGTAAAAAGCAACTGTTCTGTAAAACTTGTACCTTGACTTGTACAGGTTTATGAGGCAGGACATCACCACCCTCCACTTCATCAGGTTGTGGTTGCCTCTTGCTGCACAAAGCAGCAAACAGCCCTGGAGAGAGAAAGAGCAAGCTCTGTCTGGCTCCTGGACTCAGGCAGGCCCACAAATCCAGAGCAAGCTCTGATTGAGGAGGGACCCAAGAGGTGGGAAACAGATGTTGGCAGCAATGTCCTGGCTCAGCTAGGCAGATAAAAAATGTACCATGCCAAAATAACTAAATGGGTTAAATGGCTGTAACTGTAGCTCAGTCTTATTTATTGGGCTACTTAAATCTAGGTTTACCTAGAGGAGCACTGTGCCTTTTGCACATGCTCTGCTTTGTTTGGCATTTGTGATGTGTTGTCAAGCTTCGGAGACCTTGTTTGATAACACCAAGGTCACCCACCAGGTGCTCTTGTGTGTAGTTAGGTACCTTTCTCAAATGCTTGCTAGGATCATCATGATATTTCAGTTGTTATTATCTTCTGTGTGGCCAAAGGTCACCATGCATAGAGGGATGCAAAAGGACAACATTAGAGTCTTACATATTCAGAAAAAGTCCTTTGAAGTCACCAAAACAATGAAGATTTAGTATTTTATTTTTGCCATATATGCCTTTCTTCCTGTGGCCTTTACTAGTACATTAGTTGTACCAGCACCATAGGAAGCCTGCAGCAAACTATTTCACTTGGGTGTTGGCACCTTATCTTCCAGGAAGAGTGCATAGAAATGCATTTTCCAATTTACTTTCAGGTTTTGGATGTTCCTGGTATCCATTAATCAGTTCAACAGTCTCATATTACACGATCCCAGAATGATATCTCAGGGTTAAAAAACAAAATAAATTTTAAAAGCACAAACAAACCCACAACAGAACAAAAACTCAAAAAAAAACCCCAAATAAACAAAACAAACAAAAACCCTACCCTTGAATAGTACAAGTGGAATTGAAGAAAAAGATGACCATGGGGGGTAAGCATGATGCTTAAGGATTGTGCCATGAAAGCATCACTTGTCAAAGAGAGGTGGTCCATGCTTGTGATGCAGAGGAACAGCAGTGCAAACATCTGTGCCTGGAGCCTTTCTTTCGGCTCCTCTGGCTTTTGAGAAGGGCTTGGGCAGCGCCTCTGCGATGGGATTTCTTACATTTTGTTTGAGACTCTACACCTGTCAGGTGTTTCTCAGAAGCAAAGCCTTTGTTCCTGGTTTGTTGGTGGCCTGCCTGTACTTTAAAACCCTTCCAGGGTTGTTGCTGCCTGACTCCTGGCTCGCTGTGGGAGCCCTTAGTCTGAGATCCTGCAGGTAGATAGCAACAGGGTAGTTCAGAGGATTTCTCAGTGCCCTCTTGCTCTTTGATTTAACAACATGAGAAAAGTGCATAATGTTACTGTCAGAGATCTTCCTTCATTCCTGCACTAAATTTCCTCTTGGGGTTTGGTGAGTTTGTCTTATTTTTAGACAACCCTGATTTTCCCTCATCTCCCATGATTGCTGCTGCTACCATTTTTCCATTTGAGAAGGTGTTTCCAGAGATAACCTCTGAAGCTTCCTGAGTGCAACCTTGTGACATTCTTAATTTGTACATGTTATTTTCTGCCATTTCTGTAGCATTGGAAATTTCCATTTCCCAAATCTCTTTAGGAGAGGTAGGAAAAAAAACTCGCTTTCTGCGGGTAATGAGGCATAGGTGGTGTATGTGTCTTTTAGATCTCTGTAACAAATATTTTCCATTTCTGAATTTACTAAACCCCCCTTGTATGTAAATATTGGAATGTGCTGACTGGGGATTTGTTTTGACATCATACAAAGGTTTTTCTCTCATAGTGAGTCTTCTAAATGCATGAAAAAGATAACAAGCAGTCACAAAACTTAACGGTGCTATAGTATTTTAGAAGCTGGTTCAGATATGAAGAGAGTTTGTTTTCTTAGTTGCATGCCTCTTAGTAAAAGTGGAATGAGCCTGTGTAAAAGTAGTGGATCTAATACTTCTGTCACTGACCTGTTGTTCCAGGGAAGAAGGACTTTTACCTGTTTTTCAGACAGTCATTCCTAGTGTTTGGGATGGACCAGCTGAGAAATTGATTTTGATGATACTAAGTTTTAGCAAATTTCACTCCAGTGGCTTCCCAGGTAGGAGAGAGATCTTGGTGCGAACTTGTGGACCTACTTATGTTTTTTCAAATCTGCATGAGACACAAATTCATGGGAAGTCAAACTACATTGGTTCCACTGTTTGTAGAGTTGCTTGCTCTTTTCTGTGGTTGTTTTTAAAAATCCAGTTATGTCTGCCTTTGCTAAACTTCTGTTGTGTTGCTAGCTTTACTGTGTATATTTCAGTTGCTAAAATACAAGAAGCCACAAAGGGCACCAGTGTAATAAACAAGAACAAATAAGAACAGTCTGAAATGCTGTTACTTGCAGATAGTTGACTTAAAATCTGAAAAAAAAAATGTTTCTGGTTTTGGTATTTATTTTATTTATAACTTTCTTACTCCACTATGAACTTCCCTTCTTCCACTGGAATAAATACAAGAGGACTACTGCTCACTTGCAACTATGTAAGAAATGCAAGCAATGAAAATAAAAAATACTTCAGATTTGAGAATTAGTTTTCATCTAAAAGTAATGATTTTACATTCTGAATGTTGGATCTGTTTTTAATTCTGTATGCTTGTTCCTTAGGCAAATTTTTGAAAAGATCATCCTCTGATGAAAGTGCAAGTTTCTGATTTTTTCGTGTTTTCTCATTTCTGATTATCATTTAATATAATGGAATGAGCACCATGATGCTCGTGCTTACTTTAGCTGTCGTTGTTTATAAATAACAAGGATTGGGCATGGAAAGCTATGATTATAAAAGCAATTTAGCCAGGTAGATATCCTTCAAAATCCTCCTATTTATGTGTGACAACGGTATGAGATTACATTCAGTTTAAATTTGAGTCCTGTATTTAAAAGTTTTTCAATTTCTGCGGCCCAGCCTCTTCTTTGAACCTTAACAATTACCTATTTGAAGCTTGTGTTTGCATGATCCTTACTACAGAATTGCTCCAAATTTCTTTAGAGACCCATCACTTCAGGCAAAGTGTTTTTATATTCCCTTGTCACATTGCTTCAAGACAGGTTTCTCTGGTAAAATCGTTTCCTTTTTTACTTATTTGTTTATATTAGTAGTGGTTTCCCTCCTAAGGTTAATTACTGTTTCAAAGAAATTGCAATTTCCTGTTCTCATGTAACTTGTTTACTTTAGATTTGTTCAGGAATTCTTTCTGTTTTGAAGGTGTAATTCTACAAGGGATGATTCTTAATCTTTCTTACCTTTTTCTCTCTTTTTTCTTCTAATTTTAGGTAAGAATGAGTTTTGCAGTGATTTTTTTTGGTTTTGAAGAATTTCTGCTTGGGTAAAGTATTAATTTCTCTCTCTTCCTTTAAATAATAATATTCTTTTTCTCTGTACCTAAGGGAGGAGGGGGAATTCTTGGCCAAAGCTAGTGCTGTGCCATTTTAAATACTCTGTTACAGTTTCTGGAAGAGAGTTTGAAAATTTCAAGTAGGTGTTTGGGTTTTTCTTAATAATTTTCTATATGCAGGATGGTTGTAAAAATATACAAGCAAGTTAATAAGTGTCACCTGTCATAATTTGGAGAAGTTTGAAATATATTTCCCTTAAATAGGGGGAAAAAAAAAAGCAGTGTAGTGCTTCAGATTTCTTGTGGAATACCTGCATGCTCAAAGGCCCTGCCCAAGTATGTAATAAGGCTTATATAGTCTGTCTATACCCTAGATAGATAGTAAAAAGTAGGTCAGCTAAACACACACTGAAAATTAAATGGTATTTCAACAGGGTAATTAACACACATTGCAATACCAGGACTTCAGAGTTGCTTCTTCTTTTTTGAAATAAAAAGCCTGGTATGTCTTTGCTGTGTAATAATGATGTGGGGGCTGTACTGAACTGTGTTTTTCCCTCCACAGTCATTACTAACTGTAGATTTGGAAGCTTCCTGTTAAAAGGCTGCAATCTGAAGGGAAAAGATCTTTCATTTAGCAAGCCTGGAGACAACTTCTGATTATAGGAGAATTGGTTTATTGTGGAAAGTAATGCAACTATAAATATGACTTCCTGTGCAGTAGACATGTTTGCCAGTTTCTGGAAGCTTGAAAAAGGAGATTTTGTCTGGTTACAATTCACAATCAACCTATGGAAAGGAGTTGGGAACAGCAGCCCATTTCTTTTATCAGGGACACTCTTGGTTCAAACTGCTGCAGTTCTGCTTTTTTGTTCTTTTTCCTATACGTATACAGTTTTAATTAATCAGTGAGAGGTCCAGCATGAGGTAATGCTGGAAACCAACTATTTGAATCCTGTGATTCTTAATAGAGAATTGATGGAAACAGAGGTATTGCTATCTCCTTGGTCAGAAAGTATGTAATTTGGACAGTATCTAAAGGCAGCCTCTGGGCTGCTGTGTGCATAATATTCCTTTGGGGTTTGTCTGGTTTCAGACGATCAAAACTAAAACAAGAAATAGTGTAATTCATACTGGGAAATAATCCTCATCTTTAAAATTCACTAGCATATGTATTGTCATAACTTAGAAGGACCCTCTGTAGTCATCTAGTCTGATCCTTTGTGTAATGTAAGGCAAAAATCTCTTATTATTCAAACAGATTTTATGTGGGCTTCAGCCTCTAATAAAGTTACTGCAAGCTGTGTTAATTTTAATTTTTCTCAAGTCTTAAATATGCTCCTTCCTTGCCATTCTATCTGAAAGGCCATTAGAGATGCTCTTGAATGAAAAGTTCAAGATACTGTACTTCTAGAGACAAATCCTGTAGTTGCCCAGAGGTGGGTACATAGTGTTTGTCCTTATCTTTACGGCTCCCCATGAAACTGGTTCTCAGGTGGCAGTGAGGAAGAGGTGGGAAGCAGTGTGACAAGGGCAGTAGGGTAGAGAAGTAGTGGCACTTCATGGCATGAGAGTGAGGAAAAGATGTGAGAAAACTGGCACAGCTTCAGAGAGGTAAGAAAACATTGATCTAGGATTTAAAAGGTGGGATTCCTATACTTGTTCTCTCTATACTGGCCTTGACTGTGTTATTTTTAGAGTAATCAGATTTAGAAGAGATTCAGGCCTTTAAGTGGTGGTTGTCAGTGGGAGAAACCTGAGAGGAGGAAAGGGGGAAAGCACTCATGCTCCATGTCCTACACACGCTCTTGCTTATGTACTTCTCTCACTCACTGTTGTCCTTTCCTGGCAATCTCTTTTGTTGGTTAAAGAATTACCATATTGAAAGTTTGAGGCTGAGCACAGCTTTAATTACCTGTCTGCAGTATTGCGTTAGTTTCACTCTGTCAGCTACCCACGTCCATGTGTTCTTTCCACTTGTGTCCAACTTCCATGCAGTGATATGTGCTCCACAAAGGACTAAAAACCTGGACATTGTGTCCCTGCTCTGGGCCACATCAGCATGCAGTGCATGTATATATACTGCACACACAGCACAAGCCTGGCCCATGCAGATAGCCTAGCTACAGTGCAGTTTTCTTTTTTCTCTTCTGTGCGTTGTTTTCTGAATGAACAGTAGCTTGGGGGCTGGGAGGAAAGAACAATACACTGTGAAAAAAAACTAGATTTCACTTCCTTGAGATCAGATTTTGCACTGGTTTTATAGAGTCACTTTGTCATTCAGTTAACAGTTAATAGATCTACATTTGAGTACAGATAGAAACATTACTTTCTTTGATCTGAATTCTGTCCTGTGACTTAAAGGAATGACATTCCTACAGATAAACTGTGTCCTCTGAAGGTCTTCAATATCATAAAGCTCTTAATCTGGGGAAGAAACGAACCATGGAGTTTGGATTATTTATTTTGAAATATAAATTTAACTTTAAAAAAATTAAGTATAGACGTAGATTACATCACTAGTGCTGCAGTACTTATATTTTCTACAAGGATACCAGTTGACTGCCAAAATATGACTCAAAAGATCAATAGCAAACAATCTGTACAAGTTTACACAAGAGAACTGAAGTAGTTCATTCCATAAGCATTGTGTTTTAAAAGCACACATTTCAAAAATAGATACTTCTTTGGGAAGGCTGCTTTCTTAATTTTCACTGTTGCTTTCAGAAGTATGTCCAAATAGTTACAGGGTTGTTTATTTTGTTTTTTTTTTTCTGAGAAATCGTTGCTGCACACTGAGGATGTTAAGGGAATTGTAATGACTATGGCTCTGAATGCTTGCAGTTAACAGAGATCAGTCATAATATTTCTGGCCACAAAGATAGTCTTAAATTAAAAATAAAAAAATTACAAGTTTGATACATATTTATTGTAATGAAGAATTGAAATGAAGGTCTGAAAGGTACATTCCTATTTAAGGATGTGCTTATTGTGGTGGCTGTGGTTGAGAGGAACTCAGTTGTCATATCTTTATAAATATTGGTGTGCTGTGCATTTAACATTTAATGTGTTTTGATTACTTTAAAACTCCCTGGATTTTTTAATCTAAAAATCTGTGTATTAAGACATGAATGATACTTTCTTGCACAACATAATACTGTACTAATAGACATATCTCTTGTTTTTGTATAGTCCTTTTTTGTTGAAAGTGTCAAACATTTTGCTTCTCATTGTCTTCAGAGTTCTTTTAATCATCTGTATGTTGGTCCATTTACCAAGCCAAATATCAGAAGGGAAAAGAAGGAGAGCTGACAACTGTCCCCTATTTTCCATTTCTGAAATTAAAAATTTTTGCACAAATTTCTCAAACTGTAGGACAAAAAAAAAGTGCAGTTTAGGAATGAATCGTATCCCTTTTGTTCAGCTCATGCTTTTTATTAAACTCTTTGGCTCTTGATTTGACATTATCTACCCAGTAACTTTGATAGTCAAAGTCTCCACAGCATTTCCAACAATTCCAGAGGCATCCTGACCATCTATGGATAGTAATGTTTGCAAGCACTGGGGGCTTTTTCATGCTACAAATGTTTGAGTGTATCATAGCTTTTAGATTTGAGAAAAAACACTCATTTTAGAAAAACAACTGAAAAAAAGTAGAAATTGGAAAAATTGGAGTAGGTGGAAAAGAAGGGCAACTGAGGTAGTCAGGGCTTTCGACTCTGGGTATATTGCTGAATGTTCCTTAATTTTGGCACTTTTCTGTTGAGATTGTGAGAACAACCTTCATTATTCTTAGCAGTTAACCCACCACAAAGTTGTTCTCCTTTTATAGAGGACTTGTCAAAATACTATGACAACTAGGCTGATTTTAGACAAACAGATCCTGGCTCTAAAAAGACAGTCAGTCTGCAAGTCAAACATGGAGGGCAGCCATTGGCACTGGGAGAAGTAAGAAACCACAGATTGTTTTCTCATTGGATGAAGAGCTTGAAGCAACACAAAGTTAATTGAAGAATTCCTTGAAAGTGAAGTCAGCCTAAAATAAAAGCTATGGGGTCTATAATTTACTAAATGTGAAAGCTTTGTGAGCAGTAGTGAACATAAAAGTTTGAAAAAAACCATAATTTAGTAAACATATCTGGCTTGTGTCACGGACTGTCCTGTTTTAATTATTCATTCAAATAATGTAGATTTGCAGTATGATCTCTAATTAGGCACAGTTTGATTTATTGAGCTGGCCCCACATAAACTGTGATGTCATGCTGTACTGCTCAAAATTACAGCTCTGCTCTTGCAGTTTAAAGATGATTATTTTTAACTTTGGAATGCTTCGGTTTTGTGCATCTTGGCTTTTAGCTTTGTGAACTTAAGATGTGCTCTGCTCTTCTCCTCCTTCCTCTCCCCGGATCAAAGCAATCTGTTGTAATGTAACCAGAACAAAACCTATTGAAATGGACTTCTGAACACTCTCAGCTTTAATTCTTGTTGGTAAATAAGAGGAAAGG
Source organism: Toxostoma redivivum (assembly GCA_013397375.1). NCBI lineage: Eukaryota > Metazoa > Chordata > Aves > Passeriformes > Mimidae > Toxostoma > Toxostoma redivivum. The sequence continues at coordinate 116,769 of VXBI01005958.1, read as the reverse complement.
CAAGATTCTTCATGCTTGCTGTCAGGGAGGGTTGAGAAATAGGTAGAATAGGTATTGAACTATGTTTTGCCAGGTGTCCAGATGCTGATGCCATTCTAGAGCAGGAATGCTTCATTTATGTCTCAAAAAAATATCTTAGTTTTCTTTTGATACTATAATTGAAGAAAATGAAAAAAGGGGGGAGGGAAAGCAGGGAAAAACTCCAACCACACACACACACACAAAAAAAGGAGAGAGGTGGGATCTGCACTGCCTGTTACTGCAGGTAATAATTATTTACTAGGAATGGGAGCTCTCAGGCACATTTTCTACTTGTTTCCCATTTGAATAGAAAAATTTGCGTTTCTTTAAACCGAGGTCTATTCCAAATCCAAAAGGAAGCTTTGCACAGGAAGATTTCTGCATTTTCCTACAGAGGAGATCTGCAGTGATGAGCAACATCCCTTTCTGCCACCATTCCTGATCTGGACTTGTGGGCAAAGGGCCAACACACACCAGAATGTGGAGGAAGGGAGAACTGAATGCTGCATCTGAGTATCATCTCTCCTGCCAAGCTCATTGAACATGTTAAAAAGAGAACATCATTTCAGGGCTGTAGGAGTGTTTCTGTGGAGGTGTCAAGACTACTTCAGGCGAGGCCCCCATAGCGTGACAGCAAACTAGGGAGGGAACAAGAATAAAGGCATATCACAGTTATACTGGCTTAATTGCCTAGTGATATCAAAAGGTGGGAATTGTGTTCGGAAGCCAGTAACTGTGGCAAAGGAAGGCAGACTCCATTTTCTAACAAAGCAATTTCTGACTGGGAGGGGAAGGTGAAAATACCTTCCTGTGGATTTTAGTGGGAAGATTCTGTGAGCTGTCCTTGGAAGTGATTGCAGTGTTTCAGGCTCATGCAGGTTGAGAACAATGCCTGTTGAGTCATTGCAAAGCTGTACTTTTCATGAGGAGCCTTGATTATATAGCAGCTGACTCAGTTTCTATGCTATAAATTGATTACAGCTTAAAAGGCTCATAAAAAGTCATGGGATTTTTTAGGGTTTTTTATAAGGATATTCTCAAATGAGTATCACATTTTTAATATAATCAATTGTTGACTAATACATTGGTTTTAGATGCGTAACTGCTTGTAGTTGTCCTGTAACTATTTTCAGTTTAGTTAATGAGGCTTGGACACAGATTTGCTTCAGGAGAAAAGGAAAAAGGAGTTCATACCCCTTTCATGCTTCAGTACCAGTGAATGTAAATGGATGGAAAGTGTGTACGACTTTGCTAATGAATTATATGTACAGTGGAAAGACTGGATGTCTGAGTTCATCTGCTCTTTTTTTGACCTGGCAAAATTGCCAACCAAAACTAAATTTAACCATCTAGAATAAGGTGAAAGCATTAATTCTGAACATTTGAGTCTCTGGTTTGCTGCTGGTTATGGGGACCTGTAATGTCTTGATTGTAACATAATATCAGTAAAAGCAGCCAGCAGGTTGTGGTAGGATTCAGATAATTCTGTTGTAAGATGCTCATGTTTCATCTTGTGTTAATATATGTTTGGGAGCTTTTTTATTATCAGTTACAAGTCTGAATATAATCTCTTTTCCAGGATGGTAATTAGCATAGTTGAAATCGATCTTGCCCAGAGATCTGAGGTAGCTGTCATGCACTGTGTGTGTCTGGGCATATGCATGAACGTGCATTGGTTTTGTCCTCACTTTCTTTAATGGATCTGGCAATTTGTTTGGAACAGAAACAGTCAGACCTTGAGGAACTTGCAACTAACAGCAGTTTAATCCTTTTCTGTGTATTAAATGGCTGATGCAGGTTTAATTATTTTTTTTGGCAGCTCTTCTCCTGACACTTACTTGCAGATACTGCTTTTGGAACTTAGGGAAACAGCTTGCCTCTGAGAGTAATAACAGCTTCTCCATCATTTCATCTTGTCATTAAAACTGGACGTTTATCCACAAGCTGTCTCACAACTCTGTAGTTAAGGACTGAAAATACTCTGTGAGGATCTTTAGCCTGCACTATATGCTGAAGTGATCCTTATGACCAAAAAGTAAAGGGAGTGATGATAACTGTCATGAGAAATTAACAGGGAAGTGGGACATGAACATGTCTGCTGTGATACCTCTGGAATTGCCAGGAGCTGACCAGATGGAAAGTTAATGATGCTTTGCAGTTACAATACTTCCAGTAGCTTCCCCTTCCTTTTGCTCGATAATGTAAAGCTGTTTAGTGTTACATAAACCAGTCTCTTCAAGTACATGTGCCTGAAATTATTTTCTTGATACTGATGCCGAAACCAACTGGGATCACAGCATCCAAAAGTACAAAAAGAGAGATGGAGGTGATCAAATCAGGTATACAAGGAGACTCATGATTGTGGAGTCTTTTGAATGACACAGGGAGGAGCACATATGGCAGCTGCATAATTTAAACAAGTCCTTGGGCATTGATTAATGGTGTGCTGGTCACTTACAAGAACTCCGAACAACCAAAAAAGTTGAGGAAGTTCATCTGTGCTAATCTGTCTTGGGTGGAAATTACTAGAGAAAGATCATGCAAGCAGCTAGGTGAGTTTGAGGAGTGTTGACCTGCCCTTTGGCTGTGTTTAGGAAAAGAGAGACATATCCTTGGAGGAGAGGTGACTCCTGGCAGAGGATGCATGCTCACAACCAGTGATGTCTCTGCTCTGCATCTGGGGGCTGCGAAGGCAGGTGCACACAGATCATCACCTGACTGCTGTGTCGTGCATTGCTAGCTGGAGCTGGTTAGCAGAGAAGCCATGATGCCACTGGTCAGAGTGGCAGAGTGACTCTAGGAAAGCTAAGCAGCCTACTTAAAGGCAGACTGCTGCATCTCTTGGCAGAGATATAGCACAGCTCTGCTTTTGCTATTTTGTAAGATCACTTCTGACAGGCATAATGGAAGGTGTGCTTTTCCTCAAATGCAGCTTTTACCCTAGTAAAGCTTTGGCTCATTATTGATTATATCTGGATTTCAGGAGGCAGTGCTAAGATGATTCACATTCATTAAGTAAACTTCCAGCACCATCCTGGGAGGCAGATTTAGAGAGGGTTTAGAGAGGAGGAAATGGAGATGAGTAACCTAAAGGTGCAAAGGGAATCTGCTTCAGAGCTGAAATTATACTAGGCATCCTGCCTCTGGAAATTCCTACACTACTTGAGTTTCATGTCAACGCTGTCCCATTACAGCACTGTAATTTTGAGTAATTTATAAATCTGTATCTTTCGTGGATAAGATCTGCATAAACCACATCCATTAACAATAAATTGACTGCTATTAAAAAATTAAGTAATGAAAAAATCATACCATCAGTCGCATGGATAGACTGGCTAAGAATGAATATCACTTCTCTATATCTGGCTTCTACTGAGCATTGAGAAGCAAATGTATTGCAAGACAATTGGCCACCTAGTCCTGTGTGTCATCTATAGCAGCCAGAGAAAGATTACAGGAACAGGACAAGTCCACAGTCATCCCCTTTCTTGTCATGTCTCGCTGGTTTTGACAAATCTGCTCAAATTCTGTTCTGAAAACTATTTTCAGCTTTAAATTTTGGAAATTGTGCCTCATTTTGGTAACATATCTGTGGTAATCTGTCTTTTCTTGTGAGTTGATTAAGCACATCCAAGCCTCCCTCAAACATGTTTTGTAATCACCATCTGCTAATAGTGTTGTGATATACACTTGCATTTGTGAAGTTTCTTTTAAAGCAGGATAAATTCATGTGTCCACCATAGCCTAGAAGACTTGAGAAATGTGGTGAGTCTAGTTACAGTGTTTGTTCTTTCATTCAATTTATAGAAGAATTAGTGGAATTCCTGTAGGAATTTGAAGGGAAATAAGGAAGGCCCTTATTATAAAATGTGGAAGAAGTTGCTGTGTTTTGTGTTTTCTTCCCAGAGCTCTGTAATTGCCTCCTTGCCATGGGTAGGCTGATCATTTATATTAGCATCAGGACATTCTTGCATTAAGTGGCTTTTGCATTATCATAGGCCATCCAGTCTACTTAGTAGTCTTTGAAAAAAGTCTTTTATGGCTTTGTTTTTAGTTCTTGTGTGAGCATTGTTCTTTTAAAACAACAGCATCATAAAATGATTTTATTGAAAGTTACAAAAGTGGATAAGTAATTAAAAAATTTTCAAATATTTTTAAAAGCAAAGTTGTGATTTTTTTAGTACACTTGATTCTGTATGGCTGTAAGGAACAAGGGAAATCAGGAAAACAAATTTTCCTTGGTTTTCATTGCAGGCATATGGGTCAAAGACCCAGCATGTTGTTCTCGGAAGAAGCCGTTTCATTTTTCCTATTGTGGACATGCAGTACTAAAGCATGCTGGTTTATGACTGAGCAGTGCTAAAATGCTGTTTATTGTCAGTCTCTTCACATCTGAATCATGTTATTCAATCCAGATTTTCTTTGAAACCACTGTCTGATGTGCAGTATGGATGAATACTCGGACAAACCAATGGGTGTTTGGCAATCTGATGCTTTTAATTATTGAGGTTAATTGTTAATTTCACACATAGATTATTTCATGTTACCTATTTAGGTTTAATGTTGAATGAAAGATATAGCTGATTTTTTTATAAGAAAAAATAATTATGGAGAAAATAGTAGGCTTTTGCTTTGCTTATGCTATGCATTTGGAAACAAGGTAGAGTTGATTTTATGCATCCCTTCGTAAACATGAATGTATTTCTTTGTTTGCTTGGACAAGTATTTCACTAGGAAACAGTGGCATTTGGTTTTGTTGTTTTTCATCCAAATTTTACCAAAGAGAAGAAGAAAAAGAAACTTTCTGGATTATTTTCAAATAGTGATACCCTCTCTTCCTTCAGATTAACATATCCTGGTTTCTCATCTGCAAATAAACATTGAGTTATCTTCATTTCTCATGTGCATATAAAAGGCAAGAGCTTCTCATGCCATCTGTGAAATCAATGGTTAGTATGCGCTTTGTTGCATCCTGACCTGACACACATTGTTTTTATTTTCCTTTTATCCCTTAATTTATAAAGCTGACTGAAACCTGCAGAAAATACCTTGGTACCTGGAAATTTAACTTTTAGCTATAAGAATGAAATATGGTGATAGATACTGCCTCTTTCCAAGAACCTTGTCATGCCTGTAGTTTGCAAAGTATTTCAGCAGCTTTTATTTGATCCTATATGAATGAGCTTCTGATTTATTTTTTTTGTTTATAGACACATTATTTATCAAGTATAAGTAATGAAAAATCAAAGAGCTATACCAGAGAAGCAGGAGTTTAATTTGTGTTTGGAACATGTGCCTAGTCATGATTGTGAAAGTTCTTTTTTCTGCTCTTCTGGGTTTTTTTAAACACATGGCTAGAACATCTCATATGCTGTAATACTTTCCATTTGCAGAGCCCTCTCTCTGATGATTGCAAGCTGCTCTGTAAACATTTTTTTGGTCTGACAGTCATTTTTCAGAGTCTGGAGCCCTCTCCATTTTTGGTGGGAATGAGGATAAGTGATTTGTTCAGGGTCATGCAGGGTATCAGCTAGAGCATAGTGGTAACATGGATGTGTACATTTTTTGCTTTTCTGTTGTCTTTTTTATATTTTTCTCTACATTACATGGGATAGTGCAGCATACCTGGAAAATAACTAGAAAAATGTTTTGAGTTGTAAAGACGATGTTTGGAGAATAACTTGAGAGAGTTTGGAATAAGTAATCATTACTTCCTTACACATTTTAAAAATTATGATCATTGACAATAATAGATAAACTGGACTACTACAGTAGCAGTCTTATGAAGATACTTCCTTTTGGATTATTTTAGATCATACACAGATGCTATATATTGCTTATGTGTAAACTTGAGTTTTAAAAATTCCAGAATAGAAAATGTTAAGGTAAGACATTTTGATCTGTGTGGTCTTTGTGTTTGGTGGTTTGAGGTTTTTTTTGTGTTCCTTCATCTTTCCTACTGAATACAAGTGCAATACTTCCACTGCTGCTAAGTGCAAGCAAATCTTGCATACCACAAAGGTGATGAGCAGAGGGGATTTTCAGTAGCTGAACACAGGAAATAATTTCAGTTGGTATATAAGGAAGGTCTTGCAGAAGAATTTTGGTGTCCCTAATAAAGAGAAGCGTTTAATAACGATGGGGTTTCTTTCGTCCCTTTTTCCTCTTTAATTCTGGTAGTTTCTGTGGACCATTATTTTTGTTGCTGTTTCAATACTTGTGTTTGTGAAAAGATACCATCCCTTCCAATAATACTTTTATGTAGATGATGGTATTCCCTATATATTAAATTACTTGAGAATTTCAGGAAATTCAATCATGTAATCACAGGCGGTTTTCACATTGCTTTTTGTGGGTAGTGTAACTTCTTAAAAAGGAGCTTCTCAAGGGTGTTGAGAATATTTTACAAAGATGAGTTAAGTGAAACATTAGTTCAGTTACCACTGGTATTCAAAAAGGAAGAGAGCAGATGTGATAGTGGTTTGGGAGGCAGCTGAGGTAACATCTAGGAACATCTGGTGAATGTTTCCCTAGTAGCTGAAGGAACTACACAGATGCTAAATATTTTTTCCCCATGTTCTGCCCAACTATTCTTAAAATGTTTGTATGTTTGTGACTAGAAGGACACCCATCTCCCCCAATATTGATTTATATTTGCATCAGTGAAAGTTTGCCTATGAAGCTGAAGAGAATGATATGGAGAATTTGAAAATGCTTTATTTAAAATTGCATCAATGTAATATGAAAGCTTTTGGCTATTTCTCTCCTGCATCCACCAATCACTGTATATAAGGGAGTCTGTACTAGCTTGTATAAAAACTGTATTTCACCCTAGGTCACAGGCTTTGTTTTACTAATCTACAGCCATCTCTAAGCCAATAATATATGTAGAAACAGTTTCAACTTGGCTGTTATGTGTTCTCAGCAACTTTGAGCTGTTTTTAAATATATGTTCTCTACATGAAAATCTGAAGTTGTTTCGGTTAGGTTTCTTTTGTGTTTTTTTTTTTTGTTTTGGTTTTTGTTTGTTGGTTGGGTTTTTGTTTGTTTGTTGTTTTTTTGGGGGGTTGTTTTTTATTTGTTTGTTTGGGTTGGTTTGGGTTTGGGTTTTTTTTTGGTTTTTTTTTTGCAAATAACAATGAGTTTTACTAGCTGTTACATTGATTGCTGAGACTGAAAAGGTAAAAACCAAATAATTTTACTGTCTTCTTTTGAGAACTCAACCTCATTAAAGTTATGATAAGACCTGGGAATGTTACAAAACATTGATTTTTTTTTCAGTAGCATCTTATCCCAAGTCTTTTCTGAAAACTTCTCAGTTAGCCATCACACTTGTACAAGTCACATTAACTCATTCCCTCAAATTAACAGACTGAAAACAGATGTTCCTGTGAGTTTCAGAGAAGCTGCAAAGCTGTCTGGAGTCCCAGCAGCACACTCACATGTCCCAGCCTACCTAGGCATAGCTAATTTACGCTGGGTGCACAGTTTCCATTCAGAGCGCCATGTTGATGGTCTTCAAACCTTCAAATTTGCTGTGATATTTCTGGCTTAAATTGGTCATTTAAGTTGTTCTGTGTCTAATGAAACCTGTGAAGAGGCTGTGGGCTGCCTGGTGGTTAGAGAAGCTAGTAAGCTCATTCCCGAATATCTGGTCCCTTTTGCTCAGCCTCAATGAAAACTGGTTGGTGGAGCGAGCTAAACATGGGGGGGATGGAGTGCGATGCCCTCTGGCATGACCATGAGGAATTACCAGAGACTGTAACAGTGGTGTCACCTGAGAAATCTTGTTTAGAGTTTTTCCAAGAATACATAATTTGAAGCTCATGTTATCATGTCCCTTGGCCGTCCCAATTGACAACTGATAGGCATGTAAATTTATTTTCAATAGGCTTGGCCTTCATGAGCCATGAATGTGCCACTTCATAGACTTAGCTTACCATGATGATTTACAATTGACTGATTGCCAATGCTGGCTCCACCCTCCAGCAGGTGCTTATGGCACTGTCTGTTTCTGAGTGCTGTGGAGTTTTCCTGCCAACTGAATCCAGGTTGGGTGGATTCTTCTATTTGTTAAATTATATTTTAGATAAATCGTAGTAGTTCTCAGATGTGTTCATTTTTATTGTTGCTATAAAGATCCATCTAATTCTTCTTGTGGGACCAAGGCAATTTAAATGCTGAGTTCTTTGTTATATGTTTTGACCTCAGCATATCTGAGGACTTTGAGCTACCATGTACTTTCTCCATTGCCCCCAAATAGAGGGAGAATAGGGAAGAAAAGCCCTTACTCTTGGTGGTTGCAATCTGAAGAGCATTATGCTACCCTCTGCAGTAATTATGTCTCATGAATGTGTTCTTTGGTGCTTTTGTTTTCTTCTGGCTTACATTTTTCTACTTTGTGTTTTCTGACTACTAATTGCAGTATGTTTTAGAAACTGTAACATGGACAGTTGCTAATTAATAGGAAAAAACTGAGCTTTCATATATTTTGGTGAGTTTCACTTGCCAGCAACTTTAATCTCATAACCAATTTTGAGAGAGGAAAGAGGGAAGGAGCCCCCTCCCCCATGAATTCTTAATTACTATAAATCAGTTGCTGTATTATTGCGAACATAACCTAATGGCCACACAGTTAAATATTTACTTGCGAGTTTATTTAGTATAGCTTGCTTTCTTTTCGAGCTGCAGATTTACACATTGCATCCTTTATTCAACTGTTTGGTCTTCCTAAACTCATAATCTCTGTATCTGTGATGTTAAAGAAACCAGAGTGTGAGGTCAAAATTTCCATTACATAGCCAGAGAGGAATTTCAAGGAACAATGCCAAAATCACTTAAAAAAATAAATTTAGAGGAAAGATGACTCATCAATCAACAATTGCTGTTCTAGAAAATATAACTAGTTATATATGTTTTGGATACAGAGATGGACAAAATGCACCCTGACAGGCAGGGCTAGGTTAGGGTGATTTGTTTGTTTGTTTCCAAACATTTTTACCTTGACCTATGTTTCTTTTTCACCCTAAAGGAGGACCTTAAGTAGTGCACAGCTTCACATTGCCAGAATCATTGCCTCTCAGAACTACAACTATCCAGCAAAACGAAAAAGATTTTCTGGTTTATTGTTGCTTGCTCTGACTAGCTAAGCAGCCGAAGGACAAGAGGAATAGTCTCCTCCTGTGCTTAACTGCTCTTCAAAATTAACGTGAGGCCATCTGAGAGATCAAAATACAACCTCTTATACTTAGTGGAAGTGACAGACTTCTGCTTCAGTATGCAGTAATATGAGTGTGAAAAAGATGTGATAAAAAGCAGTTTCCTTTCTTCTAAAATACTGAATAAATAGCACACAAGAGTGAAAACCCTTCTGAGAGGAAATACGCTGAGCTATGGCAGTGTCTCTGGAGGAGTGTGGCAGACTTGCTGCTTGTGGCCTTTTGTGTCATGCCAGGTGTTTCTGGTCTTCCTTGTCCCTTGAGCCACACGATCTTTTTGCTGGGTTAACTTTACATGTGAAGAAACAAATGAGTACTGTGACTTTAAGGAGATGGCACTGGAGATGAATCTGCCATATCCTGTGGTTCTTTCTGCAACCATGTTGGCTTTCTGGTCTGAACAGGGAAAAGGGAAGGAAATAGTGTAACCACTCACTGTCCCTCTCTCAGAGGGTAGACTGGATAGTTTGCATGGCTGGATGTTTCTCCCTGACAGAAGACGTAATGATTCTGTAAAGCTTTCCTGTTCATGAGACGCTTCATCAGAGTAGCATACCAGCTAAAGGTGTGACTTCTGACTTCATTGCTTTCTGGCCTTAGAAACATTTAGTCAGTACTGTAGCTATTGTAACTAGGAAGCACACTCTTGTACCCTGCATTATACATGTTGTTTTTACAGATTTTCCTTCGCAGTCACATTCTTTCCTGGAATAATGGTGTGGCGACCTTCACAGTACATGCTTTTGGAAAAGGGATGTGTTCTGCTAGCAAGCCCTGTCTGCTGTATGTGTTTTACTGCATTGAAGTTTGATGCTTCCCTATATTATTGTTCTGAAGATGTTAGCATATTTAGAGCTGATTTCACTTATTGAAGCAGGTAATGTTTACAGGAGTGCAGACTGCCTGTTTCTTCTGGAGCTTAAACCTGTCTGACCAAGGGGAAATCTTCTATCTCAGTGTCGATGGGTAGGGTGTTACAGGTAAAGGATTGCAGTTCTCACATTCAGTACATTTGAAAATACTTGTGAGAAACACAAAGAGCTGAAGCTCTTCTGGGTAGAGCATGTGTCATTGACCTGTTCTCTATTTCTCCCCACTAATGTCAGATGTGTTTACAGCAGGGCAGCATAGGGTTCAGTGCATGTTAGCAGACAGCTTAGTGTGGTTAATATGATTGTGGGCAACAGTGATGTGGCTGCAGAGTCCTTTTGAGGGTTAAATGGGAGTGCTGCAGAAATCAATGCATTCCTTCACCCCAATCTTTTTTCCTTAGGTTTTCTCCACAGTTTGGATTTCTGGATATTTGTTTGTAATGTGTTAGTGCAGAGAATTGGATTATGGATGACATGTTTGAGTGATGGCTACAATACTTGCAGCTTTCAGAACACAGTATGAGGGCCATCTCTTGGCTTAACCTCACCCTCAAGGGTGGTAAGTAAATGCACCAAAAGAGTTTCTCCCAGTCTTCCTCAAGAAATATTCCTTTTTATCCCTAGAGGCTAGAGAGCCTAGCAACTATCTCTGTGTTTTATTTTCCTTAAGATGCTGTGATACCATGGTGATGAGTTATTAATAAACCTCCAGGCAGATGGAGAGAGCTTTTAACTGAGAATAACCATATATGAACAAATGTCATGGTTTGGTCTGTTGGGCAGAGCAGCTGAGCATTTAGCACAAAAATACAACAATCTGCAAATAAATCAGAGCAGTCTTTTTGCTTAAATGTCAAAATTACACCATGTTTATGGAAGAGCAAAGGATTGCGAAGCACTGCATGCATTATTTTAAGTATATGAACATAATGAATTAGAGCTGAGATTTTTTTTCAGATTTGTTGCATTTCTGAACATATTGTGAGCTATTATAAGTACAGTAACAGTCTCCCATACAGCACAGTGCTCTGCTTTGATGGCACTGACTCAAAATTCTGTAAGTCTTTATACTAATGTGCAGTAATCTCTGTAACACTGACACTAATCCCCTCTTCTAATATGGAACTTGAGTAAAAAAAAATCTGTGAAAGGAAAGCTTTAAAGCAGCTTTTGGGAATTAGCAATTTATAAACCCTCAATCTGTCATCCATACCAATAGAAATGTCTTTATATAACAGAGCAACAGGGTACTTGCATTATGAAAAGCAGTGAAGCCTTGAGGATTTTGCTTTTTTTCCTTTGTTAATGTGTGAATGGCATTAATTGCATAACAGGAGCAGCAAGAGATTGGTTACAAGTGGTGCGAAATTATTATATTGCCCTACCCAAATGATGCATCCTTAATCTCTTTTGCAATTTTACTGTGCTGCTGACTGCAGCACAGTAAAAACATTGTGCTTCAGCTGTTGTTGAAGGTTTGAGGTAACAGTGTCTTACATGGCAACATTGTTGGCTTCCTGAAGTTCTCACCAGCTGCTCAGATGCTGACGAGGAAGAAAAGCAGCCATCTCCGTGAATGGGGAAAGCTGGACAGGACACTTCTTTCTAATATTTCACTTAGCAATTTCAGATGATCGTATTTATTGAGAGAATAGACCCTTAAAATTCGCCAACTGCCTTGACTTGCAAAAAAGTTTTTTCTGTTTTGTGGCCTTGAGCAGGAGTAGAACTGTAGCTGTGAAAACTCCCAAGTAAACAGGTCAGATAAACCATTATGTGCATTTGTGATGTCTGTAACTCCCAGTGACTTAGATAATGCTGTGTCCCCTTACACTTTACACACATTGTGAGAAGCAGTGTCTGTGGCCAATATTCTATTTCAGTACAACCCTGGTTAGAAGCCTGTTACTACTGGGGTGGGGTACAGTGGTGTGTGTTCACTGGATGAACAACATTTAGGTCATAGTGGTTCTACTATCAATCCTATTGAAATTTCATAGAATTAAATGTGTAACTCGTGAGAAATTAGAAAATGTTATCAATGATAACCATATTTCTCTCCTTTCCTCTTTCCACTATTATCATCTGTGTTGGTTAAATGGAATTTGTGTTCTGAAATTTGCCTTAAAAATACTATAGAGAGACCTAAGCACACTGAAGAACTGTGAGCAAAATTTACATGACCTCTCAACCGAGGTATTTGTAAAATATAGGTGAAGTGTCAAGAACTGCTGTGACTTTTTATTCCATATGGGGATATAAGGGATTTTGTAAAGCATTCCAGCAGAGTGAGATGATCAACAATCTTTCTGCTGTGTACGTGAGGGTTTTGTTTTGTTTTGTTCATGTTAGGAATGCTTCTTCTGAGTAAAAATCTTTCTTTTTTGTTGCTTTGGGGTGGTTTTTGCATTTTTGTTGGGTTTGGGGTTTTTTTTTTAGCAAACAAAGACACAAAACAAGCTGTACCATCTGCAAAATGCACTGTTATTCTCCAAAGAAAACCTTTTAGTAGAAGAATGCTGTAAAAGGGACAGTCTTGATGAAGTAATTGTAAGGGAAACTAGGAGAGGAAGTGTATTGCATGAAGACACGTTTATGTTCTTTGGAGCAACAATGTTCTTTTGCTTTTGAGGCTTCGTGAATTCATAGGATAAAATATTTCTTAATAAGCCCCATCTCCTTTTATCTATGGGAAGAGTTTTGTCTAGATTTAACTTCAGCTGTAGCCTTGCTGCTTTTGTCTCTGACTGAATTGTGGTAAAAAACCCAAAAAACACCAGGAATTAGCCATTATAACATATAGTTTTCTTGTGACTATGTCAGGTTGGAGTTTTCAGAGGTGTTGAGTTGGACACTGTTCACTGTCCAGGCATCCTGTGGAGCTCCACTTTGTTGCAACTCCTCTGTCCCTGCTTTATAGTAAAGAACCACACTGCCATGTTGTATCATAGAAAAAGGGAACATATTTCTCTCAGCAGCCAATTAAGTGTAAGTTCAGGGGTTTACAGTGCAGTTTTAGGCGGTGCAAATAAGCTCAGAGAGATGACAAAGAATACAGGACATGACAGTAAGATACAGACACATGCAATGGAACTTAAAGGAGCTGTAAGAGGTAAAACAAATGCGGGTTAGAGTTGGGACAGTGGTGTTTCCTGTGGATTTAGGCATAGTATTTTTCTTCTCTTAAAGTAAACTACTTTACGAGAAGAGGTCAGGTGTTGTACACGAGAATCAAAGAACTTGGTAGTAAACAACGTGTGGCTGAGGAGTTCTTCCCATCACATCTTAATGATGTGAATTTGGTATACAGGTGGAAGCAGATACCCACTGGAAAAACAGTTTGTGATAAGATTTGGAATAATTTTTCTTAAACTCATTATTTCTCCAGTTTACAAATTACTTCACCTTATTTGGGTCCTAGACACTTACTGCCTGATAAGGAGAAATTGTTACTATTTAAAATTTGGAGTTTTTTACTCAGGCCACTGTGATGTCTTAAATGCTTCTGTAAAGCAGGAATACAATATGGAAAATAATGTGAACTGTAAAATTAATTAATGAGGGAATTGCAATAGAGATGGCAATGTGTGTCTGCTTTGAAAACCATTGATGGTGTGGTAGAAAGTGGTTTATTCAAGGTGTTCTGTAGAACAAGGAATAATGCTAATGAAGTTTCAGTGTTAGTGCACATGCATAAATGAATTTTTAAGGAAGCAGTGCATTCATTAGTTTGATAGAAACATTAGGCAGTTTTATTAAAGGTGCAATTTGAAGTGTACTAGTCTGATGTTAATTGCATGTATTATGGGGCAAGTATAATTTTGTGTCATAGCCATCTCCTCTGTGATTTACTGTGAATTTTGTAAAAGCTCCAAGATTGCTTTCTTCTAGGGCTGTCGATTTCTTTTACAAAGAGCAGAAGCTGTACTACCTTGATCTTTTACATTGTACTGGCAGGCAGCAAATTCCAAATTCAAATCTTTCTTTAATCTTCACCAATATGACATAAATGGACATTGCACATAAAAGGCTGAGCCATTGCATATGACTCCTGGTATAAAGAGTATTACAGTAACAGAAATGCCCTGCTAATAAATTTATGTGAATGATAACCATGTGTCTCTGAATTCCTCCTGTTTCTCATTCAAGTTAAACGTTACTCTATCAATACTTGCCAGATATCTTGCACTCTCATGTCTCTGCAATATTTTTAAGCCTTTTGATGCCTTTCAGTTTTTGAAGTTATGGTATTATTTTTAAGATCCTTAAATTAGGTCATAACAAAAATATTTCTGTTTATCTAATCCATTTCCATGTCTTCAGACTACATGGTGTACTGGAGCATATAATAAAGGAGAGAGATTTAAACAGCTTCCTTCAGTATGAGGCGAAAATACACTGAAAATCACAAGTTTCCTTTAAAAACTAAAGCTTTTTCAACTGACTGCAGTGTGATGGGAGTGGCTGTGAATGATTAAAATTAAACTTCGTTGCAGGAGTTAGAATTTGTAGGATGCAGAGCTAGTGAGTTGCTATTTCCAATTCTTGGGGAAAAAAAGAGGGGGAAAAAAGAATTTCTATAGCTGTTGACTACTGGGTCAAAAGTAGAGTAAGTGTTGTGTCTCGTATCAGTTTTCCAGATGCTATGGTTTGATTCAGGTTGGAATCCAGTAGCCATCCAGTTGTCACTGCTCACAGAAAGAATGAAGGAGTTGTGCAGGGCTTTTTTAATCACACCAAAACATGAGCATATTTCCTTTGGTACTTGTGACTGTTCTCTTATATGTAGTGAGGAGCCTGCTTAGGTGAGTGAGAGCTAACAGTAATTCCCTCATCACTTTTGCTCAAAGATGCAGTTGCTGAGGGCAGATGATATTCACAGCTTGAAATCCAGGAACAAGTTTTTGTCCTGCAGTTACTATTCATCCTGTACTGCCCTTGCCCTGACTATTTAGCTAACACCTTTTGCTACCAGTTACGTTGTTATGCCTTCAATTTCAAGTTGCATTTATTCAACACAATGGGGAGAGCTCCTAAGTAAAGAACTCGTTAGGAAGCAGTGACCCGATGCAGCATTTTGTCTGGATCCTGCTTATTTTGAGATAAGCAGTGTTTTTCTCAAACAAGGCCTGACTGTACTCGACATCTATTAAAAGCACCCTCTAGTTTAAAAACAAGAAAGGTCTTCTGGAATCACGTAGTCTTCTGAAATGTCTCAAAACTATTCAAATGCTGGCAGCCAGCATAAAGCCTTTGCCTGATCCTAATCTCCAGAATGCAACAGGCACCATTGCCTGGCTATTTTCAGCGGATTCTCTGTACTGCACATCTAAAACTAGAACAAAACTGTCACTGCTCTGCTTTGCTTTACAGCACCAGCTGCTGCAATGGCCCTGTCCATTTTTTCCCCCTCCTCTTCTGATATTTAGAACAAAATCAGGCACTTCAACCCAATGTGGGTTTTTTTTAAGGTTGCAATGTTCTTTGGGCTGGAGAAGTGTGACATTTCCATTGGCAGGCATTTGATTCCTATACTTCCTGATCTTTGAATCAAATAAGCAGCTACTTCAATAAGATATTTATTGATATTCATAATTCCCATATATCCATCAGCTTTTCAGAACAAACCTGAGTGTGTTCTGGAAGCTTTTCTGGGATTTAATCCCAGACTTTGTGATCTCCCATGGACTCTATAGCTTTGTATTGTCACTTGTCTTTGTTTCCCTTCAGTTGGGGTCCTCCATCCCACATTTATGTTTCCTGTTTTGCTTTTCTTACTGTTCCAAACTCTAAATTTTGCCAGCCTTTACTTTTATTTGTACTTTCATTGCTTGGTGATGAGTTGTCACTAGCTGTTGCTTGTCCTATGGTTCTTCTCATCTTTAGGAGCAAGCTGACTACTGTGACACTGCTGGTGGACTACAGAACTATAGATTTTTCTTTGTCTCACTCTGAGAAAACAGCACAAAAAACAAAACCTAAGAAATAACTAAGGTCTATACACCTTCCTGCTAGAGACGAGGCAAAGGTCCCAATAGTTGGGCTGTCATTTATGCCAGAAGCAGAATACCAGTCCTTTAATTTTGTGTTGTTTACTATGTGTATAGAAAAAGAGGAGAAAAGTCTATTGCAAATTTTTTATTGTTAAGGAAAAATTGGTAAAGGTGCAGGAACACAGGGGAGAAACACAGGAGTCCTTGAGCATGAGAGAAAGAAAATTTCTAGCTTTTAATACACAGCTCAGTGGAGCTGGGCATGGAAGCACAGAAAGCACGAGGAAATGTACATTGAAAGATGTCAAGGCAAGCTGGGAAAATGTATCTGAGGATATAATACTTACTAACAGTGCATATTTAATTTATATATATAAATATATATGTCTCAAGGATCTTTATCTCGCTTGCTCTGTCCTCTCACACATCAGTGTTTGGCAAAAATTGGGAGGGACAAAGAGAATAGTGTATTTGGTGGACAGGGTTCTGAAAAGCTGAATTTGATGATTTGAGCAAAACATTGACACAAAATCAGTTGATCTGTCTGCATGGTCTTCCATTAATTCAGCCTTTGTATTTCTCAAAAAAAAATTATTTTGTTGAATTTAGGAGCAAATTTGGTCTCTTCTCTTTTTTTATATGAACCCACAGAATAAAGACATTCTAGGATTGATGTTTCATCCACCTGGTTCAGATTAGAGTTGTTACATCACTAAAATATGGTTTTATGGCTTTCCTACTTTAACTGCATTTGAGTGCTTTTAAAAGCTTTTTTTTTTTTATTGGACATGATAATATTTGAGGCAGTGTTTTGGCTAATTGTTTAAATCTGCATTTAGACAATTGTTAAAATGAATGCTATTTTTGTTATGTAATCTTATAAACCACACATGCCCTATAGTCTCTTCTTTAATTAGGAAACAATTAAAATTACAAAAAGTTTACTTCTTAAACACAAAATTTTAATGACTTTGTGCTTGAGTTGTGTTATAGCAGCTCAAGGGAATGCTGATGGGACATTTTGATCCCTTTGAAACTTCTATGAATGCCCATGTAGGAGCTGAAAATAAATATTCTTTCAGTCTAAATGACTGTAGAGTTAAACTACAAGGACTGTGCCTGACCTCGGTTGCCTCATTTCTAGCTTTCTACAGTGTGTAGTTGTCTCAAGGTATAACAGCACAAAAGTTGACTGACACTTTTTCATACCCCATATCAGAAAAGAATAGAGTGTCTGACTGACATAATTGAATAAATTTTTAAAATATTCAGGTTTGGAGACTGAATTCCAATGCAGATCAAGCTTTTACATTGGGAAATAAGATTCACCAATATATGTCATATTTGCATATGCACCACAGTATTCACAGCATGTTTTTTTTAATTCACTTCGGTTCAACATTTTAATTATATGTTAAAACACAAATACCTACAGGCCCAAATAATCCTCGTTGTGGACTGCTGATTTTTTTCTTTTTTAGATGCTGGAAACTGCATGGAGTCTTGAGACAATAGAAAGTTTCAAGACTTCATGTACAAAAGTCATGGAAGAAATACTGGAGCGTGCCCTCAGGCTGATTATTTCATTCCCTCCCTTTCTTCCTCACAGAACAGATGTATCTGACACTGTGATCTGAGCATCTATTGAAGTATTGCTTGCACTTCTAATATAGGTTTTTGCCTTTTTGATAAGGTGCATAGGTTGGACAGGAGTTGAGGGTGAAATTGAGGTCATGGTTCAGCCTTCTACCGGCTCTGTGACACTGCCCATATGGAGTCATGATTCATCCTTCTGTCAGTTTTGTCTTCCAACAGCTCTGAGAATGTCTATGTAATAGCTTAGAGCGTGGGTGAAGTGTTCATTAAAATGATGCTCATGCCCAAAAGCCTCAGGCAGCCTGACTGATCAATTCTCTCCAGGCTTCCATAACACAAATTATATCTCTATTGTGTGAGGATCTTTAGTTCTCCTGTCTACATCTAATACTCTTTTATCTTAAAAATCTTCAACTGATTTGATCTCTTTTCAGTCTTGAGGTAGATTGGATTTACCTAAACTACAAGCAGAGCAAAAATCAGTACTGGCTGACCACATTGTTTTAGTTTGTAGGGCAGATGGGATGCAAACTCCCCTTTTTTCCACAGTCATCATTTACCCAGATGTGAAGGTCCCCATACTCAATTCCTGACTTTATTAAAGCACTTGAACATGATAAGACATTAATCAGGGCCTTCATATAAATATGGCTGTTTCATGGCTTTGTTGGAGTTACTGTCCAAGTAGTTACTCTTATTAAAAGATTTGGTCTTTAACTTGAGCTGAAGCTGGACAAGCTCCAGTGAGTGGCTTTTCATGTGCCCAAACCCATAGTGTTAGGCATCATGTAGTTGGTTGGAGGACTGAGTAAACAGAAAGATGACTTCAAGATTCAAGTTCTTTGATCCAGAATTTGTTATAGTACTAATTTGACTTCAAATCACGATCCTGTTTTATTGTTGGGGTGGATATAATTTTTACCCTACTAAAAATAGGGGTTGCAGTAACTATGACAAGGATTTTAGGTTGGAGGCCTGAGTTCCAATTTGTTTCTGACTGACAAATGAGAAAATCAGTGAATGATTTTGTATCTCAGAGTTTCTGTATTCCTTGTTTTCAGCAACTCCAGAATCCTTTGCAGCCAAAACTGCTGTTGTCAAACTTCAAGGACTGAATCCAAGGGATGTTTTCGAATTCTTCCCACCTGGAAGCTATTTTTTCTTTCAAAAAAACATAGGAATGGAGGGTCTTATTTATCCCCCACAGCATTAAGTTTCCCATGCTCTTACACCGTATTTTTGCTACTTTGAGAGAGTCACTCTCTCACCCGGTGGATTACTAACAAGGTTGGTATATGAGTTAATAAACTGCTCTATGTTCTGTAATCACAGCTGGGCTGCTCCCATTCCTGACCCTCACAGAGCTATTGCAGTGTCTAGACATGTCTTTGGATCTGTGTTAGTTGCCTACATGCAATGGGAACTCTGCATTCTCTTCCCTTATGCTTGCAACATCTTCAGCTTTTTCCTTCTTTCCAGCTTCTCTGATTGCATTCATACGAGGATGAAATTCTGTCATTTCATCCTGCATGCTTTCTCAGTATTGACTGCCAGATAAATAGCGTGTGTTTCCTGTTCATTTGTTGTCTTAGACACTGATTTTGCCTGTTTTAAAGGACTTTAAGGTTTGGCAAGGCTAATATTATAGTGGCAGTTGTGTTCTTTCACCAAGTTCTTCCTCTTAGCTTGACTGCTTTTCTGTTCCAGGGGAGAGCAATAACCAATTTTCCTTTTTCGCTTTCACTGCTTAGCTTCATGCTAATCTGCCAGAATTTCCTTCTCTGATCTCTTATTGTCTGCTCAGCCTTAGTCTTGCTTCCTTTATTCTGACAGCTGCTCCAGACTCGCCTTCTTTTATGTCCTTCACATATTTATATTTGTGTGTCATCTTTATTGGTGCCTTTGATGTTGGGCATGGCCCTACTGAGGTCTCTTCTTGAAGGAACTTGCCTTTCTAGTGGCCCAGAAGGCACCAAAGAAGCAAATGAAGGGGAGGAATCATCTGGAACCAATGAGTTCATGGACTTGTTATCAGCAAATAGTTCTATGTCTTATCCCTTTTCCACTGTATGGGACAGTGTACAACTTCTTATGTTTTCATCCTGCACTCTGTCTGCATCTGCACTGTAAAGAGTGACCAGGTGCCAAAATGGACTGGGACTTGTAACTGAGTGTTTTCTTTGGTGTAAGCAGCTGGTGGACTTTTTTTCCCCATTAGGTTACAATCTTTTTTTTAAGGATAAACATACTTGAGATGCCTTTCACTCTCCCTCTGCAAGATGCAAGTATTTTTTTCCCCCAAAATATGAGGTATTAGATTTTAAAATACTGCATTTTTAGATCAATTGTGGTGATTTCATCCTGGAATTATAGGGGGATTCAAAATTATATTTTATGCAGTGAAGTTAGAATATGCATCCTTTCACTGTGGTATTTTAAAGAACTGATAGGCAGACTTCTACATGCAATTCAGCATTTCATAATTATATTGTATTGAATTTAGAGTATTTGGTCAAGAAATGGGATTATGAATAAACTGGTGGAGTAACTGTATAGCCAGCTGCTTTGAAGTAAAGTTCAGTCATTTAATTTCACATGAATTTTTAATAGTGATTTCACCCTGTTTATTGTATTAAATTCCACTTGGTGTGGATTCTTAGGCCTCTGTGGCCTGTCAGTGACAGAAGGATTTTGAGTCATGAAACTGTTTACTTTCTGAACTTTCATTTGCCTTGCACTTTATTCTTTTTAATAATTAAATGGTCGTTTAATATCTGAGGTTGAGACTGGAAGCAGTTCTTTTTCATCTGCTTCTCACCAGCACAGTTGAAGTTTCCCAAAAGAAAGGACATAAGATCTGAATACCCTAAACTATCCAAATTATTGTACTTTTTTTGGTGATAAATAGCGCCCTGGAAAGTATCAGTTAATTCAGTTTAAATCTTTAAAGAGGTAATTTTGACAGGGTTCTGTAAATGTAGAAAGTTCAACGGAGTAACCAGAGAAAGGTTCCTAATGAAATCCTGGCTTTGGTGGTGAAAACGTCTGTCTAGTTTTAATAAAAGCTCGATTACACTGCATTCATGAGGATTTCTGCAAGTCTGCCCTGATGACATATAAACTTTAAATTAGGCATAGTAAATAAAAGGCCACCTAATATGGTTTCATATTTTGAGAGGTTTCCCCGTAATTGCCCCAGCTAGTTAGTCTGTTTTCTAACCATTTTGGCATCTGCATGTGCTGAAAGAAATCATCCTGAGAAAGATGGAGCTTGTACAGCTTGTAATGATGTGAAGTGACCTGACAGAGACCTCCCTCCTGCTGCCTCCTTATTTAGTGACCTTCCACAAGAGATGAGACAGCAGCCTTCTCCCAGCAGCTGTTTTCCAAATTTGGTCTGACAAATGGTATCATAAAGGTGGCAGGTGAGGTTAAGAGATCTGATCAGAGCATACTGATTTAACAGCCACCAAAAGGTACAAAAGAATATAAGGAAAAACAATCAAGTGCTGTCTCTTTATCATTGTATCAGTTTTCTCTGCATGGTCCCTTGTGAAAGCTGTTACTGATGGCTTTCAGCTATGTATCGTTATACCTCCAATAAGCATTACATAATAGGAAAAATATGCTACATTGAGCAATGAAACTGGTGTTAGCCAGTCCTGTGGCCCATATCAAAATGCTCTCACTAGTATTCCCTGTAACAACACTTCCTCAGATGTAATGGACTACAGCATATCAAGTAAGAGTTCATACATCCACTTTAATGTTTTTTGCATATCACTGTTACAAGAAAGGGCTGAGACTACTCAAGAGAAAAAGAATCCATTTTTTCTTTCTATAATAGTTCAGACAATTTTCCAGCATATTTTCTGCCATTGCTGTGTTTGCATGGCTAAATAGGCAAACATTCTACGTGTTGGTTCTCTCAGGCACTGATGAAGAGGCAAAAACACAGTGATGATAAAACCACGAGAATTAGGTAGAACAACTGTATAGACGGTAGTACTTAAATGATTTTTATTGTTGGTTCTCTTACTGACAGTTCAGTAGATTACAAGTTGTTTCCTATAAATGATGTGGTTTATAAGAAGGAATTTACAGAATAAGTGGATCTGAGGTGCTCTGACTAGAGTGCTCTTATTTCAGAATACACTTATTTCAGAAACACTTCAGATGTTAGAAGTTTTGAAAAGGATCTTTCCTCTTTACTGTAGAGTGATGTATCAGTATATACTTGGGCTGGAATTACAAAGATGTCATTGGAAATCAGACCTGCTGACTGGATGTGTCAGACCTTCAGTCTAGGATAAGTCAGGAATTCAGATTCTAACCTGAAATGTAGCTCCTGTACTCAACTTCTGTCATAAAATTATTCCTAACTATTTGAATTTTCTGTACATTAAAACGTACTCTTTATGGTGCTAACTGGAAAAAAAAAGTCCCTCAGGTGTCTTTATTTGGATGGTTATTTCCTGTGTTTGCTTATCATCATTAAAGCACAGAAGTGACTTTCTGCATGGGTTTGAAATGTTGCAAGCTCCCTACAGGTTACAGATTTTCAGTTGTCATCTTGAAGAGTTTTGAAGACTATTATTACAGATACAGGTAGGTAGGATATATGTTGGTATAGAAATCTTTTGTCATAAAGCTTCAGTATAACAAGTACACTGAAAAATTAAAGCATTCTAAGGATGTTGAGTTATAAAAGGCACATGTCTCTATGTATGAATGATAGTTTTGGCCAAATGCAACGTAATATAATAAGTATTAATGTAATGGATGATTAGATTTGTCACATTCATGACAGTGAATTCGAGCACACAGGCTTTGTAAAGGGGACGGTGACTGGTGGCAATGGAATGGACAGATGAACTTTGAAATGCTTCCAGTGAGAGCTAGAGAGGACCATTTTCAGTCATGATTTTTTTTTTTTCATTTAAATTTTAGATAATTATCTGAGAGTAAATTGACTCCACAAAAAAAATTATGAAGGATCATAACTTATGGAGGATGGAGAAAGGCATTATTCTGTAGCTACAAACGGGGTCCATCAGGCACTCAGGACCTGAAGAAAAGTTGACAGCTGTACCCATAGCCATGCGTGGTGTTCGCCCACAGTGTGGGAAAGATTTGTTTCAGCTGGCTGAGAAGCTCAGCATCTGCAGAGTGCTCATGGCTCATCACCTTCCAAGCATAAGCAGGCACCCATCCTCATGTTCAGGCCTTGCTCTGCTCCTGCCAGGCAGGGTTGGGAAGGGCAGCCCATGGGCCATGACTGCATTGCAGCAGTGTCTGCTGTAAACATTTATGTCTGCTTCAGCCTGCTCATGGGGAAGCGGACATAACAGAAACCCAGCTATGATCTTGTTTACCCAGACAGCACGTTTTAAGATATAAATATTGTTATTCTTTTCCTTTTGGATATTTGTCAAGTGCGTTTTGGGTTCAGTGGGAAATTTATAGTATAATGTTTGGTAGCAATTGTATATTTTGAGGATGGTGCCTTGAGAAACAGGATGCCCAGGTCCTACCTTGTTTGAATGATCTTTCTAGGTTTTACTGCCATGCTCCACACCATGGGATGCAAGTGCTTCCCAAGCCCTCTGACCTGCAGAGGCAAGGGCAGGGTAGGCACTGTGCCTTATGTTTTGCAGGGATGGAAGGTAAAGGCCTTTTGCTCTGTACCTTGGAAGAGTTTTCCCTGATACTGCAGGGTTTTTTGTTGCCTGGGTTCTGAGGTAGAGTTCTTCAACCACCTTAAAAGTTGTTGGCAAAGTGACCTTGAAGAAAATTGCCGCAGGTACTGTACTAGGGGATGATACAGTGTTAATGTGTTGACCTAAATTTCAAATCCTAAGGTGGAATAGGGTGGCAGCTGTGTAAGAAGCAAATTAACCAACCAGTGTTGTTCAGTGCCTTTGTCCAGGGCATACTGAGGGACCAGTCATAATCTCCTTGGTGCTGCTTTGCTAAACACAGTTCAAATTTAAACAGGCCTTGTTCCAGAGGGTTGTGGACAGTATCAATGGAAGGAAAAATGTGGGGAGTACAAAACTAAAAGCAACTGTGCTACACATGTGAAATCAGATTAATGTTATGATTTTTTTTTGTGGGGAAATAGCATGCAAGAAGGAAAGGCTATTTCAGTGAAGAGGAAGAAAATCAGAGACGATGAAGGCAGAACAGAAAGAGCTGAGCATACAGTTAATGGAGCCAAGAATTAAAGAATGAAAGAGGGCGCAGGGATTAGAGGAGGCAGAGGAACACCATGTTTAAGTAAGGAATAAGGGTAAACCAAATGCTTGTACTACACTGTAGATTTTGAAGAGTGCATCTTGACCTGCACTCCTACAATATTTTCCTCTGAAATGTTGTATTGGAAAGGATGGATGCTGAACTGTCCAAAGGAAAGTAGAACCTGCTGAAAGTATTTGTGCCCATTTGCTGAAAGGTTGAACTTTGGCATGTCTAGTCACTTCATGTGTCTAGAAGAAGCTTTTCCTTTTTCTTCCACCCTCAAGTCCTTCACAATCAGAATTTGTATTCTGCAATTACACTGTTACAAGAAAGCTGCAGACTTCATATATTGTTCCTGTGTTGGCTGTAAGAAGAATTGGACCTTTCCCTTGACCCCAGTTTAACTGAGACTAGGAACCAACTACTGTCCAAGTCTGTCCCAGGCCCTTTCACCCCTGGCTTTGGAGTCCAGCCCTTCACAGCTTTCTATCTCTTCTGGGTTAACTTGATGCTCCCATAGGATGAGTCCCAAACTCTCCAGGTCCCTATGTGTCTCCAAAGAAGCTCCACCCTGGGCCTGTATCCCTTCCCAACTTATCCCACCCTAAGATACATCCCAAGAAGCAGCTTTAGGCCTTTTTGTCTCTGCTGAATGAAGGATTCCCTCCAGTAGTCAAAAAAGTAGAAACCTGAGGGACAGAAAAGTAGCACTTGATCTGGACTTTTGATTTAGAAACAGTTGAATGTTTTTCTGTATGTTCCTGATGCTGTTGCTTCCTACATAGGATGCTCAGAGATCTTCCATTGTACATGGGCAGCTTTGAAGGTGTGCCCATAAGTATTTGCAAGGAGTAGAGAAGGTAAGTTGTAAAAGTCTGATGGCCAGTAGTATTGATGAGGGTGGGTGAATCTCAGGAAGAATTTAAGGCTATTTTTATCTTTTTTATCCTGGTCCTGCCTTCCATTTTGGCACCCAGAATTTATAAAAGAACCAAATTAGAGGTGTGGTGTTTTTTTTTTTTTTTGTTGGTTTGGTTTGGTTTATTTTTTGGGGTTTTTTTTGTTGGTTTTTTTATATGTAAGTTGTACTACTTCTGTTAATATACTGGAAAGAGCACCTGTCCCAGTCTCCCACAGCTATATGTCAGTTGGATAACACCACCATTAACAGGCCATTTCAGCCTCCCAGCAGTTGTCCTTGCCATTCTGTTGCACAAAATGGTGTTTTTCACCTTCATCAGAGATGGAGACGTGCATGTTGCAGCACTACAGTTAATAGTAAGATAGTTTGTTTTCTTAATCTTTGTCTATCTGTATTTCAAAACTCACAATTTATCTAGTAACTGCATCAGGAGGCTGGGTTGTTTCTAAGGCAACGTAAGCAGAGATACCACATAGCAGAGTTTGTTGGGAGAGCATGACTAATGGATATAAGAAATCCACCATGACGGTGGTTTTAACTCCCAGATTTCCAGTGGCAACTTTGTGAACAGAAGGCTGACATCACCTTCCAGGCTGTTTCCTTCCCCTTGGTGTGCTGGGACCTCTCTGACACGGGGTTCAGCACACACCCCACTATGTCCTCTTCCAGCCAGCTCCTAGTTTTTCTCCCTCAGCCATGTGCCTGCTTCAGCTCAGGTGCTTCTGTCCCACAGTGACAGACACAGCAGAGAGATGCAGTGCAGGTGTGTAACTGGGGATATCTGTAAAATCTTTGCAAAGGAACAAACTGCACTTTTAAAATATAAAAGTGAACATTAGAATGGGTGCTATGCCAGAATGCATATTTATTTTTGCTTTTAATAGCCCCAAATGGATTTAGTAATGTTTCCTTTCTGGTTTTATTTTCGTGGTTCTTTTTTTTACTTTGTCTGTGCTAGATTACTACATTATATGAATATATAAATTCAGCCTACAAAGCTGAACACACACATATTGGCAATGGAAGAGTTGAGGTTTTTTGTGTTGGATGTATGTGTTGGTTTTAAAATGTCCAGCCTTCTGGTCTTGAAGATGTTTGGGATGGGATTCTTTCTTCCTCTGTGAATATTCTGTTCAACAAGTTGACAGACTGATATTGATTAGGGTTTTTAGGTGCAACAGGAGTAGAGCTAATGAGAAAATAATTAGTTGGTGTGTATTTCTGTGCTGTGCTGCTCCCTACTGAATTGTCTGACTACCAAATAGATTAAGGAGTTAACAACTGAGAAGTGTTCTTCTGGAGGAGTGCTGATGGAGCCTGTTGGTTTTACAGCTGAAGAGCAGGGGTTAGAACAAGCTGTGCCCGCCTAGGAAGCTTCTCTCTCTACTCTTATCATAAATTGTGATAAGAATTATCATATATTATTGTAAATTAGTTATGCTAAGGTGATACTCAGCAAAAGGCAGCTAGCAGTGTGCGCAGTAGGGTCTTTAGGTGGTTAATGTCAGGGTAAAGAGGAGGAAAGGTGATTTTCCAGCATGTGCTGCGTGTTCCAGGAGCCCTTTCTGTGCAGGAAACAATCCCATGGTCCTAGCTAACTGCCAGTAATTTACCATATTTGAATTCCCCAAACAAACTGCAATGTTTAGTTCAGCTTTGAAGGGCAAACAGTTCCTTATGGAGCTTAATTGCTTTGTTTACATGTAGCTAGTTACTTATCACGTGGCAAGAACAATAGGCTGAGTGCCTCACTTAACCCACGATCAGAATGAGATAAAACACAGAAGACAGCGAGTCTGTATTTCTTCAACAGGCCACAGGTCAGACGCAGCCTCCTTGGCTGTCTGTCTCCTAGAAAACCTGCTGCCTGGCATGCCCTTTGTCTGCACAGCAGCTGGGTGACTTTGCCGTATGTCCCGGCTGTCTGATCTTCCGCTAAAAGCAAGTGATGTTTCTTGGGTCTCTCTATTTCAAGTGGACCAGGCACCTTCCTGAGAGCTGTGTGACTCACTGGCCATTCCTGGCACAGTGCATGTGGTGAACATCAGATCATCACACGAGGCTTTGACCTCATGTTACCCCACAGCTTAACCTGGACCATGCCCAGTTTGCAGCACAGGCAGCTGGGTTTCCTCCTCCCTGTAAGAAGGCAGGGCAGGGCCTTGGGGAAGCCTGAGCCTTGATTTCCCAACCAGCCACACCTGTCTTGTGGGATGAGGAGAAAAATGGAATTTACTTAGTTAAGCCAGATCTCTGCCAGTCAGTCATGCCTGCTACTGACATGAGGCCTTTTAACAAGGGTGTTTCAGCCATGCCAGAACACTTCTCTTGTTGTCACGCAGTCCTCCAGCCACAGGCAGTACCCCGTGATCCAGCATGACATGAATGCGTGACCCAACACGTGCTTTCCCTGCCCAGAAGCTGAGAATTTCATTGTCAGATCTGCCAGACTAATAGGGACAAAATAAATTTTTTGGTTGGGACTGCAGCTCTCACACCCTCGAGGAGTCCCTTGCATCCTGGGGGGGTGTGGGGCTCACGCCAGGTCTCCCTGCATAACTGAGTTCTCCTGAGCTTTGAGCAGAGAGGGCATTCCAGAGATTTTTATCTGTTTGCTTCTCCATTTCACTGGTGACTTTCCCCCTCCTAACATCTGAATTAAAAGTCAGAAAGTTTGCTGAGATAGACTCCTAGTTTGTTCCTCAGGTACTTTCTTTTGACAGAAGGGAATTCTCCATTACACCTGCTTGTACCAAAGGAGTAAGGTAGATGTTCTCCATTAATTTGCCAGAAGTTAAGTAAGCTTCAGCCATCCCTGCAAACTGGAGAACAAGATGCTAACATCTCTTATTTTGTAAATCTGTGTGCAACTGGGAATGAGAGGCCTTTGAAAATATGCACTGAAAGTTTAAGTGCAGGGGAGCACCTGCAAAACAAAAATCTTCTTTATCTTTTCCCATTAGTGAATTATTAACTGGCACAGTTGTGTGCTCAAATCTTAGGGACAGTTTACAGTTGTCACTTGCACTTGAAGGGGTGTAAATGGAGGCTGATATCCTTTATAGCAGTCATCTCCACAGCTGTTCCTCTTCCCTCTGTAGGCAATCTCTCACTGGCAGAAGTGATGCAAGGCAGAAATATTTCCCATTTTTGTATGTTTGTGGTGCAGAGGAAACAAATTATGCAAATAACTCAACAAGACCACAATGACAGTGGTATTCTAGAGAAAACCACAAATTATCATTACCTTCCCAAGTCTTTAGACTATGAAAATAAACTTTAAAAGTCTACTGAAGATTTAAGCAATACGAGCCCCCTCCCTTCCACCACCTAAATGTATGAGCTGCTTCTAGAGCTGGAGGCCTCCTCAGTAAGACTCCCACTTGTTTTGAGCTTATACAAGCATTTACAGCTGCCATATAAATTGAAAGGTTAACATGTCTGCTCTTGCCTTGTCATTCTTCTGTTTGTGTAACACAAAGCCCAGTAGACATCATAAAAAAAGAAAACTTTTGGAAATATGTCTTTGAGGAGGAAAATTCCACGCAAGGATCAATTATATTCCTATATTCCCCACAGAATTCAACATCTGAGTCAGGGGTTCCCAGAGACTAACCTGCTAAAAAAGCTAACCTGCTAAAGCTGCTAAATATGTGACCCTCAGGAAGATTTTCAAATTGTGGCTTTTCTGCACTGTCTCGCTGACTTTTTTTTTGTCATGCATCCCCTAGCCTGATGTTGTACCCATTAGGTTGCCATCCATGAACAAAACTCAGGGAACTCCTGAGTTCATGCAAGAAAACCTTTATTTTGGAATACAGACTGAAAAAGATAATCTATTTTGTCAAGGGTTTCCACACCTCTGTAAACATGCAGTCTCCTCATCTGGATGTTCTCATGCATATAGTCATCAAAGTTCTTACTTTGCTTTGAGACCACATTTGCAGCAAAACAGTAATAGATGCAATATAAAAAGGTTTTGGGTGAGATCCAGTACAAGCATCTCATGGTGAAATCATTCTTAATATTATTTAACAGCTACCTGGTGTCTGATCCAGAGAAACTGGTCACAACTACACCTTCATTTACACACTTAAGTGAATGACACTTGTGAGCCTTGGAGGTTACATGAATGTAGTAGGGCAAGAAGGATAGATCATAATTTGTCCCTCATGTTGTCAAGCAAATTCCTCCTCCATTTTTTGACAGTGGATTGTTGATAGAGTGATAGCTGCTAGACAGATACGAGCTCATCAGCACTCCTTACCAAAGAAACCTTGTCTGGAAACTCTTACCTCTCTCTCTGAAAGTAGAGGGAAGGAAAATTGGAAGTCTCTGGCTTAAGGAAAACCATTTGGTACTTAACAGAAGTGAAGATCAGCTAACCTGCTGGAGCATCACAGGCTGGAAACCTGAACGTTCTGGCAGATGCCATCATTTTGGCAATGGCGCAGGTGACAGTCCTGCAAAGTCCTCATGGTCTTTATCACGTAGTAGGAAGTGGTATTGCTGCCCTGGATGCAAACATCCTAAAAAAGAAGTGGCTAGTTAGTGACTCCACAGAAATAATTCTTGGACACAGTTGATAGCATGAGTGTTAAAGTGCAAGGTCACAATACAAGTACTGTAGAAGGAGTTATTGGTGTTGCCAGTGCCAGATTTAATACCTACCAATGATTATGTCTTATGAAATAAAAACCCCAGCACCAAACCCAGCAGTCTTACAGAATCCTTGCTTTTCAGCTTTCAGAACTCTTCTGGAGAGTTTTTGCAAAAAGGTGGTTTAAAACCCAGGCTGATTAAATACCTGCTCTTGCTCCTGTCACCTTGGAAACAGGGAATGCCTACTGTGAACACAATCTGAAGGATCCAGGATGGAAATTCAGATGTTCATGTGCAACAGGCTTTTCCCCTTTTTTTCATTGCTCAGAACAATAATATGAGAGTCCACAGCAAGGTCTGCATTTCCAACTATGTGCATAGTGTAACAAGTACATTGAGGCAGCTTGTGGCAGGCAACACTTCATGGTAAATACTGCACTGGAACTAGGAGTGCCCATCTCTCTGCTGCTGAAAGTAGGGAAAAATCTTACTTTCACACTCCATAATGCAGATCATGCACTCGCACAAAAAAAAGCAGCTTTATCTCCTTATTTACTGTAGCCAGTTTATTGTGGGCTATGGTAACTATCTATGTTATATGTCTGTTCTTGCTTGCATCCCTGGGAGATAATGAGATTGTGTAGTGGTTATATTGTCAGCAGGGTTTCTTTTCCAAATTCCTTTGCTTCCGTTCTGTTCTTCATGCAGCCCACTGAAATAATCTCTCTGTATTCGCAGGGTTCTTCCAAGAGATTTTTCTTTTTTGTTGGCAACATCCATAAAAAACAAGGAATTCTACCTTGCAGTTTTGTTCCCTCAAAACATCAGTCTACATTCACCTATTTAAGTCCTCTTACTTTCGTCCCTAATCTATCTTAATATCTTCAGGCAACCAAGAAACTGGCCTTTCATCTGTCTTGAACTCTTGAGAATTGCTCAACAGTTGCACAAAATTGTTTTTCCTCCTCCTGCTGAGAAGATAGTACCAAATTAGGAGTGTATTATGGGCCAGGATTTTTCCAGTTGCCAGGGGCTGTGATCTCATAACCTAAAGATGGAGAGATGTTCCTTGCTGTGCTTGACATAGAGGCCTGTGCTCCTTTAGGCATTTTAAGATTCTCAGTGTCTTACAAGGACTTTATTTCCCAGCTTTCCTGGCACTTAACTGTGTGTGGCCAGGTAAATATTACAGGGTGTCCACAGCCCAAGAGTACAGTACCCCTAAAAGATACTGGAAAGAAATGGAGCTGAAGTTAGGCTTGATTTTCTTGCTCCTTTGTCAGAGGCCTTTGTGGATTTAACAGTTTGTGGTAACTAAAATGTTGCCCTTCTAATCCTGTTTTTTCACTAAATTTCAAGAGGGATGCCAAGATTACCACCTTGGGTTTGGTTTGGGGGTTATAGTCTCAACACTAGTGATTACAATAAAGTATGATCCTCAACTTCACATCACTGGTTGATATCCTCTTATCCTGGAAATTAAATTATGCTGATTTAAATGTCTGCATCCATTGTCTTTCCAAAATGCAGACTGCTTAGTTTTAAAGATAAATTCTTGCCATTTTGGGACAGACTGTGTGCTACGTTTAAGTTCACTTAGCAAAGCTTTTTTATTGGAGTGGCTCATGTAACTTGTTAACATGCAAGAAATTATTAAGCTTTCATTTCCTCCACTCCCATTTCCTGTTTGGATGTTGAAAGGAAGCCCTGATTGCTAATTTGTGATTAGCCAGCAACCCAGAGTGAACTTAATCCTGTGGGTTTGTGTGGTGCTTGCCTATGCAGATACAGCCTCACTCAAGAGTGGGATTGCTGCAGCTCAAGTTTCATGGGGAGAGCTGTAAATAATCTGCTCTTCTTTCCCTGAATTCATGGCCTGCTTTCTGAGAACAGAGGTAATGTCTGGCCTGCCAGAGCTTGGGAGGCGACCCTAAAAAGTTGGATGCTGCAGGAGAAAAGGGACACATGAGGATGTTTTTCCAGTCTTGCTTGCCCAGGAGGTGGCACTGTGCAATAGTGGGATTTTTACCTGCAGCGTTTGTCGTCTGACCCGACTTCGATTGTTTGAGATGTGACAGATGAGTGAAGTTCCTTAGTCAGTAAAAACAGAGTGACTTGTACTTTTTAAGATGCCTCAGCTCTCTCCTCTGTGAAACACATCGTACTATCTGCTTGGCACTCCTGCATTAGGGAACTGACCTTTGTATGTATTCTTGTGCAGTCAGGATTAGAACTGGGTTTATGGGTGACATTGTTCTGGCCACAAAAGAAGTGGTAATGTCTTTGGAGCATCTTTACTTCCGAGGCTTTTGTGCAAGAATTTTGTGTCCCGCTTGATATTTCCCAGACCTACTGACAAAGCAGCCAAAACGAAGAGCTATACACATGTAGAATGTGCTAGAAAACTGGAAAGTCTTGAAGAGCCTCTGTGAGATCTCTCTGTCCTGCATGCATTGTGCCATGCTCCTGTTGGAGTACTAGTTGCTCTGGTTTAGTGCTTGCATATAACACAGAGATTTTTAAGGCATCTCTGACCCCACCTGCAAGTCCCTGACCTCACTTGTGCTGCCAAATGCAGTCCAACACAGCTGAGATAAATCTAGAAAATCTTACAGGTTTTACACTTTTACACTTTTATATTGGTGATAGGCTGAGACCATTTTCATTTGTCTCTCTAATAACAGCCTGTGATTAGGAGTGCGTACGGGTCTGTGGGTAATTCTGATTTTGGAATGGATATACTACTTTACAGAATCTTAGGCATGTTTATTAACCTTCTTTTAATTCTCAGAAAGGTGAAAAGGGGTAATACTTTCATAACATAAGAAATACAAGAACAAATTTGTAACACAATGTAACAAATATGTTCTCAATATACCTTGGAGCTAGAAATGTTACGGGAATATGAAATACTTTTGTTATTTTTAATAAAATCTTAAGTGATCTATACATCTATAACAAAGGCCTCTTAGCAAACACATCCTTTGAAATAGCCTGACCCTTTCCACTTTTTCAGAGATGTTAACA
Source organism: Toxostoma redivivum (assembly GCA_013397375.1). NCBI lineage: Eukaryota > Metazoa > Chordata > Aves > Passeriformes > Mimidae > Toxostoma > Toxostoma redivivum. The sequence continues at coordinate 84,278 of VXBI01005958.1, read as the reverse complement.
GTTTCCTGGCTCAGTGTTTTAGGAAATGTCGTCATGGTCTGGAGGAACCAATAAAAACATAAGTCACCTATTTTGTCTGATCGTTTTACGCCAGGATATTTGAGGCTGGAAGCTGTGGAGGGGTAGGAGGGGACTGCTTTGTTTGTGTGGATGGAAGATGTAGATGACTTAATACTGCTTTAGTATAACTTTATGTATTAGGACTCTAGAACTGTGTGAAAATTAGTATTTTTTGAGTTCATAGGCAGAGGCTTTAGATAGTTTTTGTAACTATTTATGCCATCTTCCTATGCCATTTTTTGCTTCAATGTCTGATTAAGGGGATGTTGTATTTGGGGAAGAGTATTCTGTTGGTTGTAGGCTTTCATTGTCCTTTAGTTAAAAGGTAAGAGCTCTAAGAAATGGCAGGGCCTTAAAACAAATGTTGGTAGCTGATTATGGCACTATGATTGGTGGGGCAATGGCTCCTTTAGTGTGGTCAAAGGAGACCATTTCCTACAAGCAGAAAAGGTAATTACTTAAGTTAAAGAACTAGTACTGTATGAGATCTTAGTACAATGCATCATTACATGACATTGTGAAAAGCAAACCATGAATGTCTTGCAACAGGCATCTGGTGACTCTTTGTTCTCCATTATAAATGCAGTATTTATAGTGAGACAAACCCTGCCATCCTTCCATGGTTTTGATTCTCTCCCTTCTGAGGCAAAGCTTCCAGCAAGTGTGTTCATCCTGACTGTGATCTCTCGTGGAGAGCAGATATGCATTGCAGTTTTTCCCCTACTGTGCTGTTGTCTGCCACAAGCTTCACACAGCCCCTCAGAGGTAACATCTCTGTTACTGTTGATTTATACTTGGTTGCATGGAGCTGGGAAGGACTGTTCTGACCCCATTTATCCTCTGCCTCTTTCCAGAGCATCCTCCAGAGGGGACCAAAATTTTTGCCCATTTTTGGAAAGTCATGCTCTGTGTTTTCTCTTCTGTATTCCGTCAGTGTTGGAGACCACTGTAATGTTTGTCAGCAGTCTAGAGAAACTGAAGGATAACACTTACTTAATCCTGCATAGCTATCTTTACAGAAATGAGCTGCAGCACCAAAAGGACAGCCACCACCACTGCAAGCTGCACCATAATGCATTATGTGAACTCTTCTCACCTGTCTCCCAAAGTAGAAAAATCAAATATGATTTCTTTTCAGCTTCTTTTGTAGCCTCAAACGGAAGTATGTGCAGCTGGCAGTGGTTCACTAAGAGTTCAAACCATATTCAGGCTGCAGTTCAGGGTCTGCAAACCCACATTAAAATGTGCTTTGAGATTTCAGAAAGATGCAAAAGGAGGGCAAGGGTACCAAGGTACCCTGATTAGAGTCTAGTCCAAATGGGGAGATTGATGCTGGTCTAGTGCATTTTTGTTTTATGAATCCAACAACTCTTATACAAGAAGCCAACAAATGAACACCTCAAATGAACCTTTTTGTTAACTCTCACCAGACATCTGCCCTTTATGTTTTTGGAAGCTTTTCTCTCCACCTTTCAATTTAATGTGCTGAATGCTGGTTCTTATTCTTTTTCAAACTGAATATGCTTCAGCCCTGTGGCAAAGAGATTGTGTCCTGTTACTTTCCACTTGTGACAGCCACTAGGAGATGTTGCCACTTCAGAGACGTCTCCTTTGTACCCGTCAGTATGGCTTATCCCTTTTGTGTATGTCTTAGCAGGTCAGGCTTAGACTTGTTACTGTGAACTATGCCATGAGATACCCCTTTCAAATTCCTTCTTAAGATGGAGCTGGATCTGTGTGCGGAGGTGCCCCTGGAGTGTCAGTATCCCTGAGCACTTGGGGATACCAGGGTCACTGCTCTGTCCCAAAGCACAACGTGCAGGCAACAGCCAAGCTGAGGCAATTTCCTTCCCAAGTAACACCATTGGAGACCTGAAGAAATGTACATTGAGCAGGATGTGTAGGTGAAGGAAGGGGTGAGTACAACATTGTTATTGTTGTTGCTTGTTCCCACAACAAATTCAGAACAAAGTGCCCATGTCAGATGCTCCTACCAACTACGTGAGGGCTTTGGAGTAGACAAGTCTCTCTTTCTGACTGCTGTCTTCCATGCTTGGATTTCATCTCAGTCATCAAATGGCCCTGATGGGAGAAGTGTAGCTTTTTCTCTTATCACTGTTTCTTGCATTTTCAGGGTCTAGAGAAGGCAGAGCTCTTCTCAGTTAAATCCTTAGTTCAGTCATTTGCAAATGGGAGCTTTTTAATTTTTACTGGTGTGTAGTTAAACTGTTATGAGCTGTGCATGTATCAATTCTAAAATAAACACCTCTCTCATCCACCAGAGGAATTGTGACCTCAGGAAGAACCAGATTTAAAAATAAGACTATCATTTTAATCCTTAGCTTGCACCCCACTCCCCTCAGGCTTTTGTGATGATGACTGGAATTTCTTCATTGACTGCAGGATTTTTTTTCAATAAGCAGTGACATTCTCCCAAACCAGAAACTATCCAGTCCTACCCAAAGCGATTTAGTGAAACTGTAGAGAAGACGAAGGCAAACTATTTCTTACATTTTTGTCTTACATTTTTGCTGTGTCCTGCCATATGACTTGGCCATAGCAGTCATGTGAAAATGCATGACCTGTTCTGTAAAGCTGAATACGCTGTGGTCTCTGTGTTTACATCAGATACAAGGAAAAGGTTTTGTCTTCAGGCATGTCTGTGCACAGCCTAGAACACTTTTGGCTCTGCATAAGAAATAATAATAATAAGGCCAAAACCTCTCTGCCAGCTAGTGAAATGAAAATGCAGTACTTCGCAGTTATGTCATTGGAGAATTATATTTCATTAGAGCTGATATTAAAAACCCTGATGTCAGTTGTGAAATGTGGCTGACTTCAAATTTGCAAAACACATAGGAAATTTTTTCGTAATGTGTTGTCACTTTAGAAGTCTGGCAGTCCTTTAGGTTCACTTATAAAACTTTAAGCTCTCAGAAGGGGAAAACCCCAAGGCTATTTCCCCTAAACTTCAAAAGCTTTGCTTTTACTAGCAAATGCCATTTTTACAAAGTATATGCAAGTAATGTTCTGGATGCTTCAAACAGCAGCAGCTGTTAGGACTTTCAGGTTGGAGAACTGGATGAAGTAGACATGAGAAGTAAGTTATTCTAGGTGTTTAAATGAGAGCTCTTAGAAAGTCAGGGAACAGAGTAGAGAATAGCAGTCCAAACTGTTTCTGGTTTTTAAATGCAAAAACACGCCTGTTGTTTTGCCGTTTCCCTTCCCATTTGGTGGCTCACAGACTTGTTACTGGGAAGGACTCTGTGCACAGCACTTGTGTTGAGTTGGTTCCAACAGGTCACGGAGCTGCAGAACAGTTTCCATTTTAGTTTTCACAAATTTATGAAGTACTTGTAAATCAGACTTGTGTGTTAGTCACAGTAAAGACACTAGGAGTGTATGTGAGTATATGTATTAGCTCTGATTTTTGCTTGCTAGACAATATTTAAATGTCCAGTGCAGTATGTAAGATTATTTCTGTTACAGTTATATTTATTGTAGGAGATGGTAGATGGTACTTGATTCTAGGCAGGATTTTCTGCTTTGAGTTTTTGCTCAGATGTGGAGAACTTGTGAACATACATACATAGTCATTTGCTAATAGAAAAATATATTATGGTTAAACAAGCAAATCCAAACTGTTTGTGGCTTGAAAATTGGATAATGACTAGATGTGTGTCCTTTTCTGCTTGGATACTTCCAACTCCACACTGTTCTCCTTATTGAATACTACACTGGACAATAGCCATCATCTGCTGTGTCTACTCAGAAGCTGTTTTGGTGCTGTACCACCAAATAAGACTGATAATGTCACAGTTCACATTTGGAGGATGTTTCCCTACACACTCTGATTATAATCTCCTTTCTCCACATTGATTTTTTTACCAGATTTTAGGAGTTTGCTATTTTCAGGACTTCTCTTTCTCTTCTGAAATCTGCCAGCAGTGATAAGGGACAATGTCTGATACAATTGTAAAACATCCTGTGCAAGGTTTTCTTTAGGAAGGAGTCTCCGATCAAGCTGGTACAACCTTTCTTACAGGTCTATCCAATTGTGTATAGCATTTCTTAAAAATTCACTGGAGTTAATGGAATTAAAGTGGTGAATCTTAGTAGTGTGAAAGCTGTTTGGTGGACGGACAATGCTAAAATGCCAGTTAATCCCTGGCTGGGCAGATGCAGCTGTTCTTTTTTTACTTTGTCAGCCTACTGGTGTGAGCAGGTCATTGTCTCTTTAGTGAGACAAAGGAGTGGGATGCTTGTGCGACAGGGTTAGATTAGCCTCTGGGATCAGGGTCTGGTTAAGGGAGTTTGTTTTTATCAGCACATTCTGAGGCAAGTGGAAACTGGATGGTTTGGATTATGAAAAGTCCCTGAAGTGTGCATATGTTCAGCTTGTTAGCTTCATGTACTTGGGGACTGTAAAATCTGTGACAAACCCACCTCTTTATTCTCTTCCTTGATTTTTTTTTTTTGGTTAGTTGTTTTGTTTTATTTTTATTTTAGTAAAAATAGTAAAGGCATTGAAACACTTTCTGGAAACAGAAAACATTCCCAGCTTTTATGGATATGTGGTCAGCCTGCTCTTGCTTGTTCCCTTATAAGCAATATTCTTAACGGGAAGAAGTTGCTACTATTTCAGGTCAGTGTGTGTTTTCTTTTACAGTTGCCATGGCACTGGTAAGACAGATATGTTCTGTAGTTGTTTGTCTTGTTATAAGATGTGAATTTTATTTTCAGCACTGTACTTGGAGCATAATAGCGTGTGCAGTAATTTTCCATACTTCAGCAAAGTTGTCCCTGTTGGAGTTACTGCACTGTTTTTTTCCTGTTTGTTGTATAATGTTTTATATGCTCACCTTTGGTGCACTAGAGTCAATAGCTCCCACATACAGCCTTTGAATTTTGGATATTCTATAGCCTAGTGGATACTTAAGGTTAGAGACATTATGTCATGGTTTCAATCTTACATAAACACAAACCAGAAAGCCTAATCTAGTAGTTTTTTATACAGCTCAATAAACTTGGCTATGCTACAGTTTATCTTCTGAGGAGGCGCCCAATATTGATTTAAGGACTTCAGGTGATGGAGAATCTAACCAAGATTAACTGTACGTTAGAGCTACTAAATTTTACTGAGCTCTGTCAGTGTTTAAAAATGTAGCTTTACTTAAAGTGCAGCAAAACAACAGCAACAGCAGCCATAGCCAAAATCTACCATCTCTCTTTTGTTTTCCTCATCTTTTCTCTTTTTTTATTGAGATTTTCATCACACTGATTGGAATCAAATCTCACAGTACTCCAGCTTCTACTTATTGATATTACAGAAATAATTTTAGGGGAGTCCGTAGGGTTGTCAAAGTAAATTTGACAATTTGAGTGTGTTGGCATAACTAGAAATGAGTCAAGCCCAAGACACACTGACACTGGTGTTGAGCTACAGTTTTTTCCTATGAGTTCCTGTTACTTTGATGACACCTGTCGTTAGTTCCCTGCGAATCAGCTTTACTGACTGACACGAGTCTGTTTACCACACAGGAAACTGCACTGAGGTGTCTGCAAGTGTCACAAGGCTCTCTCACTCCTACCCTACACGTGGCATTCAGGTGGAATATAGTATTGAAAAAAGCCAGAATTTTTATGTGGCTGTGTTATGGTTAGCCAGATCAAGTAAAGCAAATATGTTTTGTCTTTGCATCTCTTTAGCCTTGCCTTTTTGGTTTATTTGTTTGGTTGCAGGGGTTTTCTTTAGGTTTTTTTGTTTGTGTTTTTTTAATAGCTGAAAATACAGATCAGCTTTGGAGGAAATAGTGAAAGGGAAGAAGCCCATTGCTACCAAAATAAACTTGACTGATACTGAATCATGAGAGAATGGTAGACCTGTTCATCCAGTTTATTAGCAGTGCATGTAAGAAAAATATAAAAACATTTTCTGCTATCACAGAAAGCTGGGTTTGAGAATAACAAAAATTCAACCCTTTCAGTTACAGCAGTGACACAGCCAGAGGCTGGTTTGGGGGTGGCACCACTTACATATCCTTTTCACAAGGTATCTGAAGTTTAATTAGGGAAGAAGGATATGCAAAACACCCACCTGTCTATTTAGTTGAGTTTGCTTCTTGTTGGGCAGTGTTTAGGGGCTTCTAAATTAAAACCAGTTAAAAACAGCTTTCAGTTGTTTCCTTAATCTTGCTGAAGTCATTACTTAGTAGATATAAGGGCAAAGAAAAGTTTTGCCAACCAAAGGTATTTACAGAAGAGGGAGCTAGTGATTTCTATCACACCTGTTTGCATCAGTTTTTAAGGTTCCATGAGATGAACAGAAGAGACTGTTTTTCCTATATACATATACAAGAGTTAAGTTTCTAAACTTGAGACATTGGTTTTCTGAGCAACAATATAATCAACTCTCATTCGAGCTAGTAGAAACTTGACTGAGAGTAAGAATTGACCCAAACTCAAGTCTCAGGAGCGCAGGTGGGTTGGCATCCTCTTTTTGGATGAGGCATTTCTCATCACAGATGTAATCTGAAGATTATTGCCATTGTTTTGTTCTTAATTCGAATGTAGTTTATAAGCCAGCTTTGGCTTATAAGAGCATGTGGTCTTGAACCATGTAAAGTTTTCCAGGATTTGGGAAAAGACTTACTGGAAAAGACTTCCATAACGGACTTCCTTCAGTTGGTTTTCTGTATTTATTTTGTGCTTATTATTTTGAAATTAATATTCACTGCTGCCATTTCCTGACAGATTATTAAATGAGCTTTCAGTTAATGAGTGTCCTATTTTTGTTGAGAGAGATCCTTCTTAATTGTCTCTGTTTTCTTTTCTTGGCATATACATCTTCTTTCCATGATACATATTTATATTAAGTGGTATAAAAAATGAATAACTCAACTTCTTCAAGGGATATGTTACAAGCAGACACTGAGTGTAAATCAATGCAATTATGTGCTGGCAATTAAGAGGTTAAATAAGTTTCAGAGTTAAGAAACAAGTTGAAAAGGTTGTTTGAAGACACTTGGGGCTGTGTCTTTCCAGGAGCCACAGGTCAGCAGGGTACCCACTGTTACATGGGATAACCAGGTGCCACACAGTACCTGGGCGCTATGGGGCTTACACAGTTCAGTGCTGCTGCTGCTGCTTTTGCTATGTATGACTTGATGTCCCTGTATTTCCAAAACTTGCCTTCCAAACTCTACCTCAAACAAAACACCCTGCTTAATCCTAATGCTATAGGAAGCATTTAGGACTGTGATGTAACTTTGTAGCAGAATCTGTAGTCAATGGTGGAAACCAAAAGAACATCAGAGTGCAAAATGTTTTGGCTCCTTAATTTAAATGCTAACGTCAGCTCAGCTGAGCTCCCAGATTCCCATTTGGCAAAAGACAGATTACATAAGCAGCAGTAATTTTCCCCATGCTTGGAAAGAATTGGTCAAAATGCTTAGCAACTCCCCACAAGTGCAGCTGGCTGCTGCCTGCAGTGCTTGGTCAGAAAGCAAAAATACCTTTTGGCAGGACCATGGTCAGCCAGCCCAGCTCTGCCTGCGTGGGCCAGGGAGACCTGCCTGCTCTGCTGGCCACCACTCCTCCTCTTCTCCCAAGGCCGTGTGCTGGACTAGCTGAAGGCATCCTATGTGGCAAAGCCAGCTGGGGAGCTCTGGGTGGGGCCAGCCTGAAGGTACCCACGGTTAGTGTGAATGTTGAATGAGGTTTATGGAGTTCTTTCCTGATAGTAAACTAAAAGTTTTTTTAAAAATCACAGACAAATGCTCAATGCATCTCCTAAAGCAAAGGGGACTGGCATTTGGAGAACTCACCTTTGCATTTGTTTGAAATTTATTTTCATGCTCTCTGTGAGGATTGTTTTGTCTGAAATGAAGTGCCTCTGTTTTGTGCTTCCAATACAGCTGCCTTTCATTCTTCCTCTAAATTGTACCAAATGCTCAGCTGGAAGAGCAGATGTTCACCAATTACAGAAAAATAAATCAACTGAAAAGGAAAATAAATCTGGAAGTAGGACAGGGCATTTTAGTTGCCAGGTCACTTTAGTATGGGACAATCTGCTACCTTTTGTGAGTGCAGACAAAGGCAGACAGATGATCCCAACTGGTACCCTTCCCTTGACTCCTCCTAGGCCATCACTGGGGCCATTAGCCCACCAAAGTCCCACCTCTCCAGGCCCAGAGGAGCACAGGGGCACAATGACAGGCAGAAAACTAACTAAAGATACAAAGGAAGGGACACTAGGTCTAGAGTCCTTTCCAGGACTGAGAGCCTCAGCCCCAGAGTCTAGATATGAAACCCATCAAGATGAGTCAGTGCCAGAGCACTTTTTGGAGATACCTAGATATGTGTGTGGTGGTCTTTGCCAGCAACTGGAGTGGGCTTGTTTGTGATGGTCTGTGCCAGCAGCTGGGAGCACTGGGATCCAGAAGTGGCTACTGGGCAGACTCTGTAAGTCCAGCAGCTAAAGGAATCTGTATTGCCCATGTGTGTGGACATGCATGTGTCTGTATAAATATACACACATGCGCATGATGAGGACCTGTGTATGCATATAAAACAGACATATTCTGACTGGCAGACGCCTTTCTATTGAGGCAAGGAGTGGCTGTGTGTTCCCTACTGAGAAGACATTTTCAGCCTTGCTGCTTGCCTTGCATCTGGGAGCATGGGGCTGTGCAGCCTGTTCTTCTGACAGTGTTGTCAGATCAGGCCTATTCCACTTATTCTCCTAATGAGAGCAACTTAAAATCAAATAGATGAGGAACATGCAAACTGAAAATCTTTAGAGACTGGTAACCATGTGTGTTTTTAGACTTTGTATGGTACCAGGTGAGCAGCAGGAACTTGAGTCAGTGGTATGGATAGGCAGTGATGGAAATTATATGGCCAAAGTGACTTTTTTGAGCATTGACAAGTATTGACTGAAAGGATGACCTTTAATAACCTTTTTATATCCCTGTGCCTTAGAGTTCTGAATGTTCCTCATAATGTTGTAATCAATATCCAAAATACTTGGATAACAGGATTAGTAACACTACATCACAACTTTCACCTCTTGACGGACACCATCATAAAATTCAGTGTAAAAGATGCAAATAAAGTCTGACAATAAATTCCAAATACTGTTTTAAAAACAACTTTTAAAAAGGGGTGCTTATTTTGCAGCTGGATGCCATCACCTCTTTCCTTTATCATTGGTCACTTAGGCTTGTTAGAATTTGCCTAATGGCTAGGTTTTATTCACTGCTGTTCTTGTAAAACCATCTGTTAATCACAGTTACTCTCCTTTGAATTTTAAAATCTTGCTCGTTTGGATGACCCATGTATCATGCAGTTTTAAAAGTTAAAATTAAAGGCAGTTCCCTTGCCCCAAAACAAGTTTCTAACTTGATTTTTCCTCCATTTGAATAACTTGTGGCAGTTCAGTTAGGAAAAAGATGGAAAAAACAGGCTTGTGTGGAGAAAATATAACTAATTACTCAGGTATCACCAAAGGGGAAATCTGATGAGGCAGATCCAATCTAAATTGGGGTTTGAACAAGCTAGCAGCTGCAGAAGATGGATCAGTTTCTATGTTTTAGTGCAAATAAATGGCCAAGGCTGAAGTTTTATGTCTTTAGTAGAAGACAACAGCCTGAAGAGCTCAATGGAGGAGGTAACAGGGAAGAAGAATGGCTTTCATCATTGTTTTAGGAGAAGGAAGCAGTACATCTCAGCATTGATTTTTAGTGCCATATGAGGTGAACTCACCCGTGCTTGCTTGCTGAGATCACATGAGATGCCTAAGTATGTTTTATGATAACGCACGTTTTTGAGGGCTTTGTGTAAGCTCCTATGTAAGAATCCTTTAGTGCCAGTCTGTCTGTTTAATACTATCCTATCACATGCTGAAGTTAAATTTGGCTCCTACTTTTGAAAGGTTTTGATGATGGATTGCCTGATATCTGTGAACTGTGACCTCTGGAAAAGTGTTATTTTGAAGCCTGTTTTTACATTGATATAGAAACATCAAATTTGGTAACTGAAGCAGCATTTGTTTTTATTCTAGCAATGGAAGCTGGATTTAGAACATTGTTTTTATAGCAATTAAGAACTCCCTCAAGAAAGAGCCCTACAACATCTTACTTAAAGGGTTAACTCCTTGTTATGTTAGTGTGGGGTTTGGATCAGCAAGACCACAGTGGCTCCCAACACCTTCTGGTGCATCAAGTGGTTGTGGAAAGTGGAAGTGCAGAGAAGGACTCATCTAATGACAGTGCCCATTGCTCCTTAAAACCTGCACTGCTTCTTACAGAAATCTGGCCACTTGGGTGTTTTCAACGAATAATATGGCATGTGTGTGCTTTATCTTCATTTTATACATGGTTAACTTGATTTATGTTTTAGTCTTTTCTGGTCATCTTTTCCCAGTTTGCCTGCATAATTAAAAATATACTTGAAACAATTCTGCACTTCAGTTACCACTGACTAGTACCAAAATTAAACCATGCAGTGCATCTGATTTGGGCAAGTTGACTTTTAATATTCTACCGGAAGTGTTTTGCCTTCAGTGTGTTAAAATATGAGAAATTATAAACCTAGTAGCTGTCAGTTGTTTTCTTTGTAGTGTATAATTGATGTGAGCTGTCTCTCCACAAAACAGACACAGCTTGACTGACTTTGAAATATATTACCCCAGTTTTCAGGGCCAATAACCAAAATCAAGGAATTCTATTTTCTTCTGAAAAAGTCATAGAAAGAAACATTTAAATGAAACAGCTAAATTAAATATTAGCATCTTTTGGAAGCAAATTACTATTCAAAATATGCAATAATATCTGCAGTTATGGTTACAAGATTATCCAACTTTCAATTATATTTTGGTGATGCATATAAGGCCTGTTGAGGCAAATCCAGCCATGTGCAAAAGTTTAGGAACTTATTTAATTTCGTGATTGAGTTTCTTATTTTGGTAATTTTGATTTTGGGGGATGTGGGTCTGTTTTTTTAAAAAAAGCTTGTTAAGTAATGGTATTTTCTCCGAGGAGTTAAGAAATAATGTTCACTTAAGTTATGTGTGAAGATCTAAAATGCTACTTTACATTTACTGGGGGAAAGACTGACTTAGATATTTAGAGGAAAAACGACTCAACTGATCACAAAATTCGTGAATTCATTTTCTTTGAGAGAAGTCTCCTATATCTGATGTGGTGTGTATTTATGATGTGGTGTGTTGTTTTATGATCCTAAGATCTGCTTGTAAAATACCAAGAGAGTGGGAAGGTTGATTACTATGAAAGAAATACCAAATGATGTGAAATTTTAATTTTGGAAGAAAAATTTCAGCATTAGGTGATTGTGAAAATGTAGCAAAAAGCTTTACCTTAATACATATATTAAGGAAGTCTAATGTCAGGTTCCTTCTGTGTTTTTAATAGATAAGTGTCTGTGACTAGAACGTAAGCTCTGAATTCCACAAAATCAGTAAGAAGTTCGCTATTGAATTCTGTGTGACTAAGATTTGGCTTGTGGTGTTTATGGCACTCAGGCTGGATTCCTTTCTTAATCAGACTGGTGAAGCTCAAAGCTGTTTGCTGGTCACTGGTTGTAATCCATAGTGATGGGTTACTGTACAGAAGAGCCCTCCAAATAGATGAAGTATTTAATAAGGAAAGCTCTGGAAAGATTGGCTCCATTGGGGGCAAGTCTCATGCCATCTCATCCGACAAAGAAATGCGAGGCATTCCTTAAAGTAGCACAGAGAAACAGAACTTCATTGATCAAAACCAGCTTTTTAAGCTTCAACCAGGAATTGCTTAAGCATAAGTACAAAATATGCTTCAAATTTGTCTACTTTCCCTTTCCTTGTGGATCAGCAGTGAAGTGTTAGTTCAGATGTTTATAGGAAGACCCAGCTTTGTTTCAGATGTTTGTTGTGAGTCTGTGCTGTCCATTTGGATGGATCTCTGTGGGCAGAAGTAGGTGAAGCTTCTGCCATTGTGGAAATGCTCCAAGTGGGTCCAACACAAAGGCCATTTCCAACCTAAATTATTCCGTGATTCTAGGACATTTTGTCAATGTGATAGCCAAAGCAAGGAACTGGTTATAATTCGACACCTTACGCTTTTGGCATTAACTAAGAGAATGGAATTGATAGACACATTAATTATTCTGCTACGTTCTTTCCTAAACAAAAATTCCCAAATTACGGTAATTTCATGGAAGTATTTCAGTAATGCTTTTTAATCAGAAATCTTAATGGCAAGAGGATGAAAATTACTATCCATATTGGAAATGCATAACAGACCACCAGACATCAAGAAATACCCATAATAGGAATTTTGGTTTATAGTCATTTTAGTTTGAAGCCAAGAGATCTAACAATCCTGTTACACAACATACTTACGCACTTTGCTAAGTTTTGATCATTAGACTCCCCATGGAGTTTGAAAGAAAGGAAATAAAAAGCCCATGACACTAGTTTTGTTGACCCTCTTCCAACCTGCTAACAGCTCTTGTTATTTTTATTGTTTAGGGAAAAAAAGTATTAAAATTGTCTTGCAAGAGCATGGGATTCCAGCTATTCTGCAAAAGATAAAAATTCTGAATATTTTATAGGATGTGAATTGCCAGGACTAGAGGCTGTGAAATTTGCACTCTGGTTTTTGAAACACAGCTTCAGACAGTTGCCAGTGAAATACTTCCAGAAATGTGCTTTACCTAGAATTGTAAATGAATCTCACAAGGCTTTAAATAACCTGTGTCGTAGAGTCCCTGTGGTTACATGTGAGAATACTTCGTAATGCTGTGTTCAATCTACTACATGACTGGCAGAGCTTCAGAAATACAATGCTTTGGAAAATCACATTAAATATTTTCCCATGCTTCAGTTGACTCTTAAAAATCTTCTGAAACACAAAAGAAATTATTAGTCACTGCAAGAGCATGTAATGGATCTAACTGCTGCATTGCTTAACTTTTCACATTTATTGTATTTAGCCATAAGCATATGTATTGGCACTCTTTGAAAACTTTGGTCAGGATTTCTTTGCACCAATAGAAAAATTCCTATATAAGTCAAAGGCGCAGTAAAGACACCCAGTAGGCTAGCTGAGCTAATAAGATTGAGGTGTGAGAAAGTTGTGAATGATCAGGATCATTCACAAAGAATGGGAAAAGTTGCCAGATGCAGGATGAGAAACCAAGGACAAAACAAGAACCAGATTTATACTAGGTTACACAGTGATGCAGAGCGGTACAATTACATATGGTAGACCTTCCTTTACTGCTTTTGTGGATGTTCCTCCCATGTCTTCATCATCCTTTCTAACAAAATGGATGGCAATTTATTTCCTTCACAATATCAGTTTCATCCTGGAGACTTTTAACTGGATGAACCAACTAATATGTTTCAGGAGAAAAAAATTTGTGAAAAACCACATAATTTAAGTTTTTGGAACATAAATGTTGCACTTGCCTACCTGGCTCTGAAGGCACTTGCCTGCCTGCATGACCTAAAAGTCCTGACATAGTGATGCAAGATGTTTCCAGCCTACGATTTATTTAGGTAAGTGCTACTTCCTTAGGAAGACAGCTTATTGGTTTTATGTGATGAGGAGGTCAGAGCTGTGTACTGTCTTAGACATAATGAGCTGTGTCTCTTTGTCACCTCTGAATGAAAGATAGAAAAAACCCACCACATTTACCTGGGGGCTTTTTTCCCCACCTCTTGTTTCTTCATGGCTAACAGAGGTGGTGGATCTCTACAGCTGTTGCCAAGGAGTGATCAGAGGGTATTCCTGTGAGCCAGCTGTGAAGAGCTCCTCTCTACTTGTAATGTCAAATCAGTCTGTAAACTTCACTGTCTTTTTTTACTGTGAAGGCATCTTAAGGAGATGGAGTTCAAAGGCAAGTTAAAAATTGAGTGAAGTAGCAGTGTTGCAAGTAAATGTTAGCTATACACAAGATTGTCATAGATTGTGTGAATATATTTTTTTTCATCTGTAAGTTTGAATGAAATAAATATTCAAATGAGGCTTGGCCTCAAAATGTAGCAGTTAAACAAAACCCATCGAACTATACATCCTTGTCACTTTTAAGACAGACATCCATTTTTCTGTGTTTTTATTTAGAATGTGTTTTAAACTGCTTGCTGCATTTCCCTGGGATTTTAATTTGGTTTGGATTAAAGTTCTCAGATGGAGGGACTGTCTTACTCGTCTGAAAAACATTGCATAACGAAACTGAGTTGCTCAGAGCTTATGCACTGAGTAATAGCTGTACTGTTGCTTTGTTCCTACGTAATTATACTCACTTTCTTTGCCAGTGGCTATAGAAAAGTTAAGTCCATTTATTTAAATTTTGTCTTTGAGATGTCTGCTATTCCTAATGACTGCATGATTTGTATCTCCGCATTCCTCACCACCATGCCAATAAAAAAGTGTCATTTCTGGTTCGGGATGAAACTGTTGCTTCCAAATGGTTTTATATAGACACATCTATCAAAACAGCTGAAAGAATTCTTTAGACAATCAAGGGTAGGATCTAATGAATTTCCTTATAATTTAAAAATGTGTGCCCACTTTAGAGCAGTTCCTTTTACTGGACTGTACAAACATAGCCAAAAACTGAGGAGAGCTATCAAACCACTCATTATCTATCCTGAAGTTATAAAAAAACTACAAACCTGTAAACTATTTGGAGGGAAAACTACAGAACAGAAAATAATCTGCCAGATTATTATACATGGGTGCTTGAGAGTGTTGTAAGCACATTATGATGGATTAATGTTCAGGGTCACCCAAGAGGGAAAGCTGCTGGAGTTCTATCCCTTAGTGTCCCTGTGCAAGGAGAATCCTGCTGGCACTCTTGATCCCTGACACTGTAAGATCAGTACATCATTGGCAATGTAAAATCAGCTCATCACAGGAATTCGTCCTAATAGGCTGGCTAATCTTTAAAATTTGGTTAATCAAACAACTACAGCTCTGAACTATGTTTGGTAGGGAAAAAGCATATTCTCTGTCAAGTGAATCCTAGAAAACACAGAAGATACTAATTGCTCAATATTCTATCCATACGTGGGGTAGCAGTGTTTCCTTAGTCTCAAGCGCTGACTGTGGTCTGTAGTGCTTGGTGATTAACTTCTGTGGGGAGTAGACAGTAGAGGAGCCCTTGGATCTCTACCTGAAAATGCATAATTTTGAGCTGTTTTGCATCTGGAAGGAAGGAAGTTCCAAATTTTGAGGTCAGCCATATTAACAAGCCTCTCTAGATATATTTTTAGTTCAGTGAATGAAAGTCAGATCTGGCTGGTGAATAATGTGTTTCCTTCTGCTAAGTGTGTTAGCTGATACTTTATTACAGAATGAAGTGTTTTGTTTCCCATTTTTCTTGCAACTGGCAAAGTGTAAAACTTCCAGTTTGCACTTGGCCCCAGAGAAGACTTTCCCCTGCTTTCTCCTCAAATTTCTGTATGTAGCTTGTCAGTAGCTTTTATGGTACTGTGGAAAAGTCACTGTTACTGTGAAAAAATGGAAAAATTGCTAATTCTTGTATAGATTCAAAGTAACAGATGTTTGCTATTGTCTTCTCAAGAATGAAAATTGATTGCTACATGCTACTAGACTTGAGCATCGTCAAGGGAACATTATCTCACTACAAAAATAATTAAAACCTTCTTTCAGGATAATGCACATGTGGCTAATATAAATGTTGGCCACAGGCATTGCATCTGGGGATTTTATGATTGAAGGTATTTTTTGAGTGCCACGTTGTGATCTCACGTCTGTGGGTATAATTCCATTGGCATCAGTTGAAATTGTTCTGTTCTCATCTGTGAGATCACTGTTCCTCAAACCCAATTCCTGATATTTTTATCATATTCTATGCCCATCTCTTAGGACATGAGAACATGTAAGTGGGAGCAACTTTTGAGTACACTGAGTTTTAACGGTGGTGCTTTGAGCTGGGTTTATTTCAGTTATATGTAGAATTATAAAGCCAGGGGCCTGAGCAGTGAGTTGGCCTTAGGATACCTTGGAGTATGTGTCTATCCTATTGCAGAACCTATTGTAAATGTTTACAGTTTTTAATGTATGGACTCAAAACCAGAGGTTTTGTGCTGTGGTGGTGTACCGGTCACTTGAGATTCATGTGTCCTATCAGCTTTTGAATAGAATTCCAGATTTTTATCAATTAGGTGTTTCCACCACCAGAATAATACCCAGATATTAGTGTAGTACAGCTTGGCTACATCAAGAAAATTATTTTTTATTAGCTGGGTGTGAGACTTTGGCTGCATTAGATGCAATTGACCAAAAGCTCTTTTTCTTCATCTTTCTAAAAGGTCCTAAAATGTATGATTTTTTACAACTTTTTTTTTCTTTCCAAAAACTGGTGTCTATTGTGAAAGCCTGAGTAGAGGTATGTCCAGTTTTCTAGAATTGTGATTGATAAGTACGTTAAAATGTACATGTGCCTCTTTGAGTTGCTGACTTTATATAAGCACTGAGTATTGTACTTTTAAAATTATTTCTTCCTTATTCGTTATTTTGCCTCTAAGGGAAGAAAACACAAAAATGTTGATCTCGAGTACTGAGTATTCAGTAGTCCTCAACCACTTAGAACAAATTGCAGCATACTGGGGTGGGGGGAGTGTGGGGGTAAGAAAGATTTAGGGGAGATCACTGTAAATCTGTTTAACCCATGGAAAAGCCTTTTCCTTGGAATGGTTGCTCTGTGATGTTCTCCTGATACAGTTGTTCTGGTTTAACTTGATCTCAAGGCCAGCTTGGTGGCAGGGGACCAATAGACCGATGCAGGACTTGTATTGTTTGCAGTGCAGCCCACATGAGCTTGTCACAGACTATATGAATGGAGAACAATGCCAGCTGCCTTCATCTATGGGTCCTAATGCTGCAGCTCAGGCAGTTGAGGTGCCTGTGATTTAAGGCCTAGAGATACTTGTCTTTGAGGTCATCACAGTAGAAAAAAAGTTAAAATATTTGAATACAAGAATGTGGCTTGCTGCAGTGATAGGTGTGAAATTCTGGGTCCATCTTCTGGTTTTTTTTCTGTATTGTTGATGTTTCTCAAACCTTTTGTTTCCCAGTTAATTTCCCTGAATATCTGCAGCATGTTAGAAGGATAATCTTCAGTATTAGAGAATATTTAAATGCATATAGAGTAGATTTCATTCAAGTATTAAGGGGGAAACTTGGGTGAGACTCATCTGCATGGGACAGACGTCAAAGTGGACAAAAGCTGAAATGTTTTGACAGCTCAAGCAGGTTTCTCTCAGCAGAGCATGCACATAGGATGGGACTTTCAGAAATGCTCATCAGGAGCTTGATTTTCTGCCCATTGAAATGTGTTATTTGTTTTGGAGGGGTTTTTTGCTGTTTTTCTTCTACTGACTCCTCTGGGAGTGGATCTGAACCAAACTAATTCTTACTATTCTAATGCAGTGGCCATGTTTTTGAAGAACTGGATACCTGCCTCTCTAGTTCTCTCTATATCTTCACAGGTGTACATGTGTGCATGAGCTACAAGTGTGGATTTTCTTGTGGCCTCTTCCTCCTGTGTTCCATCATTGGATCAAAGTACTGCTTTAACCCCAGCATGATTTCTATGTGGCGTTTGTGTTTTAAATTTCTCTGAATAAGTGGTTTTAATTCCTGCTAAATGTTGTTTACTTCCTGCCTATGAATAGTAAAACCTCAATGTCTGTTTTTCATATACTGTTGCAGGAACTTCATGCGATCCTAAATGGAATGCCCTAGGGAACAGCAGATGAGGTCAGCCCTGCTGCTTACTTATCTTGGGATTCAGCCCTTCCGCCCTTGTTCTTCAATAGTAACATTCTTGGTTTTAAGCCACTATTGAAAGGTGAAGATCTCATGGAGAACCTTTGCTGTAGGGGGAAGGCCTTATTTCAGAAGGGCAACCACCATCCTCAGGAACATATGGTAATTTCTTGTATTCTGAAGTAAGGGTGAAGAATTTTTTTCCTTTGATGAGGATCAGATGGAATTTCAAATATATTCACCTCTCTCAGGTTACATATTAACCTGTATCTCCATCCTTGATCTATACCATGTTGACAGAGCTGAAGGGTGACATGCAGTACTTTAAAGAGCATAATGGCTGAGCAAGGTCTGAGAGAGAAGGGCACTCAGGCACTCTTTGAAGTGATTGCTCATGTTTCTGGGCAAGATCTACCTTGCTTTTTCTGATTGGTAACTTTCGAATTTTTCTCTCATGTGATGACTTCATTGTTCTCTATTTATTGCACATCTTAACTGTATTTTAAAAGAATTTGATCTGATGCCAACATCAACATGTCTGAGCAGTTTTGATGCAACTTAGGTAGCTTTAGACCTGAAGTCATATGGAAAACATTGCTTTAGGGACTAAAGTCTTAAATATTATACCAGCAGGAGCTTCCGTAGAGATTTCAAGAGAACTGGGCAAGTAATTCTCTAGAGTTGACTGCAATAGCTTTTGTTATCTGCTTTATAAACTTTGGGATTAAATATAGTGGGCTTTTTGGAACAAGTATATTGGGGATGGGATATGGGGATGAACTTGGCATGGAAGTTAACATTTAGCAGAATATTGATTCAACACAATGCTGAATAACAGACTGCTTAAATTACATTATCACTAGGAGAATGTATTCTGATTCCACTTGCGATTAAAATTACTAATGGTAATAAAAAAAAGATGGTCTGTTTTTCCAGCCAATCCCCATGTTTTGCTCCCCTATTTTTTCTCTTGAATTCTTGTGGCTGTTGGCAGATTTCAGATACCAGTTGGAAGGAAGTAACTGACTTTGTTTTAGAAGTGATCCTGCACAGTATCTTGTCTGCAGATGACTGACACCCTCCATAATGGCAGAGCTCTTAGTTTCTTGGCACATTCATTAAGAACAGACTTGCCTCCAGAAGCTGTGCTCTTTATTGAGTAGTTGAAAGACCTGCTTGCAGTCTAGATAAGTGAGAAGCAGCCTTGCTTGGATTTGTATCCATAGTTTCATCCAATTAGAGAGCTGTAAATCCCGTGGGTAGCTCTAAAAGTATCTGGCCTTTCTGGATGGGCAAGTTAAAGGAATTGTTATCCTGTGCCTTATTGACTGCACACATTTCTTTGCCACACTGCCTTGGGGCCTCGCCTTGCTCTGGATCTGAACTTCAAAGAAGTATAAAAATTAGGAAGTCTAATATATCATGAAAAACCACTTCTGGATACAGAAAATATCTAGCTTCATGTTCTTGTGCAGTGTTCAGCATATTTCAGTTCCCAGTGGAATGTTTTCATCATCCACATGATGCTTTAACTTTTTAAAGTCTTGCATAGGGGGATAAGGTGGAGGTGGCAATGCTGTGTTTGGATTGACTGTGGTAATGAGCACTTCTTTTAAAGTGTCACTGTTATGTTGTGGTTGGCTGCCAACAAGTTTGCTCGACAGTCAGGTGAAGTGTAAATGATGTCAGCTCCTTTGGTGTTTTTCCTTTGAAGGGAATGGCTGAGCTGTTCAGGCAGTCTCACTGGGACACCCCTTGCTGCACATTAGTTCTGCTAGGGCACCATTTGGAGGATGTTGATGGACTGCAGTCAGGATCATTGTGTAATGTAGGTAGGAATGATAATCTCTCACAGTCCAAAAAGTGCAAGTGCAATTGAGTTGAGCCAAAATCCATTGCTCTCTGTGCTGATTCACAGTGGGAGCTGACATGCAATATCAAGGAGGGATTAGCGTGCACAGCATGCTGTGGTTAAGAGCTTGTGCCACTTGGTCAGACCACGACATGAAACTGTGGTGAGTGTTGAGCTGCTAATGTCTCCTCAGGTTACTCAGCTTGGGTTTGTGTGCAAACAGAGCAAGGTGGCTGATTGGCAGGCTGGCTTCAGAGCCAGGGATTTTAGAGCACTGCTGAAGAATAGGCCTGAAACATCACCACTTCAATTCCCTCACTAACAGGAGCAACTACACTGAAGCCTTACTGAGGAGGGAGAGCTGTGTGGATTTAAATTGATGTTTTAAAAGTACTTTGCTGCTTTTTCTTTCATGTAGATTCCCATGTACTGGTGAGCTAACAAGGCTGTCCTGTGCTAAGAAAGTTTGTGTTTTGTTGAACTTCCCACTCAGGACATGGAGTCCAGGCATGGAGGCGTTTTTTAGAAAGAGATGTTTCAGCCTTGCATTTCTCTATGTCAAACATCAGCCTTTTCAAAATCTTATATTACTGTGGAGAGGTGTTCTCCCATTCCCTTGCCTCCCCTGCACATCTTTCTGGCCTACTTTTTTTCACATCAGAGATCTGAATTGCTCATGGTTTCCCTGTCACTCATGTGCACTTGACAGTATGACCAAGCCCTGGTAGAGCAATTTTGCTGAAATTATTTTCCCATTGCATGCTGTGGAAGAGGCACTGTGCCCATGTTGGTGGTGACAGACATGCCTAAAGTATCACAGAATACCCTGAGTTGGAAGGGACCCACAAGGATCATCAGGTCCAAATCTTATGTGAATGGTCCACATGGGAATCGAACCCACAGCCTGGGTGTTCTTAGCATCATGCTCTGACCAACTGAGCTCATCTGTAAAAACTGGCAAGAAATGCATGTTCATCCCAAATTCCTAAAAGGAGAAGTGGCTATTAACTTGGGGAATGTGAAAGCAGCAGAAAACCAGGGACGAGAGATTAAAGTCATATCCTTGCCTGATTGCCTATTACAAGTTTCTCAGATGTGTAGGACCTGTTGTATTTCGTTCCTTTCTCTAGATCTCAGATGCCAGATCTTTGTCTCTGTTGTAGGTCTCAGCCAGAGATGAAGGCAAGCAAATCAAATTGTGCTGAAGTAACCAAATCAAAACAGTGTAGGAGATTACAGTGAAGGATCTGCTCCTGAAGCTTTTTCTTATGCTGGAGTCTTTGTGCAGGGAAGGATGCAATTGTGCTATTGTATTATTGTTGAACATCTGAACTCCCCCTCCCTGTTGCTGGCTCTCAAATACTTTGTTATTGCCAATTCATTGACCTCTCCTTTGCACAAGACCAGGTTGAAGGTCTGTCATGTCATCACCTGGGAAACTAGAAAATAAATGGAATAAATCCCGTTAAAGGACCTATTGAGAGGGATTGAGCAGAGAAGGTTGGAGTAGATAGGGATATATTTAGTGCAATCATAACGCTTTTTAAAAAATAATTTTTAAAACAGAGATGTAAGAATTCTATCAGTGTTGGTAATTTCTACTTGTGAAAAATAACATTCAAAGTTTCATGGGGGGAGGAAAGGAAGCTATCTCTGCATGGAGAGAAAATGGTGGTATTTGGTAGCAAGATTTGATGCAGTTGGAGTAGGTGGACAGAGCTGTAGGGAGTCCACAACTCTCCCTTCACACTGTGTTCAGTTTCTGGAAAGATGAAGGCTCAAGAGATGTGTCAAAGCTCAGTTCTCACTCACTGGTAAGACCCTCTGGGCAGTGCAGTCACATGTCTGAATCTCCTGGCCTCCATTCTGTGCTGCCTGTACTGTTGCCACTGCTGCTGTTGTGGGCAACGTGTGTGATATATTCCTGCCTAGATCTGAACTCCTTAAGAGTGTGCATGTCTGGTCTGGCACAACTGGAAGTTCATGTCCTTTTGTATTGAGGCTACATCCTCAATAGTAAGCTGTGGTGGGAAATAGTTTCCCCTTGCATTATTACACCAGCGGGGAAGTTTTATGTCGCATGATAAGGTTTGTACAAGCACCGTCTTCCTGCTGTGGTTTTTGCTGGCCAAAAAGGTCACAGCCTGCTTCCTCCAGTCACCTGAAAATCTCCCAGGGGAGTGGCTTGCTTTTGCTCTGTGACTGCCCTGGATCATCACGAGCAGAGTGAGTAGTAAACAGCCTGAGTAAAGGGCCACTGCCAGGCTGGTTTGTGCAGCTGAACTGTGCGTGTGCAGCTAAAGGGGCATGACTTGAATAAGGGTGATGATGGGCTCAGTCTTCCCCTTTCCCCTCTTATTTAAGCAGTCACAGCCAGTGCTGACTGGGGATATGTGATCAAAATATTCATAATGGATATCTGTGCTCTGAAATACAGACCTTGAAAAAGTAAACTTAGCTACCCCAAGACAGATGCATTGGCTCTACCCTGGTGCTTATTTCAGAATGGATGCTGATCTGTATTTGAATGTACATGCACTCAAAGTGTTTGAAAAGAGGCTTAGAAACAAACGGGATCCCTTACCACACCCTGTCATTGGCTGTTTTTTCTGTTAAATTTGGAAAATACAAAATCCGCTTTCATAAAGATCCTTGCTGTGCTAACAAATGTGTGTCATCCACCCATTTGCTCCCTCCTGATCCAATGCTGGGAAAGATTTAGAAGAAAGAACGGAATAAATCATTCTAATTACTATGTTTTGCAGTGCCTGCCTAGCCAGATGAGTAGTTTTCTGAGCACTGGGGTGGAATATGCCTACTTGCCTATAAATTTGTGTCCAGTGGTTGACTGTGAGTCTCAGTGGATACTTTTCCCATGGTTGAGGAATTTGCTGGGATGCTCCCCTCTCTCTGGGATTGCACATGCCAGCCTCGCCTTTCACAAGGATAATTATAGAATTGCCTTCCTGCCTGTTTTCACAAAACTTGTAAGAACTTGCAGGAATTTGCTTTCTCCAGCTTTTTGTCAAAACTTGGCTCAATGGCTGTGGGCCAAGACAAAAACTCTGACATACAGACAGACGTCATGGTTGTCATGTATAAATCTTGATTCCTTAAGAAGCAAAGAAAATGGGATGTGCAGTGGGAACCGCATTGCAGGCTTTGCATGGGACAAGGAATCACCAAGAGTGCCCTGAGAAATGGGGATATTGCATATACAAAAAAGGGGGTAGGAAGAGTACAGCGCCTTCTCCTTCCCTGCCTGTTTGAGCTTCCCTGCTTATGGGCCACCTGCACTGTAGGGGATGCTTGGTAGCTTTCCTCTTCTTTTGTGATGTGACTTGTAATCCAAGTTCAGCACAGTGGGCACTTGGAGAAACAACCTTACAAGTAGTAAGAGACAGAAAGGATTTGCCCTATTTAATCACAAAGAGTTTTCAGAGATAAGAGAAATATGGTACTATTTCTAGTAACCCTTAGAGAAATATGGTAACTGCAAGCATAAAGACACAGGATTTTAGATGAACAAAGCCTATTCAAAGGTATGTTTCCCACTCTGATGGTAATTCACTCCGTGACAATAGTGAGCAGTTCCATGTAACACCAAGCATGGGAGAAGTATAGTTCAGTCTTGTGTATTCGGCATGTGAAAAATAACTAGATGTAGAGACAAATAAGCAGAAGAGCCACACTTGGGCTTGCAGATGTTCTACCACATCTGTGAGATTTGCATGCTGTTCCTGGCCTTGCCATTTAACTCAGCATGTGATTTGAGAAAAATCATCTTCATGCTCTGTGCTCTAGCCTTTCACTAGAGGCTGTGGCTGCCCTCTGAAATCTCACTCTACTTTTCTGTAGAGAAGTTGGCTTTTGTTTCTGATAAGCTTTGTAGTATTTTTTCCAGTATATGTACAGAAGGGAAAAGGACTGTATTTTGTAGTTTCAGGACATAGGTTGAGTATCCTGAATTTCATTAGATTCTCAATCTCAGACTTAAACCCAAAATGAAGAATTGAGGGTTTAACGTTTAGGGTTTGGCTCGAGGTATAGAATGAGTTGGAGCACCAAACAAGCTTTTCAGATATGGAGGAAAGTAGAAGAGTCAGGCATGGAAGCACAATGGTGTTTCTGAGAAACAGCCTTGCTGTGTGTGTCAGCACAATGGCTTGTGTCATGCTGTTAAGAAACAGGATCTCAGGGTCTGAAACAGAGCTGGAGTTTACAGGAAGGCCTTAGGTGGCTTTCACCTGGAGTATGGGATCTGCTTTTGTGATGATATTCAGGTGTATAGCAGTTGTAGAATGAGAGGTTTATGGGCATGTGATAATTTAGTCTGTTATTTACTGACAGGCTCACCTCCCTTTGTTCAAATGAACCTTAAAGGGAGGCAATATATATATTAGCAATTGCTTTAGCTGAGAGAAGTAATAGTGTTCTTTCCTATATATTCAGCTGCTCAACAGTTCTTGTGAGAAATTCCACTTCTGAGGCTAAAACTTCCTTGCATATAATAGCATTTAATTATTTTTGGCTTTTCTGAGAATAGGTTTCAGCCACGCTTCAGTAATGAGAGAAGAATGAAATGAGATTTTCTTTGTCCCCAGAAATGTTGGTTTTAAGCATCCTTTCAGCTAAGTGGATGAAATTGTAAAATCAGGATGTGACAGTGGTGCTCCAGAATTCTCCAGAGATGTTTGAGCTTGACCTCATGGTTTCATGCAGTTTTTTGGGGCGGATACAGAGCTGATAAAGTAGATTTTTCCAGTTCATTTTTTCTGGAGCACACAGCTAAGGAAAGATTGACTACAGAAGCATCTGCAGCTAATTTAGCAGTGTAATCCAATGAAGGATATTGCTGCAAATTGCTACAGAGATCTGGCATGATTGGTGGCCAGGCCAGAGAAGAATCTTTTGTGTGGCTATCAAGATCAAGGTGCCTCGGTCTCTTGTGCTCGTATTTAAAATGAAGGAGAGGCAGCACTTTTCTAGAGTTTTTCAGTGGTCTGAAATGGCAGATAATTTATCAGTAGTGAGGTGTTGTTTCTCCTTCCCCTTTTCCTTGGTCACTCTCAGGAAGCTTTTTGATCAAGGAAAGGTAATTGGTGGAGCAGAGTATTTTGCCAACCACATTTAATGTTGACATGACAGCCAAGTCCTCAGTGCTTTCCTCAAGCACCTCACAGTCCAAATGGGCAATTGAAAATGGTTTCCTGGTAAAGTTGTGTCCAAACTGGTGAGAAGAGGAGAGTACAGAGAGTAGCTGATGTCTGAAGAGAAATGTGAGTGTTGTTTTTTGTTTTAATTTTGTTCTTAAGCTGTTTCCAAGGAAAGACCTGGCTTTCTTCTTATCTCATTCCTTCCCTTCTGCTGGCCCATGTTTGAGTGATGGGATATGACCCCTCTTCCATTATTCTTTTCTCATTTCACAGTTCTCATATGTCTCTCTATTTCCTTCCTAATTTTTGTCATGATGTTAAAAAAAACAAAACAAAACAAAAACCAAAATTCTTTGATGGCACCACATGGGCAGAAAAATATCTGGAGGATCATGTCATTCAGTCTACAATGCTTGGATCTCAGCCATTCTCTGAGTTCATTACTTACATGACCTCTAAATATTTATTTTTGAAATGGGTTTATAAATTGCTATGTCTGAATAAAAGACTTCTGGAAAATGTGACTTTTTCTAAACACATGCAGAATGGTGGCTGGTTTTACCAAAACAAGACAACAAAAAAAAAGCAAACAACTTGTTTAGTTTTACGTGAAGTATCAGATCTATGCAAACCTATATGTTGTTTTATTCTTTAAATCTGGTGGGTAGAAGCTGAACAACCAATATGTATTCAGAATAACCATAGCCTTGGCAGCAACTCTGAACTCATGTATCAACATTTCTAACATGAGATGCAACCATGATTTTCTTTTAACAGCCGCATTTTGGGGGGGTTTGTTTTCTTTTTTAGTGTATTCCCCTTGTGCTTTTGCTTGGACAAATACTGTGTCTTACATCATTTAAATCTAACGCTCTTACTAGTGTATATTTAAATTGCTTTGTCCTGTATAAACAAGCAGATCTTGGCTCCAAGTCTACATTAGTGTGTGAGACAGCAGATTCTTAAGACCTCTGGTTAAATGGAAGTTAGTTAATGGAAACTAATTGTCATTGCCTTGTGATGAAGGCTTAGTGAAAGTGTCTTAATAGAAGTACATAGGTGACTGTAAGAGTCAAACCCGAAAATGAGTGTGGGGAAGCCTATAGGCTAAAGTTAATTGGTTGGGAATAAATGCTTATCCAGCCTTCCTTTGGTGCGATGATTAACAGTCAAAGCTCCTTCATACATATTTGCCAGGTAAATATATGTGAGTAGGTTTGCCTTGTGGAATTTGAGTATGGATTTCAATTTTCTACTTGGAAATCTTTATTTTTTCAAGTACTTCATACCAGGGCTTATGCTACAAAATTTATCAGCCTGCTCCAAGAGGCTTAAAGTGTCCTGTCAGGCACAGATTTATGACAGATTTTCATTTGCTATGGCTAAGTTATGTAGCAAGTGTGGCAATGTAAAAAGTGCAATATTTGAGAAGGTAAATGGCTCAATCTGCTAATCTTGCTTTCTAAACAGTACCTGAGAGTACAGATCACTTGCTTTGCCAAAATCAAGCTTTAGAAAAAGTAAATTTGACATCTTGTTTTGATGGTGTAAGTGGGTGAGGGTAATACTATTCAGCTGGAGTGTTTCATTGTAATTGCCAATTTAAAAAATAAAATAACACTTGAGAACATGTTATTACACTAACATGATCCAAATCCAGCTTTCATTGGAGAGCCCAACTGTGAAAAAGGAGCACGATTTTTGAAGTTCATACTCCTTTACCACACAGTGCCTCCACACACAATGGCAATAGCATTTGTATAATGGGGCATTTTCCACTGCTTTAATCACCAATTATTGCACTCTTACTGGTCATTAGTTCTATAGATTAATGGCACAAACATGGATTTATTAGTGCTGTAAACCTGTGGAAAACAGTGGGTCAAATTAATGTCTTTTTCATAACAACTGATGTGCTCTTATTAGACCTGAACATTGTGTGTCACTTTCTACAGTAAAAATGACTGCTTGTGAGCCATTTCAGATTGCTTTCATCACTTGACTGTAACCTTTTGACTTGTAGAAAGCTCTCCTACTTGCTAGCAAAGTCTCAGTTCCTGATTTAGGGGATCAAAAACTTTTTGGAAATCACTTTTTACCCCAGAGTGAAATGTTTTTATTTAAAAATAGTACTTCTTCACATGTAATGTTGACACAGTAGAAACCCCTGAGTTCCTTGACAAGATAAGATATACAAGATATGTGTCTTAATGTGACTGTTCATAAACCAACTTACTGCTGGACTGCAGCCTGAAATGCAAAACTGGTCAAAGAAACAAGTTTCTGATGCAAAAATAACTACAGTAGTTAGCGGTCTTTGGATTTTAAGGAGTTAATTTTCCTGTCAAACCATGTTTTTGATATTGTCAAACCAATATCTCTGAGGTGGTTAGAGACTTAAAAGCTCTGTAAGTCAGTAAAAATCCATTTCTTCCCTCTTTCTGTGTAAATTGCCATCAGGTTCATTAAGATCACTTCTAAGAAGGACTGATGATTATGCATCTTACCTGCCAGCCCTTATAAACCAGTTCTTAAGTTCAAGGTTAGATGTTTCTCAATTTGGTGGTCTTTCAGTTGCAATGAACTACTTTATTTACAACATTAGCGACTGTGTGGTTTCTCTTGGCTGTAATGCTCCACAGCTGATGAAAAGAACCATAGAAATGGTTGAACCTTAGAACCAAGGATTTCTTAGAGCTACATTTTAAGGAATTATTGAGTACAGTGGGTTTCTGTAGTGTCCATTCCTGTGCTCTGAGGTGTGCTGCCCTATCTTCCACTGGCTGCAAAATCTGGGCATCTGCTTGTGTTGGTCTGATAAAGACAGTCCTTGTTACCCATCCAAAAAACCTCGGATGGGCTGTTGGGGCCAGGTCCTTGTGTGAGAGAAAGTGGCCCAGTCATTTTGTAAGCAGAAGATAAAGAAAGGAATGTGTTTCTCCTGGGCATGCAGAGCCATGGAGTGGCATATGAATCCCAGGCAGTTGCTTTGATAGTGCATAGGGAAAAGGAGAGGAGAAGGATTCTGAACACTTAAGAAATATTTCTCCTTGATACATGCAGAGATTCAGTTTCCTTGTGCTGAGCTGGAGACAGCTGGTATTCCTCCAGACACTGAGGAAGCTGGGCGTCAGCACTGTCTGCTTCAGATAAGATTAATAATGTATAGATTCATGGGGAATGGAGCCTAATCTGTTGGGATGCCCCAGCAAGCACTCCTATTGAGGAGGAGCAGCTGCCTGCTTTGGGGCTCCTGAGAGGAACAAGAGGAACCATCTGAGACAGATTGACTCCTGTT
This sequence comes from Toxostoma redivivum, assembly GCA_013397375.1. NCBI lineage: Eukaryota > Metazoa > Chordata > Aves > Passeriformes > Mimidae > Toxostoma > Toxostoma redivivum. The sequence goes on along the minus strand of VXBI01005958.1, from coordinate 56,111 downwards.
TGTTCTGCAGGCGAGTTGCTCACACCTTGTAGCAGACTGTTGAATGCAGCACAGATCTGTGAATGTGTGATCATGTCCAATTCATGGCTCAGTACACTTCAAAGCTCTTAGAAAAATAGCCCCACAACTGAACACAAGAACACAGCAGAAGGAACATTTTCCACTCCTGTATAGCAGACTACAAGTGTGCTTAGTGAAATATATGCTAACACAAGTCTTGACCAACAAACGAAAACAGCAGCAGTTTTTTGAATTAAAATCCTCTGCAGTCACTTCTGCTTCCCATTTTCAATTTGGAAGTTGAGAATTGTTTGATCTCTTGAATGCTTTCTGTGTTGTACACAAGTTGGAGGCTTTTGACCTATTTCTTTTACACCTTTTTTTGTCAGCCACAGTTTAGTTCAGAACCATGGAATGATAGAGCTTTGAAGGCTCAAGCTCTTTTGGGCTCCCTTCTGAGGTCCTGGCTATGATCTGCCCAAGCTTGCAGTTTTGAACCTGTTTGTAGGGTCAGCCCAAAGTGAAGTGCATCATATTATTTACCTTTCTACATCCTTGGATGCAATTAAAAGATATGCATGAGTGAAGAATAGAAAACTAGGAGAATTCTAGATAACTTGAGGCTGCAGCATGAAAGTGCTGGTACTTTCACACATTCCTGGTGTGGGGTTCCCAGTTCTAGTTCTTAACCTGAGGTAGGGAGAGCAATAGCAGCTGTTCCTTTCCTGCTGTCTTGAACAGTGTAAGGGGTGGTGTACCCAGTGGGTGTTAAATACGTCACTCAAGCTCATATGAAACCTGAACTAAATAGTGATTCCCCAGTGAGGAAAAAAAATTAAAAATAATTAAAATGACTGAGGCTTGAAAATCTGTGCAGAGACTGCCTCTCCAAATAAAAGTCAGATTTTGTGCCCTGTTCTGCAGTAATAATTTGATGCTTTTTCCTTTTTGAGGTTTGCAGTCCAAGCTCATCAAACATTGGTTTCACAAACAATTACTGCTAAGCATGAATGACTGATTTCCAGCCTGGAATAGCTTTACATGCTCCAGAGAATGCCATTGTCTTTACACAATTCTGTAATTATTTACTGTGACAAATTATTACTGTAACTGTTGGGTTAATGACAACTGTAAAAATAGAATATCTGTGGTACTGATGGGTTATCAGAAGCAAACAGAAAATAATAAACAGAAAATAATGAACTAGATGCTTTGCTAGAGATGTGAGCATAGATCTGTACCTCACCTGTTGTCAAAGGAAATCCCTTATCATTCTGTTAAACCACATTTACTTCATTTACTGCTCCTGCAGAGAAGTGAGATGTGCTTTTTTTATCCTGCACAGAACAGTTTCACCCTGGAAAACTAATCTAATTCATACTTTCTTGGGTTGGGTTTTGTCTTTATGGATACACTGGGGTAAGGGATATGTGAATTTACTTCTCTTTCTTTCCCCAGCCTCTTCAGTGCCTGTCTTTTAAAAAAATTTAGGTAACAACAATGATCAGCTGGCAGAGTTGGGCTGCATTTGGCCTGGTGGTGTAGCAGGGAGGAACCTGGTATCCCTTCACAGCAGTAGGAGCTGCCAGGAGCAAGTGTGTTTCCACCCCTGTGTGACAGTGCCTCTGGCACGGACCAAGGAACCATGGAACCAGGACTGTCCAGACCCTGAGAGGGGGTGCAGCAACTCAGCTTGTTAGGAAGGGGAGAGAGTTGGATTTTGCAGAAAACAAAGCATTTTCTACATGACAACAAGGAGAAGCGTTCTGGCTCAGAATCAGAGCTCCACATCTCTTGCCCTCATTCCCTTTACTGCCACCACTGCCACTGGCTTCAGTGGTATGTGCTGGCTGCCCTAGGGTTTACCCCTTTCTGCTTGAATACTGTCTTCAGGGTTTTCCTGGTCCTTTCACATTGTCTGGATCTTTTTCTGGTTTTTACATCCCTCCTGGAGCAAGATTTGGTATCTACTACTGCTACTGGATGGGGACAGTGTGCAGCCACCTCTGCAGGTCACATTTAAATTATACTGGGAACTGCAGTATCTCAGTAGAAGCAGGGCAGTTTAACATTTTCATTTCAATACAGTAGCAAAACACTGGTGAATTCATGATGCAGAGGAGAATGCACAGGAAAATTTATGTGCTTTCTGAATTGAAAGATATAAATGACATCATCTTATGGGTCTTATGATGTATTAGCTCAAAACTTGTTTATTTTGGGATCTGGTTCTTTGTTTGCCATGCATTTCTATGCGTGTTTTGTCAGACTTTAGGCATGACTGGATTATAAGCCTGGATTATACAGAAAACATATATGAGTGCACCATGTGTTGAACCCTGAATATCCTGCTTTTATCTTGTCACTTTATCTCATATTGTTATGCTAGTTCACTGCTGAGTTTTTTAACCAAATGCTACTGTGTCTCATCTTTATTATAATAGAGACTTATTTTAAATTATAATGCTTTATCAATGCAAAAAAAACCCAAGACCCTTCTTTTGTAATTAGGAATGTCTTTGTGCTTTTAATTAATACAAGTATTGAAGAGGTATTTGGTTTCTGGTGCTATATTTGGCATTCCACAGCCACATGATTTTAGTGATATATAGTTGAAATGTCTTTTGAAAGCCTCTATAATAAAAGTAGAAGAGAAATTAGATTACCCCTGAGACTTAAAAGAACTGTTGAAGAATTTATTAGAGCAATGTTTAAAGTATGCTGTAAAACTAGTCATGTTGATGACTCATTTTACAGCATACTTTACCATAGCTCTAATTGATCTGGGATATCTGGAGATTCAGAGTGCTGTACTACTTGGATTAATTAAAATGTAGTCAGCTGAAACCTTCACTATAATCAAAATTGTTCCCCAGAGATACACCTTCATTACAGTCCTGGTGTAGCCTGTCTGACCAGTCCTGACTATTGCTAAGTAATTAGTTCAGTTAAAAACAAAAGGATAAAATTACCACGACAGTACTTAATGTATTGTTTGGGTTTTTTTATTGCTATGCTGGGTTCTGGTTTATATCATTAATTGTATATAGCCATTCTTTCTGCTCCCAAAGACAAACAGTGAGAGACAAAGTATCTCTGATGTGGGGGTTATGCTGTTTCCCATATTGTAAGATGTGGGATATTTTACAATTGCTGTTTTATGTAACTTTGGCTAAAGCACTGATCTCCCTCTGCAGATGTGCTGCCTATCTCATCCCTGTTGTGCTGTGGGTAGTGCTCTGCTACACAGGTTTCCCTATCAGCAATCTCCTGCAGTAAATCAACAAGGTGGAGACTGCATTTTCCAACAGGGTCTCAAAGGAAGAACTCACATTATGTGAATTCATACAGGATACCAGAGGACATCTGCCTTACAAGGCTGTCTCTGGAGTTCATACTTCAGGACCTAGATAAAGCACTGCTTCTGTCTCTCCCACCCTGTGTATATTCTGGCTCCAGCCTTGCACAGTCTGTCAGCAGTATGTCCTTGAGCTGGATGTGGTAGTGAAACCCTCTGGATAAGGCTAACCCTTATCATTCTCTTGTGTTGTGTCAGGGGCACTCTCCCAGAAGCTGCTGAATAGCAAAGACATGACAAAGAAACCTTTGATTGTGGCTGTCAATACTGGAACCTGGAGAGTGTTACTCAGAATCAAAATGCATCCTACTGAGTTGTGGCTCTGATAGAGTGAGGCCCAAGTTTGTTCTTCATATTAATGATCTATGCAGCTGGTTTGGATTCTCAAAAATGCTTTTAAAAACACTTATGCTTTTTCAAGGGTTAAAGAAAGGGATTTAATGTCCTTTCTGTCAGAATATAACAACTATTATATGCTCCAACAGCACTTCCAGAATCCCATAGAACTTTACATATGTTATTTAGGCTCCAACAAACCCCATTAAGGGATAATTCTACTTTTTTTATTTTTTTTTTTAATTTTTTTTTTCCTGCAGTAAGACAAACTGAGGTGGAAGAAGTGCTAGTGGTTTGCTAAAGACTAAGCAGTCCCTCTTAATGCATCAGTGCATACTCCCAATCTCTTTAGTGTAACAAAGCACATACATGCACCTGACTTCCATCCAAATAAATCCTCTAGAACTTCTTCCTGGCACTTACACTGGGCACTTACACAAAGGAAATGCAGCTCATCTGTGTAGTACTTCATCAACAATTGTAAAATAGAATATTGACTGTTTAGTGCATACCATATCTTTGCACTTTTTTAAATAATAAAAATGTCTTCAGTGTTAACAGCTCTGTTTAAGTGACATGTCACAGGAAAGGACAGTGGGGAAGAGTCTAGCTGTGCCTTGTGCAGTGATCACTCCATACCCTGCACTGTTTGATGAAGCCTAGCATTTCTTCCTTTGGTTTCAGTGTCAAGGAGCAAACCTGATGGAAAACCTGCCTTGTACATTTATGGCAGGGAAGTCTAAAATGGAGGAATATCCAGGCTCCCAAAGAGATTTGTGAAATTCTTTGTCCACATTAGGAGCCAATCTCTGGGAAGACTCAATAAACCTATAATTAGACTACATGCTGTCCACCTCAGACAGCTAGAGGTCAGATAAAAGTTAGTGTGAGGGGGAACAAAGACTCTGTTTTTCCCCCATCAAGAGCCTCAAGTTGCAAAAAAGGTCAAATAATTTCAGCCTCTTGGTGTCTACTTGTCTGTGTTGAGAAACTCCATCACAGTCTGGTTGTCTCTCCTTCTAAGTGGGCTGGTGCTGGTGAGTGGGTGAATGTACAGCAGGGAATGTGCAGCCCCTTGGCTTGGCTGAGTGAGAGGAACTGCACAGCAACAGCAGGTGCTCGAGCACACATGCCCTGACACATCATCTCAACCCTTCATTTTTCACATATACTGACAAGCTCATCCTGTACATCTCACTTTCTTCCCAAGTGGGACTTCCTTGCCATCCCCCTCTTTTAGGCAGGAGTTGTGAGAGAGGACATACATCAAGTTGTGTTAGCAGAATAAAATGCAGTGACAGGAAGAGTGGCTGCTGCTCATTTGCTATTTAAATTGAGTGTTCTTAAAGACAGACAAGATGGTGTAAAATGCCTATTTTTACTGTACTTTGTACATGATTTTAAAATTGTTTCTTTAGGGAGAGTATCTAAATTATTTGACATCCATTTAGAGATTTTTTTTTTCATCCTTCATTCTTATATTCACACAAAATATTATTAGTGGTTAAGAAAAGTGTATGAGGACTGTGCTAAAATACAACCATGTTGTAAATGCTGATTTTTATTTTTTTGCAATATTATTTGTGCTAGGGATTGGACTCTGTTTTCCTGTTGAAGTGAATGCCTGCAGATCAGATTGGTACACCAAAAAGCTGGTTATGAGTGAAAAGTGAGAAGTTCACCTCAAAGGATTGCTTCTAACAGGACTATGTTTCATTTTATGTAAAATTGTAATGTACTGTTTTGCAGCTGTGCATATGCACTTTCACTCTCTGGTGTTTGAGACAGAACTCAAGTGTTGTTGGATTACTTTCTGTGGCATTTTAGCATCAGTAGTGGTCACTGTGAATTTGCTGCAATTGAAAGAATTTAGGCTTATGTAATAGAAGACAAGAAATTTGTGTCAGTTTTATATAATTCCAGTTTTAACTCTTTCTTCCTGCATATCTTAATGTCACACTGTATAGGTGGGATTGTCATTGGAAATTGTTTTAAAATTGACAGCCTTCATCTTCACACATGAATGTGTTGTATACCCATCCTGAATAATCATCAAAGTAAGGACTGAGAGCCAGAAAATGGTACTGAGTGGGACCACAAAGTTGTCTGGGCGAGAAGTAAGGTGGTGTAGCAGGCTGGGTCTGCCTGCAGTTTTCCCAAGATTAGAGCTGGCACTTGCAGCTGCCAAGCAGTGTGGTGCTGCAGGCCTGAAGAGTACCTCACTGTTCTGGTGTATTTCTTGTCCTGTGCCTTACTGTGAGCATGAAGATTTATTGTGCTTTGAGTAGACAACAGTCAATTTGCCACAGTTAAAAGTAATATTCTGTAATGCAAAATGTGAAAACCAGTGTTGGAGGTCTTTCTGTCAGTCCTGACACTTGTATCAGACTGAAAGAAAATGCAGATGATGGGTCTATTGCTCTCCTCAAGGCAGACTGTTTTCTGCAACGAGATACCACTCTACCAGCAGGGCACCCTATGGAAAAGTTGTGCTGAGTTTTTTTCCTTCCTGTTTTTGAGAGATGGAATTTTGAAAGCAGGTCAAAAAAGGTTGAGGTTATGTGCCTGGTTGTGAGTATGAATTTTGATTTCTTTCCTTGTCCTTATTCCAAGTAAGTCTCAGGGGAATGTACTGTTTAGTAGAATGACTGTAATTAACTATTTGCTTAATTATAGTTTTGGGATTTTTCTGTGTCTATAAGTATCTCTCTTTCCTATACAGCAGATATATTGGCATATTTTCTTTCCTGGAAAGTATATTCAGAAGTTGTGGCAATAGTCACCAAAGGTTTTGAAACAAAATTTCAGTGCAGGATTTAAGGCAGAGCTCCTTCAGCAGTTGTAGCCACCTGTTTTCATACCAAATTCTGTGTTCCTCCCTTATGCAGGTGTACACACAGACTGACTCCAAGTGCCACCTTTACCCTTCTCACACTCTTCCAAGCCCCTTTTGTGTGTCCCTGCCTTGATGCCAGCTGCAGCACCAGCTATGCATTGATGGTGGTGGATGGAGATGAGTCTTGTGTTCTGCAGGTTGGCATTGGTGCTGTGGCACCTGGCAGGACCTTCTGTTAAAGGTCCTTGTTTCAATCTGAGTGAGGTACGCTTTGACTCTCCCCAAAATCCCAGCTTGTTTCTGTCTATTCAGTTTGGCAGGGAGGGAGAAAAATCTAAGGTTGTTTTTTGTTTGGTTGCAGCAGAAGAAAGCCCCCATGTCAGAATGTAAATACAGTGACTAGAGCAGGGGATCTGGCTGCTGGTGGGACCTATCCCCCTGGCGCTGTTTGGATTTACCCATCTGGCTCGGGCCCTGCTTGCACCTGTCAGCTGAGGGGGACAGTGCCAAAGCAAGGAGTGAGTGAATGTCCTCTTGGAGCTTTGCCTGGCCAGCTGGCAGCATACATCATCAGCCAAGCTTTCCCTTCCTCCTCCTCTACAGCCTTGGACACACCATTCAATATGTATGGCCGTGCCCTCCCACCACAGGGAAGGAAGGTGGGTTTTCAGCCCTATCAGCCCCTAATAGAAATTAAGGGTTTCAGTCTTTCTTTCTTTCTTTCTCTCTTTCTTGAGAGGAGAAAAAAATTAATTTTCTCCTTTTAATTTATTTTTTAAAAATTTTTTCACTTCCACGGTGGTCTCTACTAGGATGGACATGTCATGCCCATTGGAGCCCACACCTTAGCAAGACAAAGCTAGCTCATGGTGCTGGGATTTTTTAATGGAGTTTTACGAGGGGAGAATAGGAAGAACCCACCAAGTAGGACTGGCCCCAGAAAGAGGTTTGAAGCAGATTGAGTTTGTCTACCTTAGAATATGAGGCCTGTTCACTCAGATGTGCTTCTTTCTAGCTTCTCTGGTAATGCCATGCTCGTATTCATCATGCCACTATTTTCCAAAGCTGTCATCCTTATGTCAACAAACCTCCCCCCAGTTTGGGTGACAGACACATTTTAGGTTCAGCTCCTGTGGGGAGGGTGTGATGACCCTTCCTTCAAAACAAGCCAGTCTCTGTCAGCCACTGTGATGCAGCAGTGCTCCTGTCCATCTGCCAGGGGGGTGTTTGGGAACACTGCATTAGTAAGCTCAGTCACATCTC
>VXBI01005958.1:0-48275 GCA_013397375.1 Toxostoma redivivum | reverse complement strand
TGCCTTTTTTTTTTTTTTTAGCCAACCCTACATCCCTGATGGCTTTAATATTGACGAGGGAGTAAGTAATATTTTCTCATGTGCAAATGGAGAAGAGTACCACAAAGTGTCACAAAAATTGAGTCATTAAGCAATAACTTTAGGCAAAACCTAAATATTTAAAATTTATAAAGATGTATTTTCCCCCTTTTCTATCAGTGTATAACTACTGTTTATAAAAGATTGTTCAGATCTTAGTCTGCACTAGATGCTTTTATACTGTGATGCCTTTTGCTTGCTGATAAATTTGATAAATGCATTTGCAGTCCTACAGTAACCCTCCTTTAACAGCCTCTTCTTCAAGTTCTTGTAATATAAACCTTCTGGACGAATGAGTTATCACATGCAACACAGCCCAAGTTGGTTCCATGGCATGCTACCATAATTTTCATTTGTTAAAGAGTCTTAGGACTGCTAGAAAGGTATTTTGTGTGAAATGGATGGTGTTTATTACTTCTGTCAAATAAACTTAACACTCCAGACCCCAAGCATAAATTACTAAAAACAGAAAGCAAAGAATGAGGTTTTACACATAGTTGAGAGTAAGAAAAATGAGAATTTTTTTCAGCAGATAAGACTTTTGCCAACTTAGAATGTTCTAAAGCCTGACGCATGGCATCGTTTAACGAGCAGCTATATTAAGAAAAGACAACCTGAAATAAGTACAGGAATTCACCCAGTCGCTTTAGCTGAACTCACAGTGATTTGGTGACCTCTCTTGCTCTTTGCTTACTTTTAATCCAGAATCCATCTGCCTTTCTTCAGTTGCTTCTGCTAAGGCTTTTACACAGTGATTATGTTGTGAAGAATGTTTTGGTGCTGTCCCATCAGTGTTTGGACCTTTGGATCAAGTAGACCTTCCTACCCAATTTTTTCGTGTTACCATTCCTGTGGTCTTGCTGTGATCATGTTGCATTAGAGAGTGTGTGTGTGCCAGTGCTAAATCCATGGCTCCAGAGTGTCTTTACATGACAACATTCTCCTCATGTTGGATGCATACTACAGTATCATGATGCCCATGTGACCTGAAGTGTGTTAGAATCTCCTTACAGACAGGTATGCAATGGTGTATTCTGTCCAAAGTTTTTTTTTCTTTAAGAATCACAAAAGTTTAAAATGTTGCTGAGGAAAATTGTTGAGCCATGTGTTTTTAAAAAGAGAAGCAATGCTGAACCAGTGTATAGCATCCAGTGGAAAGGAAAACAAATACAATATGATCTGTAATACTGCCTGTACTCTGGAGCTGAGCAACTTCTTTGGAACTATAAAGAGATTTGAGCATGTGTTAATTTATTAATTATTTTTTTACTTAGATCTGTGCCATTTGCAGCAAGCCCTATATCGCAAACTTGCTGCCGTGCTTGCTCATATTGTGCAAAATAATGTGGCTGAAACATCACTCAGCACATCTAAATCCATGCCTGTATATGTAATCAATGTGCATATAGCCACACATTTGGGGTTCTCATTTTCAGCATGATACAATCTATTGGCATAGCTGTGTGCTTTTTACAGTAATTTAAGCAGGTAAAAAATCAGATAGTGCAAATTCTATTGCACATGCTGATACTCTTTTATTTTCCTATTTCTTATAGACAATGATAATGAGAATTGATATTTTTACATGAAGAATCTCATTATCCAAAAATACCCTTAATGCTGAAATGCAGAACTGGTGTAGCAGAAGAAGCATATCTGATCCAAATCAATTGCTCTGTAATTACAATGGCAATACAAAAATGAAGCAACCTTACCTTATCTCAGGAGAGTCTTTTTGCTCTATCCCAGGCAGTTTCCTCTCCTTATTCAACTGAAAAGGGAGAATCCACTTAAATAAAGAATGATAAGGACTAGAAGAGTGAGGGATTTAAGGAGCTCTCATCTGAACTGCTGATCCACTTGTTTTTAGCAAATTGCAAAAAACCTCGATCCAGCAGTAGCTCAGAGCGACTTTCCTATCCTCGTGTGTTCTGTGGGCTGAGAATCTGCAAGAATAAACCTGAGACGGTGCTGCAAGAGAGAGACAGCGGGGGGGACCTTGGCACAGAGTTGGACCAAACTCTAAATATAGCCCAACCCACTTTCCGTGCAATTCTCTTCATACTCTGAAGGCAGATGACCTTGTCAGAAAACTGACATCTCGGTATGTCCCCCTCTTAGTAGAGAGGATCTAAGGGACCAGGACTGCAGCAAAAAGGGACGGAAAAGCAATCCACCATCTGCTTGCAGGAAATGAATTTAGGTATGAGCTCTTATTTTCCTGGTAGTTAGAGCTGATTGACTCATAATATGCTTTATTTGATCATTTAAACAAATGAGCTGCATGTCAGTTCACAAAGGGCCTGTGCAGATGAGATATTGCATTGCAATCGTTAGTCTTAAATAGAGAGCACTGACATAGATGACAAACCCGATGCCTTTTCTCCTCTCAAAAACCTTAATGCATCAGAGTGTGCAGTACTGCCCTAAATGCTTCTCACTATAAAAAATTATCCCTCCTTTCATTTGCTCTTTTAAGAAGTAAGACTTTTGGAAAAGTGAGTTAAATCCACAAATGTATATTCTAGTGCCGTATAAATTTGAGATGCTAGGATAACTTAAAAGGGAATGAGAACCTGCAATATCAGAGATCAAACTGCAGAAAAATGTGAAGTATAAGCAGAGGAGGAGGAAGCAAAGAATAAGAGGCATAGAAATATAGCCCTTGTGCCTTAGATAGGGAACTGTTTTTCAACAGATGTTTTATAATCTGGGGAATTTGCCACTCTAACTCCATGTGGCAACATGTCAGGGTATTTTGTTCTTAGCCTGAAGGAGAGTTTAACTTGATATGAGTCAACCTGATACACCATCAAATGGAGACCTGATACTTCTATGTCATATGAAGGCTTCTAAATAAAAAAAAGCTGCAGAAATCAGAGCAGCTTAAAATGTCAACTCTCGTGTTGTGTGTAAAGATGGGTGGGAGAGTTGGGATAAGAGGCTGTTTGCAGTGTTGTTCTTCAGTGGGATAAATTATTTGGTGGTGACATCTATCTGAGTGTATGCTGCATTATATGCATGTGTGCAGTTTTCTATGTTCAGAGAAAACCTGAGAAAAATCAGAACTGTGATAACTGCATACTATAGATGTGCACATCTGCAAAATATCCATAAGCCAAAAAGGTGGGAATGGTATCAGTAGTCAGTAAAGTAGCAATGTATCTCTGTGAACAATAATTTGTGCTGTTAAGTTTTTGTGAAGTGGGCTATATATCCTTTCTAATTGCAGCCTACTATTTTTGGCAAGTTCCACTGTGTAATTTTATCATGATCTATAGACTTGAAATGCACAGGATCAGCCAGACTCTCTGTGTTACTCTCACAGCAAGAATTACAGCTGTGAGCCACAGCTGCTTCCCAATACAGAGAACAGTAAAAAAGTGTGAATCACTGTCAGTATTAAGGGAGATATCACATCTGGGACCATGCTACATTCATTCCTGGCTAAAACTCACTCATATCAGACCTAGGCTAGACCCCAGCCATTAAGTAGTTTTATGGATTTATCCAAGTTCATCCTTCTTCCCAGTTTACCTATTTCTTCCCCATTAATACAAATAAATGTTTGTCAGAAGTTAATAGGATAACAAATTAAGAATGCTGGTCTTTGATTTTGAAGAGAGGACCTGAAAAAGGAGCAAGTCCACCACCAGATAGGTGTATATTGAATAGCACTGTGTAGGTAGTGAAATTCTGAATGTACAGGTCACCAACATCACTAAATATGGATAGCATTGTGCTGTCTGTGTTCCAGGGTGGTACCCTCATGAGAGCCACACCAACCCTACCAGTTCCAGCTCCACAGTGCCACTGCCAATTCTACCCCTCTCTCTAGTGCCAGGATATTGAATTCACCACAGGACCCCTTCATTCAGACCAGGAAGGTGATGAGGATAAAGGAGGGGTATACTCCCCTAGCATAAGGAGTATACTTTTCACCCTCTTTTTCACCAGCTTTTCACCCTCTGCAGCAAACAGCAGCTTCCATACATGATAGATGGGTAGTTCTTAGAAAAAGAAAGAATCACAGTGCTTGGTGGGTCTCAAAGCACAGGCATAGTCATACTTTGTCAGGAACTGAGCCATGCACTTCTCCCATAGGAATATTGTGGAGAAGGAGGGATTTCTTGCTCATACAAATAATACACTGGTTGGCTTTGGGCAGGGAGTTAATCTTCGGGGAGGCTGTTATGGAGTGGTGCCGTTCATGTGTACAGGGCTCTAAATGTTGCGTGACCAACCCCAGTGATGCAGACTTCCTGGAAGAAGGGGAAAAGGCTTTTAAAGTGGTTGTATATATTTAAGATGGATGGAAACGTGTTTTGTATAGACTCAAGTTTTCTTTAGGATGACATTAATTTTTCTGTCTGCACCACGAAGAGGAAAATGCAGTAGAGAGTCTGGCCATAGTTTGTGCCTAGCTTTTCCTGAGCTCTTAACTTGTGTTTTCCTTATGATTCTGAATGGTTTTTCTGCTTATTTGTTGACAGTTTTTAACTGCCCAGCTTTTTTTGGTAGCATTTCCTCTGGAATGAGTTGGGTCTGACTTTTCCAGAGCCCAGGCAGTTTCCTCTTCCAGATGCCTGTGTTGGGATTAAGACTTACTTCAAGCCAGGCTCGTGGGATTCTCCCTCAACACAGTTAAACATTCTGTAACTAGTATGTGTGAGCTGATTTTTCTTTCGATTAACCCCAAATTCCTAGACATTTGTGGTAGTTTAAATATCCCGTGGAGCATTTACAAGGTGAGATTGTGAACCATAATGGCTCAGACAGTTCAAAGTGTGGTCAGCTGTATCCTGGCTTGTCCTGTTCCTCTGCTTTTCAGAGTTGGATAGCACTGTCTTTTTAGCATAAACTGTTGCACAGGATTGCTGGTACCCTTTTGAGTGGTTTCTAAACTGAATGTATGGTATGCAATGTGTGGCTTCTATCAGGAAGAGAAACTCTATTTACAAGGTTAACATTTATAATGTTCATCCAGTAGATTTGAAAATAGCCAAAACCCCATGCTACTTAAACAAAAACATTTCTCCATCTCTCTAGAAGTATGTTTCTGAATTAAACTTGGAGTTAAAGGAGATTATGGGAAGTTTCAGCATGAAGGATCATTTTTGAGAGAACAAAAGAAAAAGAGTAGAAGTGACTTGTGGATGTTATTTCACCCTTCACTCATGAAGTGAAGGATACAAACAACAAAACTGATTTGTACCCTGTGCTGAAGTCTCTGGTTGCTCTTTTTTGGCAAGCTCATAATGAAGAAATTAAATTGGATGGCAAGCAGTAAAAGGACCTGTCATGTTCCTATCATGTCAAATCTTCATGTTTGTTCTTTGCTTATCATGGGTTTTAAAACTCCAGTGACCAAATGAATACTGAGTTCTCCCTGCTTACTTTGGTGATGCTATTTTCCATTGTCCAAGGCAGAAGTAGGATGTCAAATTCAACCTTCACCTAGCAGGTGAAAAAGTATTATTCTTATTAGAAGGAGGGTGACCTACTACTTTTTACAGTGGCTTTTCTACCACCTTTCTGTCTTACAGGCAAAATATAACAATGAAAAAGTAAAATTATTAATAGGGCAAGGTTGTAGCTATACTACAAGCTGGGCCTAGCCTCGATTATATAAAATTTATTCTCCTGTGGCTTACATGTATACAACAGAGGATTTCCTGGTCTTATTCTCTGATATGCACTTTATTTTCTCTCTTAATTCACTCAGAGTTAGAAAGTCATGTCAAAAATGTGTTTGGAAGTACCTGTTTTGAATATTAAAGGAAAAGTGTTTAAAAAGGGAGAAATATAGTTGTTAGAAATGTATTGTGGGAATTCCTTTGCATTGAAGATAGTTATGGCTGTGATGAAAAAAAACATTTTTTATCATATCAGAGTGTAGTGAAAATTAACTTGATATTATTGCACTAAGACCTATTATTTTTTTGCTTGAATGGACAGTGATTTTAATTTAAATTATCCATCAGGGTAAAGAAAAGGAACCTAAACTGAATATCCTGTCACGAGATTTATCAGGGAAAGATAGCTGTTTGTACTAGATATGCCTTTTGAACTGCCCCAGGAAAGGGTTTGCATTTTTAGAAGAATGTTGTCTTTGACTTTGTAGTACAAGCTTTTGCCGGTCCTTAGGAACTATTACAGGGAATTCCTACAGAGTGGCTTGACACAGGGCTTAGCCTGGCTGGAATGTGAAGAAGTTTATGCTATCTGAATGTTACCTATGGGGACAAAGTTGGAGCTCATTTGATTCTTTGACAGGATTGTGTCTGTTTGTGCCGAGTCCTACACTGTCTGCCCCTCAGGTGTGCCTCACAAGCACACTTGGAAATACTTTTTTTTAAATTCCTTGGGAGGTAAAGTCTGCAGTTTGAGGCATCCTCACAAATATCAAAATTTACTGTTGTGCTGGAATGTGCCTGTTTTGGGAAAGGACTCCTTAGTTCGTAGAGATTGGAAGGCAAAACTGCCCAGACCGTGGGGACTGTGGATGGTTTGGGACGATGGAGCACTGGTACCATGTGTAATTCCTATGGAGGTCGTCTCAGCCTCAGCAGAGAGACAGCTCTGTCCTCTGTTGCAGTAGGCTGATAAAGTCAAAGGAGTGGTTACTAACTCGTAATAACCTGCAACAGAGCTTTCTGTGTAGCTTGGTGCTTCCTAGTGACAGGTACCAGTGCATTCAGTGTTCCCTCTTCAGTTCTAAATGGTCAAAATACCCAAATATTTTAAGGCCTTAGGAATGAAGGCACTTCACTTGATACATGTGCCCATTTTGCAAAAGCTATACTGTAAAAATTGCCTACGTTTTCCATTAAGCTGTAGTTTTATGTCTTTTGATACATTAAATACTATTTTTTCATTTCTTGTGATTATATATTCTTGTATTGATTTCTAAGACTAGATCTTGCCTTACTCTAGTCTTTTAAATGATTTAGCTAATCCTCATTCAAGGAGGTAAGGAGATGTTTTGTTGTTTGAGGATTTTTTTTTCTGTAATGTGTCATCTAGATTTCTCAGTTATGCTACTCACTGCACTTGATGCATGCCTGTGATGGGGAGAATTACTTATTTTTCTTGAGTTGCCAGGGGACCCTTTCTAATTTAGCCAGAGCAATCTGAGAAAAGAAAAGGGTGCTGACACTGTCATAGCTATTTTTAATGCAATGGTTATATGGTGATCTTCCCGAGGACAGATTGCTTTTGTGTCTAACATTTTTGTTTCATTTACTAGAAATTTCTGAAGTATCTAAAGTATTGCCATGATAAATAGCCAGCAACTGGTCTGAGGAACCATATTAATAATAAAACTTGCATTCTTAGCCATTCCATGGTCTGGAAGTCCCCAAAAGAGCTTCAGAGCTATTGCTTGGCCAGTTGGCTTTACACCATGGGCTCCAGGATATCTGAGCTATTATTAGGCTTCTCAACAGGAAAAATCAAAGATGTCCACTGCCTACAGAGAGGCAATTTAGGGAGCACTGACTTGGTAGACATAAAAGAGATTCTCCTTTTGGGGTTAGCTGTGCCAGTGACACACAGCTGAGTAATTTAGGATTTGTCCAGGAGTTGGTTTGGACTGCTATGAAACGCTGAATTCTGTACCTCCTTCTCCCACTGCAGAACCTTTTCCTTTTGTCAGGGAAGTATGTTAATCCTTTTTTTCTTAGTTAGCCAGCCCACCAGCCAGTCCTGTTGCATTTAAAAGAGCTCATCTGTTGTTTGGGTACTGGTGGGCAGCATGGCAGGACCTGCCTGAGCCGCGTGTTCTCTGCTGCCTCGAGGAGAGGTACCGTAGGGCTGTGGTGTGAGATACCGTCATTGCCACTTTTAGCCCAGCTACTGTGGTCAGCAGAACTCTGCTGGCAACAGGAGCCCTCTCAGCTGAGCAAGGATGAACAGGGACTTGGGAGCCAATTTTGCTGACAGCTGTTACATTTTACAGAAATTTAATTGACCTTGCGCTGTATGTACCTGATGGGACATGCAGGAGAAATGCAGTGAGAAAAGTTCCAAGTAGTGCATTGACCTTGAGATTACTTAATCTGATTCACTGACAGTAAAGGTCAGTTTTTAATAGCAAAACTGATAATAATAAGAAAGTCTCAGAATTTTTTTTCTCTGACCACATCTATGCCTCTCTTTTCCCTTCCTCCCAAAGAAAAATGGCAATTAAGAAAAGTCTCAAGATGTGTCAAACACATTTGGCATTTTAATTGCCATCAAATATGTTTCAATTCACTGAATTTATAGGTGGGAACCATGAGAAATATTTTGCCCCAGATTAATGAACACAGATCAGTACAATTTAATCAACCAGTAAATAAAAACACCACCTACAAAGCAGCCTGAAATTAATCCATCATAACACACCCAAACTGAACTATTCCCACCTACAGAATAATGACAAGCACAAAATTTCCTGTAACATATCTGAAACTAGAAAGAGAGCATAACAAATACAAAACCTGTTTTCACAATGTACGGAACTTTTTGTTAAAAATTAGGAAACAAAGGCTTTATTTAAAATC
Organism: Toxostoma redivivum; assembly: GCA_013397375.1. Lineage (NCBI taxonomy): Eukaryota > Metazoa > Chordata > Aves > Passeriformes > Mimidae > Toxostoma > Toxostoma redivivum. Next base: position 39,651 of record VXBI01005958.1, on the reverse strand, counting down.
TGGTTTCAGATATGAGACAATTTTAGAACAGGCAGAGAAGGATGGAATCAGAAAGGGGTAAGGGGAGGCATAATACATTTTGTACAAATTTTGTTCTCATGTAATTGTAGTTTAATACTGATACATAACCCTGATGAAAGCATAAGGGAAAAAACAGGGATTTCTGACCAAGAGTGTGTCTGGTTGCAGGCAGATACATCAAATAAAAGTTGAGGGATTCTCCCTTGTGGGCATGTAAAACCTCCCTCCAAATTTTGTCACAGAGTTAATTTAGTCGTAAGAATTGAGTTTGTCCTGTACTGGCCCCTGTCATTGGGAGCCTTTTGGACACGGAGTAGATGCCTGATCTCGCTTAGCTCCAGAACAAGAAAAAAAGCCCAAACCAAAACAAAGTAGAAATTATTCTCTCGCTTATATTTGGGTACGTATGCAAAGCAACATATTTCTATTCCAGGTTTTCTTTCTAATTACATGTTGGTTGTTCCTACATTATGAAGAGTTCTAAGAACCTTGCCTCCTTCCTCTCTTAAAAAGCTCCTTTTGTTTTCTTCATAGTCCCATCCTGTAACAAGCTTCTCATGGCTGGCATAATTTCTGTGAGCTGCTTTTATTTCAGTTGTAGCCTGGCTTGAACCACAGGCTGCATTTCCCAAAAAATTTTAAGATTATTTTCAGTTGTAACATTTTATTTGTTTTGGGGCATTTGGAAGTGTCCTCCCTAGAAGAGTTTCACTTTTTCAGTCAGCCTTAGTTCTTACAGGAGTTAATTATTTATGTCGTTGTCACTATAACTCCTATGTTAATAATTTCAGAGTTGCAAAGTGGCATGTGAAGGTCAGAAGTCTCAGTAATGGTGAATCAGCCTAGCAAATGCAAATTTGTATGAACAAAATTGTGTTCACATCAAAGCAGATGTCATTGCATCCTTTATCATTAAGGTCTTGTTTGCCTTTAAAAATGCCATAGTAAATAATGAAAAAATATTAATTAGTTATGAATATATTAGTTAATAAAGGTGATTATTAAAGGGAACCTGTTAAATTATCTAAATATCTCTCTTTTTTATATGAATGTATATAAACATGCAGATGTGTATGTATTAATACCTGTGTTTATATGTATATAATTAGTACACATACTGATGTACTTAGACTACATGCATATGTTAATACCAAATTTGGAAGAAGTTAGAAACCAGTGCACTGGATGATTTTAAACAGTGATTGATATAAATGAAAAAGTCTTTGTGTGTGTGTGCATGTGTGTGTGTGTGCATGGGTGAAGCAGAAATGGCCTTTTCCATTTTGCATGGTTCAAAATAAGATCAAACATAAATACTTCATTACTGGGAAGCCTGTTAGTATGTGCCATGCTGCTGATGTAATGCCAAAGCAAAACATGTGGAGAGTTGTGGAATTCCCATTTATTTTTCTATATTGAGAGCATTTTGTGGCTGTTCTGATGCCTTGGACAACCTTGTGATTGCATAAATGCCATAAGTCTCAGGGAAGCAGAGGCAGAGAATTGCTGTGCTCAACGGCATCACCCTGCAAGCAGTGTGTCCTGTCAGCGCCTGCCTGCCCACCCCTTTGCACCTCAAGCCAGATGAAAGTCAACTGTGTATTAATCAATTAGGTTCTGCATTTTCACCAGCTTATTATTAAGGAAGGATTTGTGAATTCTCCTGTTCTGGCAGAGAGAGGTGTCCTGGGAAGCTCAACACCTCCAAGCAGAGCAAACAGTGCTGGTCTGGTGCAGACATGTTTGTGATCTCTGAGCTTCTGCATTTATTTGCATCAAGTTATGATTTATTTTGTGAATAACCTTGCTGACATCAAGGTAACTATTTGCAGAGAAAGGTACACAGTTTAATGTGAGCATGGTTGGCAGAGGCTGGCCTGTGGTACTTTGATGCCTGCAACAAAATGCTCCTCTCATCACAGGGGCTGACATGGTGTCACAAATAATTACAGCTTGAGACAAGCTGCTGGCCTGACTGGGGTGTGGGTGATTGTTTCTGGAATAGATAGAAAGTCCTCCGGTTGTATGAAATAAAGATACTCAGGTACTGCAGAGAGATGCTCAAATTTGACTTGGTGTTTGTTGAGTCTCAGTCTCTGCCCTCTTCTCTCACTTCTTGCTGAGAGCAGAGGACATTGCACTATGAAGTGCTGTCCAAAACTCAAATGAGCAGTGAACAGGTGGTACATTGTCAGGCTATTTCAGATCATGGAAACCATTTGTCCAGTTTTAGATTGCTATTGCTAGCAGCATGTCTTTCAGTTGTGAGAAAGAGAAGAGGTTATTTAAGACTTACATTACTCCGGTTTGCCTTTCAGAGCATGCCAAGTGGGATATCAGAAGGAATGCTTGCAGATCACAGGCAGCTTCCCCTGAATCTATTTAATGCAATTCTCATTTATTTTCAATGTGAAACGTTGGAAAGAGCTCACACAGCAGTTCAGTTCAGCAAAACATGCACAAATTCATTCTGGAGTGGGTGTTAGGGGCTCAAGTGCAGTGAGCAAGAGGGAATGAAGAAGCAATTCTGATTTCTTTGATGTGCTTCATTTATATCATCTCTCCACAGCCTGCTTCAATGCAGTGTGTCCAAGACCCCAGGGATGTGGAGCTGGTGTGTGTTAAAGCTGGTCCCTCTCTCAGTATCTCTGGAGTCAGGGCAAATGAGAAGTCAGATGGGTCCTTAGATACAGAAGCTGCCCTACCAAAATACAGCACAATAAATTTGCCAGATGAAGAGTGATCCACAGGAATACAAGCCCGTGGTAATGGCCAGTAGTAACACTGAATTACCAAGACACCTTTTAAACTTTCTGAAGTATGCTGAATGATGTGATTTTTCAGCTTCTTCTAACGAAATTTTGTATCTGAGATTCCAAAGTGGCTGGAGGACATAAGTGCTCAGTGACTTTGGAGGAGAATAGGCAGGAAAGACCTGTTGCTGTGCAGGGACAGCCATATGGTACAGGAGCACTTGGACATCCTCAAAAAGAAGATATTTGCTCTGTAATGTAAAGAAAAGCTTTGTCCCACAAACTCTGAGCCTTCTTTGTTGCCCTATATTCATTCACCTGCTGCCATGTGTTGGGTTATACAGGACTAGGCAAATATTTCGTGTGGCCACAGTCCACTTAGCTCTGATTTGAGCCTGTGCCTGCAAGGAGAATGAAACAGCTAGGTCAGCTGAGCTGTTATGTGCTGCATACATTCCTGCATTTGCTCTAGAGCTGGAAAGTAGGGCTTTTCTTGCTGAATTCCTATTTTAAGATTTCAGAATGTCTTCGTCCTGTGTTGAGATGCAAACAAGTCCTGTCATTTCTTCCATGGCATTTATTTTGGTCTTAATTAAGTTCATTAACATATTTATCTACCCGCTTCGCTTGGGAGTCTGTTAGGTGTACTGTACAGAAAACAAATTCTCTTCTCAGTTACTGCTCTCTTTCTAAAGCTCTTGGGTTTGCTAAGAATCTAGTTTATATCGAGTAAGATTTCCTGACAAATGGCATCTAACCTGCTAAAATATTCGCCGATTTTCTGTATTATCTTTCAACTTCCTAAACTTTCTTGAACTCCTAATGGCTGTCAGAACCCAACTTTAGGGTGCTGACTGTTACACAGGCTTTTCAAGGTGGGAAAAAGGAGTGAAGTTATGAGGTGGTATTTTTCCAGGAATAAGTTTGTACCCATTTTGTTACCCATTCTGTCACATTAGGATTTTTAAAGCCGCTGCCTTATTGCCACATAATTCTGTATTTGTGGATTAATAGAGATTCTCCCCTTCCCTCTTTCATCCCTTTACTTACCTTTCACTTAAATACTTTTGCATATTTTTCACTTATCCTTTCGCTTACCTTTTTTTCAGTAGATAGCTATTTCAACATGGAATTTCTAAATACCAGCTGTAACTGATTTTCTCTCTCTCGTGTTTTCAGTTTACTCTGCTTGCAACTAGTCATTGCATAGATACAGTTATCTATACTTGGGGTGATGCTTAAGAAATACTTCTGTTCCTCTCTTTTCTTGAAGCTGTGAATTTACAACTTTGGAATGCAGTAGATTGCAATAATGACTGAATACCTGTTGTGCAGAAATATTCCAATTACAGAAGTTGAAGTAATTCAGTTTGGTGGATGATAACGCTTCTGGCAATAATCAGGGAAGTAACTCAGTCCCAGTAGAAATGCCTGTGTTTGAATACATCTGAAGCACTTTATAATATTGTTGGAGGGAGCTGTTGCTGTGCATTTATTTTTTCCCCAAAGTCTCTCTGTAGATAAAAGATATGGAGAATGGGTAGAGACACTTGAATTTAAATAATTGTCTTTTAAAATGTGTGTTCTAGTTTTGTGGACATTCTGCTCGAACTTTGGGAGTGGTGCCTTTGTCTAATTATTGCTGAAGAAAGAGACACAATTAAAATGTACTTGCAGGAAAAGTGTGCATATTTTTTACAATAGGACATTTTAGCTGTCTTGTAATTTTTCCTCTTTAAGGTGTGTCAGTAAGGCATTTGGGAGCTTGGAATGGGGATTTCATGCATTTTTGTATGTGTTTGCTTGGATTTTTTCTTCCTTCATCTCCATGATTTGTTTTAGTAGGAGGAGATAACTTTATTTTGAAAGAGGTATCAGCAAACTTAGCAAGAAGGATGTATTTGTTACAGCTGTATTTATTGCCAATCATGAGATTGTGTTATTGTGACAACCTTTCAGCTAGAGATTTTATCCCTATTTTTGAATGCAAAGATGGATAGATGGATTTGAAAAACAGTAACAAGATCTCTTATTTTTTTCTGATTAGATCCTTCAGATGAAGAAGCTATTGAAAAAGCAAGTGAAAACAGAAGAGCAACATGTCAAGATCCAGATTCCAAACCTGCTGTGAAAAAGAAAAGAAAGAAGGTTTGTAAATTGAGCAATTGTTTAGCACAACAACGATAATTTATAGGGAAACATAATATCCTTTTTTTCAGTAAGGGGACAGTTTTCTTCACTCTCTCTGATCTATCAATGTATCAATTTTTTAAAGAATTCTGTTGCCTTATTTGGAAGCGACCACATTTCAGTAGATTTCAGCAATAACTTCACACTTGTTTTGTGTGAGTTGAGATTGCTGTCCTACAAAGTGACTCTACAGTGGATGATGCTCCTGAATATCCTTCCCTGCAATTTTTTGCCTTTCCGTACCCACACAAAGTCTAGACAGCTATATTTACTTGTACAGATTCTCTACCCAAGCATGTCCTCAGTTCAAGGTCCAAGAAGAATTTAGGTCTTCATGGGTTGATGTTTTCTTACCCTTGCACTGCTAAAGCCTTCATTTAATGCCAAGAGGAACTGTGTTGTTCAGCATTACATGGAATATGCCAAGGAGCCAGCATCATCACCCCAGTTTGAGGGAAAAAGTCATCTAGAGGTTGGTTGCTTTTAAGAAGTTTCTTGTTTGAAGGTAAATTTGTTCTGCCTTCCTCATACCACCCAGGAGAATCGACTGAGTGGCTGTCAGAGAGCTAAAATTACACTGGAAGCTATCTCTCCTTGAGGTTATGGATATTAATTTTGACCCGTAGGTCAATAGTAAATTCACTCTGTAATGCCTAGGCAATTGCCCAAGTGAAAGCCATTTGCAGGGATGTTCTTTTTTTATAACAGAGAAGTGTAAACAACATGGTAGCAATTACTATGCTTTTGGATGTCTTTCCAAGGAGACCAAAGGTGAAGTGATCCAAATATCTGAATGAGATCAATGTTTTGATTAGGAAAGAGAACCAAACAGTACAGGAGAAAGCTGTATTGCCTTTGTACATGCTCTACCAGGGGGTCAGATGCTGAGGAGTGAGAATTCTTATGGAGCCACTTTTTATCACCATTTTCACTTAGGCATTTAGAAGTAGGTTAAGACACTTTGTTTGGAAGGGTTGCTTGACCCTTTTTACGAGACCATGCGAAAGGATAGCCAACACAAGTTACTTGCCAAGGTAGCCTGGGACTGCTCAGCTGTAACAGAACATCTGCCACTGCTATCAGTCTACATGTTGTAATCAGGTAATTTGATGTTTAGATGTGAAACTGCAAGAAGGAAATGCTTTATGGGAGCTGAAAGTCGTGGATGGATTATTGCCCATCTTTTAGACATACAAAATCAGAGTTATTTATGGAAAGCTGGTGGTTTTGTAGTTCTGGTGCAAATAACAAAACCCATTTCACTCATGCCTGCCTTAAATTCAGAGGCTGGAAGCTGTTCTGCAATGGACTTGGCAACCTTAAAGCCTGTCACGAGACAACCAAGCAGAGTTATGAGCATCCATGTTCCTAGTCTGCAGGCTGTCCTCAGGCTTACAGTGAAATGAATGATCTGTCTCCAATCCGAGTGACGCAGTGATGTGTTTACTTTGTCACAAACTCCAAAAGTCAGAGTATGTGGCTGACCTGGAATGTAAACTTTCAACACATGCAAGACTGTTTTCACTCTACATTTGAATTTCCCATAACTTTGGCAATGTGTAAAGAAAAAAATCATGTTAGAAATATAATACAGGAAATATTTTATGTTCTGTGTATGATTAACAAACAAGGAATTTATGACGTTTTAGCTCATAAATCATTGGTCTCGGCACAAATTTCCTGTTTTCTGCATTTTAAGAATTTCCATGTAAAAATAGCATTAAAACACAGAGTACAAGGGTGCTGTGTCAAAAAACAGTAGTTGTCTGCTTTGTGTCTTGCATAAGAAAAGCATGCAAATTACCTTTTCTTAAGGGTGGCATGCAAAGAGCTGTTGCATGAGTAGGTAGGCAACTAATGCTTGGATAAGGGTCAGAAGTTCAAAATAGATCAGATGTTGAAATATTTTAGACTGCAGATCATCAAAGATGTGTAAGTTTACAACCATTCACCACCATGAAATTTCTGTTTTTATGTCTTTATTTTTAATGTCTGAATAAGATGGATTCACTGTTGCTGGACTCAATCATATAGTACACCTAAACATATATATATATATGCAGTGTAAAGGAGGCAATTTTGAGTCTTAACACGCTTCTCTAAAGAAGCAAGGCTTTGACTACAAGCCTGCTGTATGCTTGTGTTGTCTGCTGTGTGTTTCTGTGGCTGCTGAAAGAAGGGGTTGCATACTGCCTTCAAAAAGGAAGCTATGGCACTTGGTGGTACTTTCAAACATTTGAATGAAGGCTTAGCAGTGAGAAGTTTTTTCTTTCAGAGAAATTTTTTTGACTGTGTGGCACATTTCATTCTTTTCTCATACAGATACCAGTTGGGAGTGTTTGCAGAGTTATGTAAAGCAGTTCACGATGTATTAGAAGGGAGAAATGGGCCCAAAGTGAATGAGTGACATTTTTCAGTATGTTGGAAGAGTGGTAGCACCACTGGGATAGGAAACCATCATACTCTACTGGAGGACAGAGATTCAGGTTGGCCCTTGTCTGACTTTTTGGTTGCTTGTAGGTAGCCCTTGACTGAAGTAATCCAAAGGCTTGTTCACTGCAAAAAAAACTATGTTGAACATAAAATTTATGATAAAAACACCTGGCAAATGGCCTTTAAGTATCTATGGACAGCTGGGATGTGTGAGAGTAGAGCAGAGGGTAGCTCTTTTTCAGTCTCAATGTCTGGGAATGCTAATGGTAGGGATAGGAATGAAGAGACGTATGGTGGTGTTTTAAAAACACTTGAATCAGAGTCAGGACAGATTTTTAAAATAGCAACAAACCAAAAATAAAGCCAGAAAACTTACATTAACTCTGGAACAGTTTTGTTAATTTAAGTGAGTTTCTACTTGCAGTCGTTCCCTTCATTTCTAGTGAAGATAATCTCTGTTTATACATGAGAAAATCATAGGGACTGATCTCTGTTGTTGAGGCAAGATATAATCCCTATCCCAACTTCTCATGGGTTTTGATGCAGGCTGTGTTACATTCTAGCCGTAGCTGTAGAGTGTAGAGCCGTAGCTGTAGCAAGTCCCCAGCCACATCTCCTCTGGTAATTCCTAAGTTTCATTTCAATCCTCAACCAGTTTCAGAGCCACTGTTATACAATACTACCATCTTTGCAGGGGCAGTGACTGTGGTTACATCACAGCACAGAAAACAAAAGGTCATTTTTTTGTGTTGAGCATGGTTGTTACCTCTTTTAATAGCTAATTTAGCCAGGGGAGTGGGGAGGAAAAGAGAAATGTAGGCATAATCTGAACAATTAAACCTCAAAAAATGTTTCTGATAAGGCTGTGAGAGTGGGCTTGGAAAGGCAGGAGTGTGCTGGGTTGGGTCATTTAGCACCAATTGCTATGAAATGTCCTGTTAAGGTGGGTGCAAAGAGGGCTCAGAAAGGCCCAGATACTCTGAACTTGTGTTGGCTTTCCTTGGGTCCTCTTGGCCTGACTGAAGCTGCCTTCCCAAGGGAACAAAGGAACAGCTTCTCTGGCTTTCAGCTAAGCTCCCTTTCCTGCTGATATTTTCTGTCGGGGTTTCCCCAGGGAGGAGTGCTGGATTTGCTGTTCCTGAACTTTTTAATGCTCCATATGATGAGTCTTCTCTACATTTTCTCACAAGAGCAGAGTTTTCCAGCCAGATGCATCATAGTAGCATGGAGCTTTTTCCTGCAGCTCAGCCTATTTTCCCATTACTCTTCATCAAGTCACTTATTAAGTTCCAAAGCCTGTCTCTGTAGATAAATGTGCATTTCCATTAGGTAGAATGCCCTGAGAAGGCAAATAAAAAGAGAATTGCTACACTCCAAACAAGACAAGTCTGTGCCTTGCTTCCTCTGTTTTGGGAAATTTTAGGTGGCTAAGGACAAATCCTAGCCCTGGATTATGTGAACAGGGACTCTGGTACAAATGGACCAATTCAGCCAGTTCACCCAGGCACAAAAGAGAGTTAATGATGGCAGCACATGTTGGATTATTCTGAAAGGCACTATGTATTTTTGTGTGTATTTGACCCTGCCTGCTATGAGGAGACAAAGCAAGAATGGGATAGGACAAACTTGAAACATGTTTTCCTAAATTTTATATTACAAGTGTGGAAGGAACTCCAGAACATGATTGTTTCCAATTAACCTTGCCCAGTTCCATGTTATTTTTTACCGTCTGGATGCTCACCTTAGACCCAGATATTTTAGAACACTACTGGCAAAGTTTAGAAAAATTATCATTCACAGTAGTAGAGATTAAAGAATAGAGATTAAAAATATAAATTAAGTGGTAGATTTTGTTCATATTTTCCTCCTGATTTTTTTTTAAGTATCAAAACCTGCTTTTCACTAATTTATGGAATTATGACTACATCCTGAATGTTTCAATTTTCTTTTATTCACTCTCTTGGTTGCAACAGCAATCTCAATTCCAAAATTACTTTATATACATATAGCCATAAGCATTTGATTCCTTCTACAGGTGGGGAAGTTCAGTTTCAATTGTTTTTTCCTAGCCCAGCATTATAGTTTCTGTATCAACCCTTACATCGTTTGCCTTCCTTTGGTAACTCTTTTTTACTTAGTTTTTTTTTTTTTTAATATGTTTTGCAGCCTACAGAGTGTTTCTTAAATCAGCCTGAAGAAAAGCAAGAGAGCACTGTGAAGGCAAAGAGAAGGAAGAAGGTATGAGTGTGTTTGGGGTCTGGGCAGTGAGTTTATATGCTACTACAAGATGCAGAATGGGGACAACCCCCATGATGATGAGAAGTAATATGGTTATTATATTGCAGCCTCCTTTATAGAAGAAGAGAAATTCCTAATTTTTAAACCTTACTCAAGATACCTATTCCCAATCTGACCTGTGGCATTATGTCTGTATTCCACTCAAGGGTTGTGTATGTCTATACCCCACTTGCAAGTGTTGCCCACCAGAAAAGGGTGACTGTATGGAAAAAAGGTGGAATTTCATTTGCTGCAGAATCTGACCCATTCCCACAGTGTGGTCAAGCTTCAGCTGCTGTTACGTCTTTTGAGCCAAAGACTGTCCTTGCTCACTCTTCCTCATAGCATAAGTATATAAATAAATACTCTGTATTGTCCCTCTGGCTGAGCTCCATCCTCACCCACAACAACAAACACACCCTGAAGTCTAAATGGAGATTATATGGCACCAGGCAAGTTAATTGTCTTTCTGTAGGGGGACATACTGAAAATAGTTGGCTCCCTCACAAGGCTGAAGGGTGGCCTTATGTTAGCCCTCTTAATCATCCAGGGAATGGGAAGCTGGAAGAGTGGGATTTTGCTTTCAATGCAGCTCTGGCAGAGTAAGTACAGTACTTACTCCACTGGAGCCAGAGTGAAGGCATGCCATGGCAGAGGCTGGCAAACCCACCTAGCAAGAAATCCCATTCTCAGGCAAATAGCAGCTGCTTACTTACACCTTTGCTGTCAGTGGGCCACTAAGCTGACATACACAGCCTGTCAAAAAATCCCATTAGGAAACATTTATTAGGTTGATCTGTGGCTTCCAAACAAAGTGCTGTCTCTAAAAGTAAGGAAAGAGGGGGAAAACGCTGTTGTTTTTAAGCATCTGGAATGAATTGTAAGAAAAATAATAAAACTTCCTACATGAGGAACATTTCCCCACAGCTCTCCTTGAAGGAAGAGAGTTGGCTCAGGTGTCCTTGCTCTTGCTCTTAAAGAATTTCTCGTATCAGGCTTCTCTCCTCAAGAGGGCAGTAATTTTCTGAAGGAACCAAGTGGCACAATGAATGATGTAATGGTCCTGTGGAACAGCATCTTACACTGAATTACCAAGTAAAATGAGTTGATAGTTATGTCTTGCTGTCTGCTAAATCAGAGGTTCCCAAATGTGGGTCATTCCAGAGCCAGCTTGAGAGGCAGGGCTGGGGAAAAGCATTTGGGATTGTTGGGAAGAACAATGAAGTGGTTTGGTTGTGGGCCTCACGCAGAGGCTGGCTGTTCTGTTCACAGCCCCTGGTCATGCTTTGGGAATGCATTTGTTCCATGGCAGAAAAATACAACAGTGGTAAGTGAAGGGGAATCTTGGGAAGGAATGCTACAGATTCAAGCACTGCAGAAACCTGTGTACCAGCCAGACGTCCTTTGCAAAGTCTTCCAGGGACTGCAGAGGGCTTTGCACCAGGACAAAGCTAGACTGCAAGGAAGGCATTCATCTCCATGTCTTCCACTGTCAGAGGTTCAGCTGGGGTCTTGCAAGCCCACAGGTGGCTTTTAGCAGAGGTGGAACAGGCAGTGCCAAAGCGGCAATGGCTGGGAGAGGCAGTGCCTGCCTTGACTGTGCTGTTTTGGCAGCCCCCGATGGCTCTTCCCTGTTCAGCATTCTGCCCCTCTTGCTGCTGTTATTGGATTATTTGGGCTGTATTGGGCAAGAGGGAGAGACAGAGTGGTGGGGAATGGAAGAGAGGAGGGAGTGGGTGCTGAGATACAGTGAGGGAAAGAATGGATGGAAGAAGGTCTGTCCCTGACATTAAAATTCCTGTCATACCTCTCTTCAAAATTTCCATTGATCTTTGCTGTCCTGAACCTTAGCCTACCAAACTGAAGGTACCCACCGTCCCTCCAAAGCTGCCAAAAATTCTTCCAGACCCATGCCACCTCATCAAAGTGAAATCCCACTTTGCCTCAAAAATATGGACCCTTTCACTAACCACACCGTTCCGCTCCTTTTCACTTGTAGACTTATGCTACCATGTGTCCCCTTGATGATGAGTTCAGTTTAGCTTACACAGCTGAGAAACCTTAACCTATCCTTTCAAAAACTAAACACATCTCAGCAAGAACTAGGGAAGCATCACATTCTTGTCATTCTCTCCAGAATGCCTCTATCCTTGCAAATTCGCTGTTTTCGTAAATACTTAAAATTTGCTTTCCTTAAATGCTGGCAGATCAGTCCGTGGGAACCTTGGGCTATTCTACCCACATGTTCCATTTAACTATGGCAAAAAATGCAGCAATCCTTTCACTTCAGTGAGAATTCAGACCTGTTACTTGGTAACCTTTCTAAGGTGTAAAACACAATCATTATGAACTCATGTTCAGTGTCTAAAAGTTAGTATTTTTTAAAAAAAAATTACACAGTGTGGGAGAACAAAGCATCTGTGTATTCTTGCCGCTTGACCTGTGGTTTTGTTATTTGAGCTTATTTTCTTCACCCTGGCATGGTATTCTGTAAATACAGGTAACCATCTTCCCTTCCAAATACACATATGTAGTTACCCTGTTTTAATCAAAATATAACCACATCATATATTATCACTTGATTCCTGCTGTTATTCCTGAAGAATAATAAATTAAAACAAATTATGAAAAAAAGCCTGAATTTTCAAACTGATACTAAAATGTAGCAATAGCAAAACTCAAAAAACAGCTTTCATGTTTTTATGTTTTTGTTCAGCAGCATTTCAGGTGAGTGTACAAGATTTTTCATGTTCAGGGTCACAGACCATCTTGTCCAAGTATCTCAGCTTGCATCTGAAATCTGCATTCCCTCTAAAGACACCGGGAATCTTGTCCCATTGTAAGGTGTTTTTCCAATTAAGCCATAATTAAACTGATATAACTGTTCGAAGATATGGAAGAACATTTATTTAGTGTGTTGTTAGCTAGGCAAAGAGCTATATAGAAATACCATATTAACCCGTTTTACTTCAATTTTTTTAGAAGAAGATTTCTGATGTTCTGCAAAAATCTGCTCCAAAACCTGGTGTCCCTGCAGATCTACAAAATCTCCTTAATCAACATTTTGGTGAAAACCGTTCCGTGATTGAAATTGAGGAATTACAGCTGTCAGGTAATTTACTCTATATTTAATATATAAATAATTTTTTTTTCATGATACTGTTGACTTCTTTTTCTGCAGAAGAAAAAAGATTTTCGGGACAGAAATTGAGTTGTACTTTTTAATGAAAATATTTTCTTATATTTCTTTTTTACTGTATATTAATTTGCTATTTAAGTTGAAATGTTAGTTTCTTTGAAATGAACATGAGGTTTCTTGGAGTAATGGAAATGAAACATTGTTTAAATGTCTCTTTTTATTATAAAGTATTAATTTCTGGAGCTTACTTTTATGATAGAAATTTTATGATTCCTAATAGTAGCTCCCATGTGCTATGAGAGATGTATTTTGTTCCTGGGATTGTCTGAGTCAATCCAGATGCATAATAAGGGACTGACAGCAATGGACAAAGAAATAATGAGGCATCTTTCTCATATGTGTATGAGATGTTGAATGCAATGGTTTTTCATGGAGTGGCTTGAATTTAGGTGGTAATTTTGGTCCATGTGTGAAGTAACCAAGTTTTAGCCATGAGGACCCTCTTTTTTGTTCCCTATATCCTTCAACCAGTTAAAAGCCAGATAGGAAATGCAAGAAGCAGGACAGAGCAGGCTTAGCTTCTGTCAGTTGGAGGTTGCACTGGAGATGATGGCAGTGTTGAACTTCTCTGCCTTCTGTGCCTCTGTGCAGACAGAGACACCATCCATTATTTGTTGGTAGGGCTACATTCACCTTTGGGATTTCTTGATCTGTCAGTGACCTGTGCCCAGTGTAGAGGCCTTCTAGCCCAGCAGTGCTTTTCCTTTTTCAATGAATAAGCCTGTCTGTCTAGGTAAATGTGCTCTTCCTTAATCCCCATGGTTCTAGGTGGACCCTTCTTTGTTTCTGTGGGGCAGTCTCAGCTTTGTTACTGGATCAAGAAAACCTGGAGAAGTCCCATATAGATTTCTTTGAAAAACTTGTGTTAAGTATTTTTTGGCATATAAGGTTTTTAGGAAATAATAAATTGCTTTGGTTTCTTTCTTATTAAAAGAGCCCTTTGGGCTACTGAAGTGACCCATTTCCATATGTGTTGGATGGAGATATTTTTTCCTTAATTTTTTTGCTGGGACTTGAAGGCTTAGAGTGCCAAGGAGTTTATGAACTTGTACAGCTGTCAAGTCCTTCATGTCAAAGCACTGAGTAAATAACAAGCAGCTACTTTGAAGTTGTGTGTTGCTGTTCACTAACAAAGTGCAGAAGGTCAGGGTTGGTCAGAAAGTCAGCATGGTCTCTTGCTGCAGTCTGGAGCTGTGTGTTTCTTCCCCCCTCTCTGAAACTTCTATTTAAAACTGTTGTAAATGCTGCAGTGTTGCTGGACTGTTGGTGATGAGTCAGTGGGTGAAGCTGTGTCCTTCAGGAAGGACCTCTTGAACTGTCAGTCATTAATGAGACCATGTATTCAGATCAGCCCCTCCCCATTCCCACCAGCATCAGGTGCATCTTTTAAACATGATTTTTAAAGTAAATCAGCTGCTAATTCTTCAGTTGTACATATTCATTTCCTTTGAAGCTCGAGTTCCAGTAAATGTCAGTCTCAGGATTTAATAGGAATCAGTGTAAAATAGAAGTTTTTAGCAAGACAGGACTTCAGCCAGGCATTGGCTACAAAGCAAGTTTGTCACACTGTCTGTTCTGATGAAAATCTTGAATTGATGCTCTCAGCATTAGCACAATGCACCATCCATGTGAACATGAATAATGTCTCTGAAGAAACCTCCTTAGTTTAGAAAATGTATCAGCAAACATGGATGGACACCTTGAGGGGCTGTGCTTCATGCAAGATGATGACAAATACATAAGTCTTTAAAGACAGAAGAATTGTTAGTGCTCTGCAGATGCACTATTGTTCCATCAGGCAAAGAACCTTTAAGAACAGTGGCAAGTTTTCAGACCATGGAATTTTAATCACCTTTTTAAGAATTTTGATTTTCTCTATAGGCATGAAAAAGGACCTTCCAAAAAACCTGTTAGGATCTTCATTGCCATTATATGAAGTTAAATGGCATATCTGCCATAGAGTTCTTTTAAAAGATTTCCTAGTTAACATAGTGACCAGGGAAAAGGAACTCAGCAGGAAATGGAGGAAGAGAAAGGTGCTGAAATGCAATGGAGGTGTTGCTGTTCAAGTCGATATAGTTAGGTAGGTTATCACAATATGAAAGGCCAGAAGGTGAGCAAACTTACTGGCAAGTAGATTATGGGTAGGTTCTTGCATTTGCCCCGTATGAATTATCTGGGGGATGTACAAACATATTTAATCATAGGTATGTTGGAGGAACAGTCTAGGAGTGTAAGGCTTTTGGCTGAGGCTTTGATTTATTATGGCACAGACATGAAAACTTCCTTTAAAGCACATGATCACACCTATACAGCAGCCCTATATTCAAGGTTTCAGGCTGGGAGAAAAAAAATTGCAATTCAGAGATGTTACCTTCATTGACTTAATCCATATAAAGTTTCTGCTACATTAATTTTTGTTTCAGAACTGGTAATTTATTGATTATGGACTTATGAAGTTGGGATTTCATTGATATAACTAGTGGTTATGTTGCAAACATTTAGTCTCCCTTTGCTGTTAAAATGCATCAACGAAAGTATTTTTTTTCTTTATGTTTTCAGATTCCTGTTTTTTGCCAGCCAATGATCTTACCCACAGTTTTTCTTCATACTTGAAAGAAAGTGAGTTTAAATGTTGGTCTGGGTGAGATGAAAGATGTATGAAAGATATTGTTAAGACAATATTTTTGCATTTTTATATGTAGCTCCAAATATTGTTTATTATGAAATATGAATCACTTTAAAGTTTAAAATTTTTTTTTTTATGACAGGGCTTGTTTTTCTGGCTTTTCTTTACTCTGTCACTTTTTTTGTTTTGGTTTGGTTTTTTTTGTTTGTTTGTTTTTGTTTTTTTGGTTTTTTTTTTTTTTTATCAGAAAGATTCAGGGCTTTCTTTTCATTGCTAGGGATCATTTATCAGTAATTTATTGTGGCTTCATGAATAGGTATATGTATTATCTTACAATAAAAGTCCTGCAGCTGTGTGCTGACATGAACCAAGAGAATTTTTATTCACTTGTATATTTATATAAAACTTCTGGTCTGGTAAATGTTTCTTTGCAGTTGATTTTCTGTGATACAAATTGCCATATGTGGTAAATGAAAACAATGGGCTCATCACCTTAAAAACTGTTCATTACTAATGCTTATCTACTTTGCTCAGTTATGTGATATTTCTGTATTTTATTTTTTTGGGGCTTTTCGTTTTCCAGTTTCTCAGCCATGACTAAATGCAAAAGTGTTGCCAAAGTTCCAGACCTCAAAGGAGTCAGCATGTGTGTTCTTGCTGCTGGCTACCATTCATCATGTACTCTAGTAATTTAAAATTGTGGCATGTAGTACTTAGTGTGGGTACAAGGGCTTTTCCATTGCAGTCTGTCCTAAGTGGGCGAAACTCCGGAGAAACCACAAGGAGAAGAAGTCGGTGGTGATGCTGGTTCTCTGCAGTTCTGCCCTTCGCTCCTTGGAACTCATCAAGTATGTCAAGAGCAAATGCTGTGTTGAGGTTGGCAGTTGGTCAGGAGTTTTGTCTTGGAACCACAGGCAAAAAGGCAAAACTGGGACACTGTCCTCTGCTAGCCAGCAAATTCACTGACTCAAACTGATGAAATATCCCTTCCTTTTTTAAGCTCTGGGAGTGTGGTGTTCGGTTTTGGACTGAAGTAATGCTCAACTTCAGTTGCCTGAGAAGTGTTACTTCTGTGGAAAACCAAAAGTAAAGTGTAACCAATTTAGGGGAAACATGGAACACCTTATACTTGGGATCATGATCCACCACTAGAAGTCATGGCTTTGCACCAAAGGGAGCGAGAACATGACATTCCAGGGCCTCAGATGCCAAGGTGTGTCTGACCTGAGTGCCTCCAGATCTGTGTCAGTGTTCTCAGCTGGCTCAGGCTGGCAAAACTGCAGGCAGAGATGACAGTTTTCAGTGTGCCCTGTCCCTGTTTTTTCTCCTTCTCTATCCTCCCCCTTCTCATGCCAGAAATTTTCATTACTCGGAATTGATGGCTACCTCACAAATTTCATGGTTTCTTCTATGTCTTGACCCTACTTCCTGTGATTATCCATCAGTACAAAATGAGATGGAGATTTGGGAAGTTTGATTCCATGACACAGATATAACCATAGATAAAACAGATAAGTGCCAGTCATGCATGCAGAGACTAGCACCTGAGACTTAGGTGGTTTAGATGTAGATGACCTTTAGCTTTACAAATTAAAAATTTGTTGTACTGCAAGAAGCATGCAGAGCAAGCTGCCTTAAATGGCATTCAACAAATACTGATTATGTTGTCTCCTGTTTGATGAATACAGAACATAGGGTTGTTACTGTGTGCCAAAATGCAGTGTCAGAAAAAAAAGTCAAGGTTTCTAACAAATTAGTTTGGTTAACTGGAATTTGAACAATCTCTGCAGTAAAGACAGAGGCAGCCTAGGTTTTCCCAGCAGCCATGCTGCAGGAAAACTGTAAAATGTAGATCAGTCCATAAACAGATCCTTCCTTTTGGGCACACACACTCATGTTCATTAATGCCTCTCTCTCAGTAAGTGAACTTTTTTAAAATTAAGATTTGGTGATTAACCAGTTTTGAACTAAGCTAGCTGTGAAAGCACAGGCCACAATATTAAATATTATCTGAAAAGCTATCTAAACAATACTGCCCCCTACTGATATCTTCCATTGTGTCTGTCCAGTTGTTGATCTCTCTTGATGAGTAGCAAACAAGGATGTACACAGTGTTCAGAGTACAACCAGGGTTCGCTGGGGGACTCTATGTGTCTAAAACATATTGAGAAATGCTTGAGAAAGTTAGTTTTTCTTTCCTCATGTGTGGTCTTAAGCCCAGCCCTGCTTCTTGTATTTCATTGTTCTTTTTTTTTTTATTGCTAGGTCAATGACAGCTTTTAAGGGAGATTGCAGAGTCCTCAAGTTGTTTGCAAAGCACATAAAGGTAGGGAATTTTAATAGAGCAAGTAAACAGTTAAGTAGTGTGATACGATTTTCTTTTTAAATCCTTTGGCAGTAGTGCCTTACAGTGTTCATATGAAGTTCCTTCCTTTAGGTAGTGCTTTCTTTGGTAACCCATTGCTGCAATGTGAGGAATTTCACTAAGAAACATCTCCAGTAGCTCTGGTGCAACCTTGTGCAGAATGTAGATGCTTTTGCACCTGCTGAGTTTCACTGTTCCACATTCCCATCAAGTGCTGATTCAAATGCCAGGCTCACACACACAGGTCTGTGGAAGCAAACTGTACCAGCACCCACATTTGGATTCTGAAAATTGAATGTCTGGATCCCCAATATCCATACCTGTGAAAAAAGCACAAATTATAGGGGTGTTGGGAATAATGAGTGGACACCTGGCCTTTGATATAAATGCTGTCAAACATGCAAATGTCATTTGCTTTATTTCACCTCTTTCCAGTATCTTTATCTTGAAGGCTTTCAGAGTTAATTCAAGTTTTTCAATATTGCAGAGAATTTGTTTAAATGCTGAAGGTATCTTGCTATTCTCACCTCCAAAAATAGTTGGTGCAATAGCAGATTTTTGAAGTTAAAAAAGATTGAACTTCTAGAGAAGTGTGATGCCCAGCTGGCTTGTTATATTTCTTAAACTTTATTCCAGATATAATTGTCTGACAGCTTGAAAGACAAATATAATTTTTACTTGATGGTATTCAAGAAAGAAGTACATGAGATCTTGAATTTGTTTCCAACTCCTTGAGAAGAAATTTTAAAACAATTATGGGTTTACTGTGATTTTTCTTTCTCTTCAAATTAGATAAAGGAACAAATTAATATGTTGGAGAAAGGTGTGTTCCACATTGGGATTGGAACTCCTGGGAGAGTAAAGGCACTAGTGGAGCAAGGTAGGAGAATAAGGAGGGTTTCCTTTCCATGTATTTTATATTTGGTCTAATGAGAAGGGAAACTTCAACTGTTTTTTTTTAGGTTGACATGAACATGTAGATTTGGGTAATAAACTGTATGGTTCTATTTCTTCACTTGTGCTATGTCAGTCAAAACAAGGTCAAGGTTCTAGTGCTTTGTTTTATGATCACTTTAGGCTGGCATAAGCCAGTATTAGCAGAGAAAGGCAGAGTAATGCTTCCTCTCACCCACCAGTCAGTGCTTATTCCCCCTTCCTGCTCCCTGTGCAAGCCCCAGAGTCTGTTTGGCAGCTCAGTGAAATGACCCCAATTAAACCAAAACTAGTGTGCACACAAAATCAGGTAATGAGCAGGCAGAGGTGGGGGACTTCCTCTTTTTGCAGAAATACTGATTTATGTTGACTTGAAAGTGATTGCAAAACCACAGTGTGAGATTTAAAGCTCCAGGAAACCAAACACTGCAAGTGGATTAAAAGGAAATAGTGGCAGAAGTCACTGTATCATATGTCACTCTGAGCTGTATAAACTTTTGTGAGGGGTGGATGGAAGATGTGCTTGCTGATTTGATCTTATTTCTCATTTGCCTATAATGAAATTAATTAATCTCTATAATTTTCTCTTCCCAAATTTTGAGTATTTTTGCTTATTCAGTAGTCAGTATGTACACAAAGAAAAAGAAACAACAAAATTACAAGATGATAAGGCAATTCTTTCCATTCTTCTTATGCAAGACACTGTCTTGCTCTGACTATGGTCTCTTTGTCAGGGACTGGCAGTGGTTTGGCACTCTACTGCTCCTTCCAAAAGAGTGCAGGAGTAACATAATTTTGTTGTTTCCACCAACATTAAATGTTAGTGCTCAGCACATCACCACGTTGCCATTAGAGTAGTGAGGAACTGGAACAGGTTTCCTAGAGAAGCTGTGGATGCCCCATCTCTGGAAGTGTTAAATTTTATCCCAAGCTCTAGTTCTTTTTAGTTTAGTGTTGCAGATCCAGGTCACTTAGAGAAGGGAGGGGAGTCAAAACTGATGGGAAAAAATGGTGGGCATCATGTAGAAGACCAGGGAAAAAATAGGAGAACAGCTGAAAAGCAAGTTCAGAAGGGACCGTTTTTCTTCACCACCATTTATTTGAAGGATAAAGGAATTCTTCAGCAGCACCACTGACCTGACTTATATTCACATAGCACCCTGTCCTGTAAATTGCTGAACACTGTCTGTTCCTGTTAACATCAATTTTCAGGTTAGGATCCTTGTAACTTACCAGTGACATCAGCTGCGGAAATTCAACTCCTGTGGTTTCATCAAGAGGAAACTTGAGGAATTACTTTCTGGCAGGATGTTAAGCTCTTGACAAGTCTGGCAACAGTAGTTACTCTGCTTTTGTGTTTATCTTCCAAAAAGGCATGGGATTATGTGGCTAAGGGAGTTTGCAGTGTCAGTGCATTAGTTTTCCAACCAGCAAATGTAGTACTTTAGTGTTCAAAGATTAGTTTCCTTGGAAACAGACAGCAAAAGATGTAAAAGCCAAAAATCATTTTGATAAGTACATGTCATATTATTTTGGTAGTGAAATTTATGTTGCCTTTTTAGATGCCCTGTGCTTGAACTCCACGAAATATATGATTCTGGATTGGAACTGGAGAGATCAGAAACTAAGAAGAATGGTGGACATCCCTGAGGTATTGTATAAGCACCTGCATGTGTTATATTCTGTGTATTCATTACTTCTGTTGGTAGTTCTCAGGTCTTGGTCAGTAAACTTTTCTTTCTGTAAAGCTGTCTTCAGTGGCAAAGGAACACAAAGAAGTTCACATTCACTGAGAAGTCTGTACTCTCAGGTCTCAAAATTATCTCCTGAAAAGGAATTTTCCCTTTGTTGTTTCGAGTCACAGCTCTTACTTCTATGGTTGTGCTGTGAGTTTCCCCTGTTTATTCTCAATGGATGTTCTACCTGTCCCCAGGAAGTTCCTCAGTGGGAGGACTTTGTACAGAGTCCTAGACCCCAACAAATGAGAGATGGGCATCACCAACTGTGTGAAATTTAACAAAGAGAAGTGCTGGATTCTGCACCTGGGATGGGGCAACCCTGGATGTATGGACAGACTGGGGAATGAGATGCTGGAAAGCAGCGCCATGGAAAGGGGCCTGGGGATCCTGGTCGATGGAAAGTTGAACCTGAGTCAGCAGTGCCCTGGAGCCAGGAGGGGCAACCCTGTCCTGGGAGACATCAGGCACAGCATCACAGCCGGGCAAGGGAGGGGATTGTCCTGCTCTGCTCTGAGCTGGGGCGGCCTCACCTCAGTGCTGGGGGCAGCTCTGGGTGCCACAATACAAGAGGGAGAAGGGCCTTGAGGGGGAGCTGTGAGGAGGG
This sequence comes from Toxostoma redivivum, assembly GCA_013397375.1. Taxonomy (NCBI): domain Eukaryota; kingdom Metazoa; phylum Chordata; class Aves; order Passeriformes; family Mimidae; genus Toxostoma; species Toxostoma redivivum. The sequence continues at coordinate 18,508 of VXBI01005958.1, read as the reverse complement.
GCTGAGGGCACTTGGTCTGCTCAGCCTGGAGGAGACGGAGGGGAGACCTCCCTGCAGTTACAGATTCCTTGGGAGGTGAGAGCAGGGGCAGGCACTGATCTCTGCTCTGCAGTGATCGGTGACAGGACCTGAGGGAGTGGCCTGAAGCTGTGTCAGGGGAGGTTTAAGTTGGATATTTGAAGAGGTTCTTCCCCCAGAGGGTGGTTGGACACTGAACAGGCTCTCCAGGGCAGCATTCACAGCACCAAGCCTGGCACAGTTCCAGAAGTGATTGAACAATGCTCTCAGGCACAGGGTGTGACTCTTGGGGCATCCTGTGCAGGGGCAGGAGTTGGGCTTGATCCTTGTGGGTCCCTTCCAACCCAGCATGTTCTCTGTGATTGAGTGAAAAGTTTCCTCAAAAACTAAACAGAACTATGGCCAAACATCTATGTTCCTCCACCTGAGAGTCAGATAACATCAAAAGAGTAAATCTACAGATAGTTCTCTTGAACTGTTTTTTTCTTTTCTTTCTTAGTTTTTTTTTTCTTTTTTGTTTTATTTTGACAAGAGGTAGGGTACAAACAACTTAGAGCCATCCATCATTTGTACACTCATTCTAAAATAATTCCCAGTTCTTTCCAGTTCTTTTATCCAGCTTTTATATTTCTTGCTGAAACAAGCTATGTTTCCAGTATTTTGTGGGGCATCACCTTTTTCTAGCCAGATGAAGAGACAGTTTCCTCCATTAATGCTTGTTAGAAAGCTCTCAATTTCCTGCACAGTCTTCAGGCTTTGTACATTTAGAGCAGGCCCATTCATAGAAGGAATCTCCAGGGAAAAGGACTTCTTTTGCATGTAGACATTAAGCTGTTTCACAAGTGAAACAAATTATCATTTATTAATCCATTTATGTACTTGTCTAAGTATTTGAATGTGCTGCATTTTACAGCCCCACATACACAAAACAAAAAAAATGCATTGAAGAAATGGAGTAGCAAAAAAAAAAACCTGCCTTTGATTTTTTGGAGGCAAGGAGGCTCCCTCTTGTGGTTAATACATAAGGCTTTTTTGGTATGATGCTTGCACTTACCTGTAAGTTTTTTAAAGAACAGAAAACATGAAATCACAGACAGTACAGTACAAAATTACAGGCAGTACAAAAAGTGTTGATGGCAGTGGGATGGATTTTTTAAGTCATCAGAAGTCAATATCCATAAAGTAGACCATAGGTGATCCACCTCTAAAAAATGAAGATTATGTTGCCAATATTTCATTTTGGGCTATTGCAAACCTCAGCTATACCTTTCAGCTCACTGTAGGCAGCATCATAGCAGGTCTGTGTGTCTGTCTAGAAATACAGGCCAAAAGCTTTGACTCCAAGTGTATTTTATTTGGGCAAAATCATAAGGCTATCTTAGCATAAAAAGTTAAAGCTTAGTTCAAGTTAACTCCAGGTAAGCAAGAACATTACACCATCTATATTGTGTTACGGTAAGCAATAGATACGTATGTGTGATTAAAGAATAGTGAATATGAAATTACAGTAGAGTCTTCAAACTGCTCTTGACACAGGTAACACATCATAAAGGAAGGTTTTTGACACTGGAGCTTTATAAGTGGATATCTTGCAGGTATTAATCCCACTGCAGATATCAGACAGATACCTTAAAGTTATGTATAAGGAATATGAACAGCAAAAGACACCCAAATAATGTTTTGGTCATAAGGCATCTAAAACACCACATAGAAACCGATGGTATGTTCTAGCAACTTGTGGCCTTCAAATATGGAATACAGTCTGTGCCAGCTTTTCTGATTTTATACAGAAATGTCAAATGCATGCTATGAATAGTCATAAGTTTTCTCAGGGAGAGGAAATACAGTACCAAAGACAATACAGAGATTTGGCTGTTTGATGTACTAACTTCTTTCACCTGTGTTAGTTATAGAGGAAAAATTGTACACTTGAAATTAGAAACTCAGCATACTAGCCTATTTTCAGTGCAAACCTCAATTATCAATAATTTCTTTGCATACTTAAGGTGCAACATTGCTAGACTTCATTGTGTTTACAGCAGAAAGCAAGAACAGCTGGAAGCACATGTCCATTGTACTTGCTGTTTTTGTAGTCACCCAATGTTCAGTGGAGAATTCTGTACACAATGGTATATTCTAATAAATACATTAATTTAAAAATACATGGATCTTCCCACGTGGCAGTTCTGTATCCCATCATATCCACACAAGGGATGGTGCCCTGATCCACTGCCCTGTCAGCTGCCTCAGCATCTCATTGCTTAATGGTGCTGGATTTTTTCATTCTCTTTCTGTGTCTCCCACTTCATTCATCCCAAACAATGGAGAGAGAAGGAGATGAAAGCTCCCAAAGAAACCACAGGAGGAGTGAATGAATTTATCAGACTTTGTTTTGGCAAACAGGAATCGAAATAAAGCATAAAGGTGTAAATAAAAATGGATTGTATACTTTTTGATCTGACCAAAGGACAAGCTTCCTGCTTTGAAAGCTTTTTGTACAGAGGTTGATGGCAATACAGAGGTGTCTCAACTCCTCAGATTACTTGTTCCTAAGATTCAAGTCAAGTTTTTCTCAACAAAACCCAATATTGTATTGTCTGCAAACAATACACAAACCAACCCTTAAGTAAATCTGCAAATATGCTAAGTTTCAGACTTCATGAAAACAAAAGGTTTGTGAGAAATGGACTTGGGATAGAAAGTCACAAGTGAACCTTTGTGTAGCACATCCAGTCTGAAATTGAGGCTGGCTGGGCTTTCTTACATCATTTATTCCTCTGCAAAGGGGAGGTATGAAAGAATATAATCCTGAGAGAAAACCTGCAAACAAGTTATTTGTAAGTGGTAAGAGAGAGCTATAAGGAAACTATGGACTAACCATGATGATAAAGAGTCTTGTGTTCCCTCTGAAATATGTAGTCAATATTTGCTCTGTAATACATTTGTTTTATCTTTAGATAAGCCATAAGCTACAGCCAAATCGGTGTCATAAACCAAAGTACTTTGTATGCAGCACAGGCAGACCTGACCTTCATGCTCACTTTCATTCAGGTGTCTCAGACACAGACAGGGCTGTGCCTGTTGCACTGCCCTTGATCTGCTTTGTGCCAATTGTTACTCTGGAAAGTCCTGTATGGATTCTGCAGCCCAGGATGGGCCTTTTGCTGTGGTGTGCTTTATCAAGTCTGCCAATGACAACCTTTCTGTAGCCATGTGAAATGGGACTTCAGGGCTGCAGGGCAGTGATAAGTATTTTAAAAAATGGAAATGATCCAGAGGACCTTTTATAGGAATCTCTTCTTTATTTCTAGTCCTGTAGTAAGGTGCCTGAGTAAATAAATAATCATTATCAGTAACTTCTTATGCTTTCTTTGATTTTTGTTTTCTTCAGATAAAGAAAGAAACAATTGACCTACTGGAGAAGAGTATTATAAAGCTGTGCAGAGATGGAACTGTGAAGCTGGGGCTCTTTTAATGAGTTTACCAACAAAGAAGTAAATTGCAGCTGTGTTTTATTATTATCCTGCCTGCAACTGAATTTTGACTTTTCAGAGGTCTCAATACAGAAGGCACATTGCAACTTTTTCTGAGTTTTCTTTTAATAAAAACCAAAAGTTCTGTTTGTAGTTCTAGTATTATTTTTATTGCAGGAACAATGTCTTACTGAAATCAGAGTTACACTACTTTCACCTGCTAGATTTACTACTATATGTCACTAGTAAGACCTTGAAGATGAGCAAACATGGGTATGAAAGTCTTTGCACAGCTCAGTTTTCTGTTCCCTCCCTGTGGTGTTCCAAATGAGACACGTTTGTCTCATGAGTGTGGTAATGTAGTTCTTGCCCTTGGGCATCTTTGAAAGAGTTGTATGAATTTCAGTAACATGTTAAAAAGGTATTTTTCACCTATCTGTTCTAGAGCTGGCCAAATGTTGCTTTTTGCTTTTACATGATAAATTATTACTGAGATTTCATTTTGGTTAAACTGTTCAAGTGTGCAAAAAGTATTCTTATGTTTGTCCATTTAAATTAAAATGAGGTGGTCTCTGAGTGATTCTTTTGTTATTGCAGATAGTGGGGAATGGATGGATTCTTTTTCAGAGAATGAGATTAACAGAGATGAGGAAATCATCAGTATCTCAGAAAGCCATTGATCCAAATTGGATATTTTAAAAATTAGTTGTCCTTCTATGATAAAGAACACACAATCTTTTTACAACCTTTAATTGCATCTCAGGCAATAGCAGTGAATATAATAGGTTAAGAAAATTGGCTTGTTGTTCCAAAGCAATGTTCTCTGTCCAGTGTTGTCTCAGCACCTGAAGTCTTCTCCAGTGGAATCCAGTGCAACTGGAGTAGAACTCCTTTCATTGTATGCCATGCCTGTGAGCTGGGCAGCTATGGAAGTGAAGGGAGAAGAAATAATGCATCTGAAATTATGCAGAAATTCCAGTATAGCTGACAGTATCCCTACAAATGAATAAGTCATAATGAATCCTAATGAGCTGTGGGGCAGGAAAAAGCTTTTCCAGGAGGAATGAACTGGACACCCTGATCAAAGTACATTATCACTTGATTGGTATAAGCCAATCATGGGGATCCAGGCACAAATACAGAAAACAAGGAAGAGAGAGATCTAGTTAATAAGTAATTCCTCACCATAATGCAAGTTTGAGCAACGAATAGAGTCTCCCAACAACAGAGACAGTATCTCAGCTGAAACACTCTCCAGCACAAGGATATTATTCCTTTCTCTAACTAAGAAGAAGAAAATGGAAAACAAGAAAACAAGTTTTCTTCCCAGAGAAGAAGCCCAACCTTCCAGGTGTCCAGATAACAGTGCATTCAAACAGCAGAGGCTGCCAGCTTGGAAGCCCCAGCTCACCATTGCATCTGTGCTCTCCAGCTTCTTTCTGACAGGGGCATTCTGCCTTACTGTGGGAGTCTGCCTTGTCCTGTCTGCAAACAGCGTCAGAGAAATACAGGTTGGTTTGGGAGTGGTGTTCTTTGATGTTCTGTAAAGATTAAACCAGGCCAGGTTCAGAGAGTCAAGGCTTTGAGTTTTTGCTTCCAAATAAAGATGGCTTCATGCCTTGGACATGTGTCCAGCAACTGGTATTCCTGTGAAAATCTTGAGGCAGTTGGTCATCAGTAAAATCAGAGTACTGGGTGATTAACTGGGTGGTAATATCTGAAATATGGGTGATAATTACTGACACTTGCTGCTAATACCAAAATCTCATTATTTGCTGGGGTTGTGAAGGGAAATAAGCAAACCCCTCAGAGAGCGTTTGACAGTATAAGAACATACATGTTTGCTGGGGCAAAATCTTGAAATACAGGGAGCCTTAATGTTTAAATCCCTCCTGCAGAAAAGGTAGTTCAGACCTGTGGTGTTGTGAATAGACTCCTGTTGGGAGCCAACACTCAGCACTACACCCAGGCTGTTCAGAGGGGGTGGGCCATGATGCATGTGGGGATTTGTCAAACATTACTTGGTCAGCCAGCCCAAGGTGCAGGAGTGTTCTTTACTCAGCACTCCTTTGCCAAGGAGCAGATGTGAAAGTACTGCAACAAGTCATCAAAAGGCTCTAAACCAGCTTTAAACTAGGGATAAATTTTGTGGTTGTTCATTGAGGCCAAGTCATCACTTTTCCTGGTCATTTTCAACAATGTTTTTGGCAGTCCAGAGTCACTTAGAAGAGAGCAGCTCTGAGAAGCCTCAGATCTGAAACACTAGCCTTTTCCTGTGAGCATGTCCTTTATTACAATATATTTGCTTGTTCACTTCTCTGACAGATAGATTATTCAGATAAATGCTCAGACTGTTCAAAGCTCCGTGAAAATTCCTCTAACTGGAATAAGGAATGCCACTGTTCTGTTAATTTCACGCTAAAGGAAGATATATTGGTAAGTGGGTGCAAAACACCAACTCAGGTTGCTGCATAGCACCTGTTACTTATATCCCTAAATGATAAAAGAGTAATTCTGTTCTGTAGAGCTCCTGACTAAATTTGCTTTGTACTTTTTCAGAGCATGTAATGGTCAAAATTTTACACTTTTGCCTTTGTTGTTCATTTTGGTATTTAAAACCAAAACCGGGCTCCTTGGTTGGGAAATGTCCAAGGAGAAGAAGGGGTGGAGGAAATGGTGTTTGATTGTGGAGGTGACCTCTATCTCTCTGTGAGTCAGTGGCAAAGCCTTGCCCTTGGCCTGGGGTTGGTTGTTGCTGCCCTGCTAAGCTCTCAAGTGAGAAGGAAATCTGAAGCTCTGACCACTTTACATAAGTAGACCCCTGTAGTCATTTTTACAAGGGTTGTGCTTCTAATCCCCAAGGTCCTTGTAATAGTTCAAGTCTAGCAATGTGATTCTGAAGTTTCTTTTGGAAAAATTATCCTTCGTTTCCTGCCTTGAACTACCGGGTCGTGTTGTTGAGACTATTAAAATGCTTCATGTTCTGCCAAAGACATCTTATACTTGGTACTGAATAAATGATCCCTTAAAATTACAGTGCAATTTAAAGTCACTTTAGGATTCTTCAGTATTAAGGAGGCTGTTAAAATACTTTATAATTCTTCAGATTGCAGTGATGTTTGAGATGAGAAGTTAATTTAACTGAGTAATGGGTTTTTTATAGTTCCATAATTACCTTTCAGGCATGATTTACCTACCTAGCATTCTTCTTTTAATGTCAAAGTTTTTGTGCACCTTCTTTTATGGAAAATGAGTGTCCATCTCAACAATATGATTCATAATCATTGCAAGTTCATGGCCAGCCATGTCATCTTGAGTAAAATAATTAGCAGGCATTTTTATTTTAGGTTTTGTTTGGTGATTTAAATTATGCTAATTTTGTGCCAAAACATAAAAACTTACAGTTAGGGTAAATATTAGATTCTAGCCCATGATGCCGTATTGTAGTTAAAGACATTTTAATATAAGTTAAGTACTCTCTTCCTCTCTTTTTTTAGCAAGTAATAGGATTTCTCATTGCCTTCATGAACTCTCCTTATTGAAAAGATTTATCCTTGGATTCTAGGGTGATGTTTTTATGTACTATGGTCTGCAAAACTTCTATCAGAACCACCGTCGATACGTGATTTCAAGAAGTGATGCCCAGCTGTTGGGCCGAAATGTAAATGTAAGTTTTCTTTTTATGTTGTGAGATCAGCAGCACTGCCAGCAGATGTGCCTTTGACCATATGGAGAGCTAACTAGGCAGAACTGTAAGTGTGTTTAGGTGGCTCTAGGGAATAATAAAGTACAGATTTTCAGTGTTTGGTCCTGGCTTTTATGCTTGTTAGGGCCATGATGCCTAATAAGTTAATAAGGGAGGAAGGTCCTGTGTTGCAGGTCTCAAACCTGCACCTTGTAGTGGTGATTTAAAATACATTGTCTTTTTCAAATAAATATGCAGAAAGCTTTTCCTTCTCATGGTGTCAGTCTTCGTAGCCAGAAGTGTTTCAAAGTGTGCTTTTATTATATGGTTAGGGAATTAAGTTATTCTAAGTCTCTAGTTTTGCCATCTGGCTTTGGAAGTGAGCAAGGAGCAAGAAAAGGTTTGTCCTGAAATAAGTGATCATGTAGCATTCTAAGTATGCAATTTAGAGGTCTAAGGAGGGAGTAGACAGCATCACCTGCAGCAGACCTGCATAAGGAAACGAGAATGCAATAATGGCATTCAGGTTCTTTTACTTACAAATCTGAAGCATATTTTCTTTGGCTTAAAAGTAGCAGTTTTTAATATACACATAGTCCACATGTCCTTTCAGTATATATGATGCTTGTGCCATGATAATCTGTTTCTACAAAATGTTTCTTACAACTCTCCAGACAAGTTCCTCCTTTCTATAAAATGCTTCTTACAACTCTCCAGGTGTTCTGTCAGCTTGTTTGTTTGCATTCAGATGCAGCTGCTTTTGGCTTTTGTGCCAATCAGATACACAGCTCATTGGAGTTACTTGAAAATATTTCTGTGTTGAAAACTGAAGATTTATAATTTCTTATAAAATGGGATAGGAAAGATGTGATAAAGCTGAAGTGGACTTCTGTTTTTCATTCTTTATCTTCATATATCAAGATTTGCCCTTGTTGAACTGCAGTAATGTGGCCAACTACATCTGCTGTTCTCCAGCACTAATGCAGCCCAGGTCAGAATTAAGAAGAAGGAAAAATAAGATATTCTAGGGTAAGCCAAGGCTTCACTGGAACATTTTCAGTTGTAGCCATTTTACAATAGCAGATCCCCAAACCTGTTTTTGTAGTCTGGATCTTGCAAGTTGGCAGCAGAATTTGGTGAAGACCTTAAGTTTCTGTGTCTAGATATGGAAAGTGTTCCTGAACTACAGACCCGTTCATTTGGAGGTCTCTCTAAAGTGACCAAAAGATACTGGAGACTTAATTGTTCAGTGGCTTTCCAGAAGGCATGGGAGGACACCAGCAGGTTGAAACCAAGCCCTGGGTGTGTGCCTCATTGTTGTGTAACCTTGAATGCAGATCCAGAGGAGCTCCTGCGCGCCCTTCAGCACCTACAGGAACGGGACCCCGATGGCGCCGTGCGGGGCCATTGCCAACAGCATGTTCAATGGTACGTGGGCTCCTCCCTCTGCCCCTTCCCAGGGGCTCCCTCTTGGAGCTGTTCCCTTACCCCAGGCCAGGGCACACCCGGGACTGCAAGGTCTCCTCTTCCTCCCACCAAAAGGGTTTATTTGGTGGTGCTGCTCTGGGGAATGTGGGGCTCTGCTTCCTACTGTTTAGTGACTTAGCCCTTGTTTGGAAACTGAGGGAGATTTCTGATTTTCTAAGGCCTTCTTCCATGTGAGTGTACAGCAGGAGTGAGGAATTTAGGCCCTCTTGAAATAAGGAACGAGTATACAACAGATTTCATGTACTTCCTTGCTAAAAAGCACATTCTTATACAGTGATGGGAGAGCCCAGATTCTGCTTTCCCACAATTAGGTACTTAGAAAGAGGGGCTCTCCACATTTCTGCATTGGAACTTTGGATCTGTGTGGTTTCATTTTTGTTCTTAGAATGCTGGAAGTATACACAGTCTTAATTTTATCCTGGATTTGATCTTTGTAGTAACCTAGTCGGCATATTCTACTTATGAGTACACTTGGGAGATTTCAGAATGTATCTTTGGGAGGAAAAGCAACTAAAAACCTGTACAGACTTTTCTCCACTACCCTGTCTTTTTTGTCTTCCAATTTCTACCACTCCCTGCACCCTTTTTTTAACCTGCTCCATGCAGCAGGTTTTGGCAAGGCAGCAGCTCTTTCCAAGCAGCTGAGCCACCCACACCAGGGGACTTGTGAAAGCCAGTTGCATTCAGTAACTTATACATCCATTTGATTTTTGTCTGCCTGTGCACCCACCTGCTGCCCTGGAAGTGTGATTTACTGGGTTGGGCTCAGACTTAGGCCAGCAGAGCCCAGCTGTGTGCAGCCCACACTGTCCTGGAGCATGTAAGGGAGAGTCAAAACAAGCAACTGAGCAGGCACAGCTCAGAGCATTGCAACTCCTGTTAATGAAGTGGTGACAAATAGCTGGGAATGTGGTGGGCCACAGAAGGATCACTTCCCCAGAAGAGTGTGTCTGAACTTTAAGGAGGTGTGTGAATACAGGTTTTGTAGAAGGAAACAAAATAAGTATGTTTTCATTAATGCTTATGCAGCTGAGTTGTCCTTCTCATGTCTCCTAAAAGGCAAGCTCTCCCCATCTGTATCATCTGATTCTCCTTGCCCATCATCCCATTGGCTGCCTAGGGGTTTACAGAGCTGTTAATGAGTCCTATAATGTTTTTGCCTTATGTTAAACTAATCTATGTAGGAAAATAGTAATGGATTAAAAACAAGCACTTTTCCACCCACTGAAACTGGATGGCATGGCTAAACACAATTTTAACTAATGGTTTTTGATTGAAGGAAGTGTTTGTGTCCAAGTTGGTAAGCAAATTCTAACTGGCATAAAACTAAAGCAATTTTTTTTTATAAAGGACTAGATTCCCTTGATTGTGCTTTTACCTCTACCCTAGACCCTGAAAACAAATCACGTATAGCAAAGTTTTAGGGCAATTGTCAAATTCTAGGGAAAACTGATTAGGACAGTAACTTCTGTAACTAGCTAGAGAGCTCAAAAAGTGATTTGCAAAGAAGTGAGTCCCATAGGAGCTGATGGACATGAGGAATGTGCACAATGTACACAAGGATTGGTAGGAAATGTTCAGGCTTTAAAACTTCACAAGTTCTAAGACTCTGGTGCCTTAATTCTTCCTGTGAAATGTGCAGTGCTCCATACACATGATGAAACCTTTCCCAGGACATTCAGGTTTTCTATCCACTTGAAAGATGCTTCAATGTGACACTTTTTTGTTAGTCATGCTGGCAATTAGAATGACTGTCTCTGACTCATAGATGTTGCTTACTGTATTCCCTGCAGATACTATTGATCTTTTTTACAATCGTAACTCATCTATGATTCAAGTGCCACTGCTGAAGACTGGAAACAGTTGGTGGACAGATAAAAATGTGAAATTTCGCAATCCTGAGTCATACAATCTCTCTTCTGCATTTGCAGGTAAGAATGGTTCTGCTGGTGGTCTTTATTTTTCAATGGCTTCCCATTTCCATGGGTCTCCTATTCTGAGAAAAATCACCTTTGGGAGAAATATCTCTCAAAGCAAGTTAAAGAAGCAGCTTTCAAGGGTGACTGAGAGCAGCAGGCACATTTAGATAAAAGAGCACCTTTTTACCTTTTAATCAGTGACCATAGAAATTGAGAGAAAATGGTTTTGGAAGACTGAAATTAGCCCACATCAACACCCTTCTTTATAGTTTCTTGTAATGCTTAATCTGTACAGCAAAAGCAAGGATGTAGTTGCCTTTTTTTCCTGTTGAAAATACCTGTGAAGGAGACTTGCATGTCCCATCTTTCCTTCGTGCCTTTGCAGATTCTTGGACAGTTGTGAGACATGAGAGGCTGCCTTTGTCACTAGTTCTTTCAGACCTGTTTCCTAGGGCTGTTTCCTTCTAATGGCTGATCTCTATTGAAGTGGGGCTAAGAGCTAACTGTCATGGATCAGGGCAGTGTTGTGCAGGGTGCAAGAGTTAATTATCTAAGTAGTTTTCATGGGACGGATTCTAAATGTCATAGGCTGTGCCGTTAGACTGCAAAAGGTGCCTTTCTTGTTGTACAGGAATATATTAATGTGTAAAAATGAAGGCAAGCTCCTAATTTTAGAGAGCTTGTTGCCTGCTGAAGAGACAAGAATCCAGAATAAACAGTATTTTTGCTTGTGCAAGTCACTTTGTTTTTCCTGTGCTTGAAGGTTATAATGTGTGACAGCCCCTGGGTGCTGTTAAACTGGTAATTCGTGTTTGAGGTGAGTGGAGATGCTGCTATCTGGCATTTATATAATTTTGGACAGTGTCTTATGTCTCTTCCACAGCTCTGTGGCAGATGTTCTGTGTTGCTTGTGTGAGGCCCAGAATGTCAGCAACCACTCTTTTTACTGAGAGTGTCTTTCCTGCTTTGTCTCTTTGTGCCCAGGGACAGCCAGACCCCCTTACTGGCAGAAACCAGTGTACCTGTTAGACGAGGAAGACGAGAGGAACAATGGTTTTGTGAACGATGACTTCATCATCTGGATGCGAGTGTCGGCCTTTGCCACGTTCAGGAATCTCTACCGGCGCGTCCAACGGGTCCGGCACTTTGCGGAGGGGCTGCCAGCAGGGAACTACACCTTCCAGATTTCCTACAGTATCCTTTCAGATTCCCTGGGGCTGCTAGAGAGGTGCAGGGAGATGGAAGTGAATGGGATTTGTGTGGTGAACTGGCAGAGAGGCCGTGCAGAACAGCCCTGCGTCAGCAGAGCCCTCTGAGGGATTTGGGCACGTCCTGACTGACAGGAGCTTTTGTGCTGGTGCAACTGCCCCTCACACCCCACAGTGGGAACTCTGCTGACTAAAGCACTGCTTTTGTCAGTAGGAGTCATGTCAACATGACCATAAACGTCTCTTCTTTCTCAGCTGATAGAGATTTGGTTTTAAATGTTCTGCCATGGTTTTATTCTGATAGCTTCCATGGGAGAGATGAAAGGTAAACTCACATAACATTCTGGCTACAACACATTAGGTAGAGGTGAGCATTTACCCTCTCAGAGACTATGTGGAGTATAGTAAGCTTCCCAAAAGGCCCATTTTCAACTGAGCTTTCACAGCAAATTAATGCAGTCCTATAAATTATTAATCTGAAATTTACAATGTGTTCAAAAAGGAAGTATTTCCACATGCACACAAAGACCGTATCTAAAATAACTGAGTTTCTTACCACCAGCTGCCTACCACCTACCAAAAACCAGCTGATTTTTTGGATCCAGAATACCAGAAGCATCACCCATCAGTTAAAGAAGTTTTGGCAGCTCAAAAGTCTTCATGTCTTGGAAAGATTTTGATCATTTAACCACTACTTTCTCTTCTCCTGGATATAATGTACACTTTGTTAGTGAAATCTTAACATCCTTCTCTCAGATTTCCCTGTTACCAGATTCAAGGGGAGGAAACACGTGATTCTTTCAACTGTGGTGTGGAGCGGCGGAAGTAACCCATTCCTGGGAATTGCATACCTGGCTTCTGGCACAGCAGCAACCCTGACAGGGTTTGTCATAACTGGCATCCACTTAAAGCTCAGGAAAAAGAAAACATACTTTCAGAAGCAGTAAGGTTCACCTGACTTTCTGAACAAGGAACAGAAGTGTGCAGTGAACAAAGAAGGTGCAGCACAGACCTTTCACTCTTTCCCCTGAGCTCTGGACCATTTTCAGTGTCAGTTTGGTGCATGTAAGCAAACTGAAGGGCAGGCCTATTCCATCATCTGAGACCAAACTCACCTGAGGTGCCATTCTCATTGATGTATGTGTCAGCCTAATTTTGTTTCCTAGGAAACTTGTAGTGAGATGAGCTTCAAACAACAGATAGAACAGCAGATTAGAATTGGCAAAGAAATTATGTGATACCAGTGTCTGGCCAGAAGTCAGGGTCCATATCAATTTCTTACTCAGGCCATAATTCAGACAACAATGGAGCTTTGGATGGGTAAAAAGTGAGGTCCAACAAAAAGCTTGAGCAGGTAGAGCTTACTGCTAAAATCTGCTTGTGGGCCATGTACATGTGCTGAATGGCTTGGCTTGGGTTTTATGTACCTTTTTCAGCTATGCTGAAAAAAGCAACCAATTTACATCAGTGTACTCACTCCAGTTTGACACCTGATTTGTGGTTGAATACAGGGCATTTATTAGGAGTTCAGAGTTTGTTTAGATCAAATTTATTGGATTTGTCTAGCTACTGAGAGCTGGGGGCATCCAATCACTGATTTGCATTTTTTTATGGTTTAATAGAAATCCTAAATAAAAAGCTCCTTAAATGCAAAATATTTTAGCAGAACCATCTACCTAATTCAACTATTAGGCCAAAACTGCACTCCTCCCTACCCCACCCTTCCATGTGAGAGTTGATAAATTCTTACATTACACAGAATGGTAATTTATTGTCAATAAAAATCAAAACACCAGAAAATCCATCAGTTTAAAGTGAACACTGCAGCTCATGAATAGGTTCTTCAATTTTTATGTTTCATGTTCAAAATTTTACACACTTAGGACTTATTTCTAGTCTCACAAAGTGAAGGAACAGCACTGAAGAATTTAGGTCAAGCGTACCATGATAGATGTGAATTTTTAAAAATAATTTTTCTGTTGTAAAAATGCAAGTGGAATAAAACACTTTCATTCCTTTTGTAAGTATTTTGTGTGCCTTGTCTCGCTCCTAAAAAACCTTCTGACTAGAACAAGAAAGAAATCACAGACTGGAGCAGGAGAAGGGGATGTGGCACAGGGAGGCTGCGTGCCACTGTCAAGGCACCTGTGCCTGCTTTTGAAAGTGTCTGGGGCTGGGCATCAGTGACCTGTGACAGAGGCCCCTGCTGAAGGGGTTTGCAGCACAGGAGGTGCAGGTTCCTTGAAGTTCTGCTTGGTAGCTGAGCCATGAGCAGCAGAAGGGGAGCTGCTCCAGTTCCCAGCCCAGCCTGGGAGGACAGTCCTGCTCCACTGATGATTTGTGCTGTGTGCTGACCTGGGAAAGGCGCCTGTCCCCTCTGCTCTTCCTGCTCAGGGCCAGTCACCTCCGTCCTGAAGCTGTAGAAACAGGGTTCCTGGATTTCAGCCCTTGCACCTGGATCTGTCGGGAGCTGTGGAAGAACCCCACCCCTCACTGGGTTGGACAAGACAGAGCATGAAGCAGTGCATTCAACAATGCTTAGGGTCATTAGTCTGAATCACTTTTAACACTGGGACGTGCTCCTAAATCTTTAAAGTCCTTTTGAAAATGTAATCCCATGCAGCTCTCTGAAAAGTCCTGATGGGATTTCCTGACAAAGCTGAACTTATGCTTTCTGACTCCTACAGACCATAAGAACTTCTTTACTTTGCTCTTTCTCTGTCTTTTTTTATATTTTTTTTTAATTGTCTGAGAAACCAACTTTCAAGAAATGACAGGGGTGGTCAAATCATGATGCAATTGTCACTGATTCCATTTTTTCATGAAGTATCTGGTTAAAAAATTAGTGAAAGGAGACTGAATAACGATGTATGTATTTCAGTGAGTCAGTGTCTATCAGGAAAAAAGTTATCTAGAAAACACAACCCAGCAAGTAGTGTTTGCCCATTACCTCCCAGAGGTTTTTGCAGGAACCTTTTCTCTTGAAATGTAGATTGTCTTCAAACCCCTCCACATAGAAGACCTGTCTTCAAACAAGTCTTTCTGTTTTTCCAGAAGTTGTCTAATTCTTTGTTTATAAATCCAAACTCTCATTTTTCATCTTAACAAAGCTTTAAACATGCCTTACATCTTTCTGGTACCCTCTGAACAGCGTCCTTGGAAGCTGCTGCTTCAGCTCCGACTGTTTGTGTTGTTAGATCTAAGAAGCTCTGCAGTGTCTGTCTGGTTTGGGATGGTGCTGCCCAGACCAGAGCAATGGGAATGGCAGGTCTGATTAATTACCCCCAGCAGACGGAATCTGCCTTGCTCAAAGGTCAGAAAATAAGTGTTAGCAACCTCCTTATGCTGCCTTTTGTGCCACACTGCCACCCACTGCAGCTGTGGGTCTGCCCCCCGTGCCAGAGCTGGCACAATTGCACCTTCTCAAGAAAGCTTTGCAGGTGTGCTCCTCAGTGCCCCACACTGGGAATACTTCTCTATCTACATGAAATGTGTTTATGCTGCTGCTGCCTTATTCCCCTCCATGCAGGGGCTGGGACAGAAGTGAGAGGCTGGGCTGAAGGACTGGCCCAACCTAACAGAACGATGGTAACAGCCATCATTAACAGCTCCTCATTGTGCCAGCTCCCAGGGGAATGTCCCCTTTTGTCAGCTGCTGATAGCAGCAGGAGGCACGAGTCCAGGCAAATATCCTATGGGATTTTGAATTAATTTATCCTGGCTGTTAGGAGATCATTAGGTCAGTTGGATCAGGGAAAGCAACGCTGAGGTTCGGAGGACAGCGTTTTGAGGCAGAGATGTTGCACTTTTCCTGAGATACAAATTGCTTTCAGAATACCTGGAGTGTTATGACCACTACTGTGTCTTTGGTACAGTGCTGCCTCGACCTTGGACATTTGATTTTATGAATTAAGATTGTGTCTCGAGTACAGAGGAAAAATTTTCAAAGTGCCTTGGTAAAAATTTCCAAAATAGAATTTTAATTAGTATATGTATCAAACATACTTTCACCAACAGTAAGGGGGTTCTTTTCTCAGAGAGACTGGCTTATGTAGACTTGACAGCTCAGTGCAAAGATGTCTGGGTTTATGATTGCTGAATGACATTGAGCTGTACCTGAAAAGTCTTAAGTCAACAGCACCACCATGAGGGCTACAACACTAAGCCATGAAAGAGCAACTGCCTTTATTTGTAGTGTCTTGACATATCAAAATTATTAAATGGTTGATTCCTTTGTTATAGCTATTAAGGCCTCATCTTGCATCATTGCTGCATTTTCAATCCCTTTGAATGAATGAAAAAATGAAATTTTGCAATTTCTGTCACTCTCAGCAAAAGACAGATGCATGTCAGAAATCAGGTTTAGGTTTGGTGAACTGAAATTAATGATGTTATAGATGCTGACAGTACTAGAAAGTGCTTTTTTTTGTTTGTTTGGGGTTTTTGTTTGGTTTTGTTTGGTTGGTTTTGTTTATTTTCTATGTCATTTAACCTAGAACAGGTAAATAAAAGAGGACATTATTTATTCAATTTTCTCTGGGGGGGTGAGTGGATATTTAGTAAATGGAAAACTAGACAAAGGATTCCTGTTATCAGATGTGATCTAAATTTATATGGTAAAAATCGTCTAAAATAGATAAGTCAAATGGGATATATGTTTCTGGGGTTTGTTTATGATTTTGAAAATGGTAACTACATGTGGGAATATCTTCTGGGGCTTCTCAGTTCAGGTTTTAACAATGGCAAAAATATCTGGAGGGGACAAGATCCCATCATTATGAAAAATTTACCTGCAATTTAACTCTCATTTCTAAATTACAGAGAGGTGTAGGGGACATTTATATTTTAATGTGAAAACTGTTTTAGTGGTTTTGGTTGCCAGCTCCTCTAAGGATTAAATTCCATTAATGCATATAACTCTATGTCTAGAAAGAGAGACAAAAATTAATCAGGTGTCACAGGATATTTCAGTAGCACTTCTGTTAGAGAATTTTTCCAAGCCTTTTTCAGGGTTTACAGTCTCATGAATATATGTCCAGTATTTGTCTGCCTCAGTTGGTTTTTCTTTTTCTAATCACAGACATTTGTTTTCATCTAAAAGTAAAGGTGTAAGTCCTTCATATGAAAGAGATTAGCATGATCACAAACCTATACAATCTGGAAAAGTTAGTTACATGCTGCATCTATTTTATATTAACAGCTGTGGTACATGCAGATTATTAATATTAGTGTTTGGATGGTGTTATTGTAGTGATGCACTACAGTGTAAAATCTTCCTCTCCTTCCTCTGAAAAATGAAACTCATACGAGAGTAAAGCCAAAGATGGCAGTTCAGAGCAGGTAGAGTTTTGTAAGCTTTGACAATATAAAAAGAGGTTGCAGAGCAATTTGGATTTGAGTTAGATCTAAAAGAGGAGACAGCATTTGCTTTTGTCACATAAGAAGGTGCTGTCAATCCTCACTGGGAGCAGTAGGTTTGAAACAGCTGATTTGAGAAAAGCCTGTAACCACAAAATGAGGGAAACAGCAGAAGGGGAAGAAGTATTGTTGCTGCTCTTGGGTGTGGAGGCAAAGAAATTTGGCTGAGCTTCTCAAGATGATGCTATATCTTGACATGTGATCTGAAAAGCCCATATGATTTTGAGCAGCAGCCAAGTTAAGTAAAAGTTTCTTGGTTTTCAGTGCAGTCTGAACTACAGTGCATAGTTTTGGAGCTAAGGTGTTTTGACTGGGTTCTCTGTACTTGCATTATTCCCTACAATTCCAGGAATAATTTTGTTATGAGCTGGGAGTGCCTTGGACAGCTGCCTTCAATTTGGTGGTCTCTTGTTTCCAAAAGAGGGATTGTGGAGCATTTTTTGTTCTCTTTGGGTCCTGCTTTTTCCTTGGGTTATGGAAGCCAGGCAGGGGAAGAGTGGGGCTTGTTTTGCTTTTGCCCATATTCATGAATGAATGAAAAAGCTTAAGGGGGAAAGACTAAGGAGTATTAGGGAAAGTGAAAGGGAAATAGACTGGTGGAGTTTCACCCTTCCATCCCTGAGAAGCCCACCAGGAGTCAGAGGATTCCCATGCCTCTTACCATCAGGCAGAAAGAGACCTGGTGGATGAAGGGGAATGGAAATGGGTCCCTACTCGGGCAGGTATTAATAAAAATTCCTCCCGAGCCCCATCCCCTAGCCAGGTGCCACTCCAGAAAAGATATGAGACCCTGGATCTAGAGGGTGATGAGCCATCTAGAGCCAGATGACATGGAAGAAAATGATCACCCAGTGAGCCTCCCAATTATGATTAATTTGTCAGACGGATCACCACCTCTAACGTCAAAAAGAAAAGAAGGGTAGTTGTGGTGGGTCACTCCCTTCTGAGGGGAACAGAAGGCCCCATATGTCAACTGGAACCATCCCACAGGGAGGTCTGCTGCCTCCCTGGAGCCTTGCTACGGAATGTCACTGAGAGACTTCCTGGGCTGATTCAGCCCTCTGATTATTACCCACTGCTGATACTCCAGGCTGGCAGTGACAAGCTTGAAAAGAGGAGTGTCAGGGCAATTAAAAGGGACTTTAGGGCACTGGGTCGATTGGTTGATGGGGCAGGGGCACAGGTAATGTTCTGCTCAGTCCCTTCAGTGACTGGGACAAATGATGAAAGAACAGGAGAATGCACATTATCAACAAATGGCTTAAGGGCTGATGCTATTGGCAGAATTTTGGGTTCTTT
>VXBI01005957.1:277932-319095 GCA_013397375.1 Toxostoma redivivum | reverse complement strand
TTTTAATCACTAAATGATAATTTAGAAAATATTTTATCTACTTTTAAAAGTATTCAAGTTCAAAAGTATTTATATAAAAGTATTTAATACTTTGTAAAGTATTTATTGATTCAAAATTAATGAAATGCTTTACAAGTAATGTTTGTATTTTCAAAAGGAATTATTGTATATCAAAATAGTTTTTCATTGTGTGAAAGCTTAGGGCAGAAATACAACTCCAAAATTTTAGAGATCTAAGAATTTTTGTAGGATTCAGCTGCCTAAGTAGGTATATGTACAATGGACTAGGGCAACTGAGATGGGAAAAAAGAAGTGTGGCACATTTAGGATTAAATGATTTGTGGTTTGAGAGCAGACTGGAAACTGAGAATCTGGTAGTGCAAAAGTAACTTAGATTCCAGTTGCACTGGCAGTTTAAAAAAGAAAGCCAAAGATGTATTTATGCCTCTATATGTGTATGATTTGAGAGATGTCAAAAACATAGATTCTTGAAATACTATTCAAGATACAAAATGAAACAAAAAATATGCAGTAAATTTTTATGAACACTTCTATTTAAGTAAAGCTAGCATAGTAATGAAGTACATAATTTCTTAAAGAGCTAGTAGTAACAAAGTAGCATGAATGGAACTGCTTACCAGTTTAGTAATTTCTGGTAGAATTATTCCTTCATAAAGCAGTAAATTGAAAAAAAATTATTCTGTTAATATCTATATAAAGATTGACATGAAGCAGATATTTTTAATCCCATTGCTCTCCCTTGGTGAAGTAAATACAGTAATTTCTAACAATAAATCTGTAAAATTTCAATAGCTTTTTAAAATAAGCCTGCAGTGCAGTATCAGAAAAAGTATCAGATATTAGAAACCTTAATAGATCCATAACAGCAAAACTAGTATTGGATTACAGTGAAACAAGTGAAGGAGAAGCACATGGGTAACACATATTTGATACTACAAATTTATAATGAACATTGAATATTGCAATAAAAATTATGTATATTAAAGATTAATTTAACGAAATTAATATGGAAAGCAATCACCTCTACTTTATTTTATGCCAAATAAATTTTGTTAGGAAACAAAGCCTTTGAAGAATGACTGCTACCAACAGATTTTTTAAACAGTTCCACCAGGAAAACATAGGCTGTAGTATTCATGAGCAGAGTAGATAGATACACAGCAAGGAGCCAAAACTATTAACTGTATAGGCTGAGTTTAACCTCTTTCATGAAACATAATATAACATTGATTACTGCTTACTCAACACCGAAAATCTAATGATGAATGATACCTCTCTTTAGACCTAGTTTGAAAGATAATTTTGAAGTCAGTGAGAGCTGAACTTTCATCTTCCCTTTTAAAAACTTTTGCTGTGGCAGTTAAGCAATGATGTTATTTTAGATAGTGCTTAAGCTGCAATAAATACGTTTGTCTGTGGAAAACATCTGTCAGAAAGCATTCCAGGAAGAGTAGAAACCATTAAAATAGACTAGGAATATAAATAAAAGCTCAATCCAGGGTAACTGTAAAACAAACTATAAAATCTGGATGATAAAAGGGATCTTTGTTCTTTCTCCGCTATCTTGCATGATAGCTTCTTCTTTTTATGTATCACTATTGCTGGCTACTAAGGAGCCAAAAACAGCCAATTTACATCTTCCATTAACATACAACAAAAATAAGTAGGGATTTTTTTCTAGGTCTGGATTTTTTTTTTTTTTTTATTTTGCAACATAATAAATCCAGATTTTTTGCTTGTTGTCTGTATGAAAAAGAAATCACTCTGTCGAGATTAAAAAGTACAGAGCTGCAGAAACAGATGCATGAGAATCTGAGATTCCATTCTGGATGTCAGGGCATATATGAACCTGGAGGCCAGAGACGAAAGGCAGGAAGAAAGGTCAGTAAAACAAAGATAATTGAATTATCATTGAAACTAGATTAGGTCATACCCTATTAGTATGATAAAACTGTAATTATTTATGACTAATTAATCTCCCAATATTGTGGAGGAACTATTTATAAATAAAAGAATTCTTGAATAATATAATAATATTTTTGCATAATGTTTGCTACAGTGCCAAACATCTAGATAAAAGCAACTTTTCCAGATGCTACTTTGTTAGACCATGCAGACAACTGAAAATTTTATAGCACTGCATGCTATGACATATATGATACTGACCAAATTCTACTGAGTTGGGCAGTGATACTCCAGATTTACAGAGCATGATGCCATAGTATGAAATATAATTTTGATCAGTTGTGGTCAGCTGAGAAAGATTCATGTCCCATAAAAGCTCAACTTGAGATCCTATTGTAAATATCTTATTTTTCTGCAATGGTAGATCTTTCTGGGTACTTCAGCATCTCATAAAAGCAATGCTACAATAAAGATCTATTTTTCCATCTTTATGTGTTTTCTGTGCACAGAAAACCCCACAACCCATCGCTTCCCAAAAAAACAACCAAACAAAAATGTCCAAACCTATTGCCACCTAAGCATTGAGTGGAAGAGTTCCACAACAGACTGGTTTACCACAGCACAGCAATGTTCTGATACAGCTGTATTTTTTACCCCAGAAGTAGCTGTTAAGAGATTGAGACTCTTTCTTTTAGACAACATTGACTAGTCCCATTAAAATAAATTAAATTATTGGTTTTTTTCCATGTGAAATCTCAGGAAAAATATGCCATTCTGACTGCTTTCACTGTGGATTGCAATAAGACCTGATGGTTTTAAACTATTTTCTCTGCAATAGTGATTTTCATGTATATGAGATTACTGGATTTTTCTCCTAATCATGGAGAACATTGGAGATATTTTTTTCTGAGTTATTGAGTACCTTTACTTTGTTCTTTGCACCTTTACTAAGTAGTAGATTGTGACCCAATTCACTAAAGAGTTACAAATCATAGCAGCAAGAGTTACAATAATTTCTAAGTCATGTCTTCAGGATAATAGCATGGCAGAGTTGAGAACCTAATGTCTTATCTACAAAACTGAATGTAAATAAAGGGTCAGGCAGATCTTTGCTTCTATAAGTTTGCATTATATTAGCAAGTTACTGCAATATATTCTGGCTAAAGAGGGCAGAGATACTGGTATAATTCTTTAAATGAGCCTTGATACTTACTTGTGAATTTACATAGGAATAGGTATTTTCAACATTGAGTCACTGAATGTGCAATAAGAAAGGTAGGTAAGGTCCAATTCTCCAATTAATGACACACTAAATTCCAAGACAGGTCTATGGCAGTCCTATATGCAGCATCTAAAGAACAGTATTTGTATTTCCCACTCAGTTAATATTATGGATTTCAGAACTAAATACAAGATTTAATTCATCATTTAATTCATGATGCATGATTCAAAGGAAATTGGACTTTACTTTTTTTGATATCGTTACTATGGAAGAAAAGGGGTATAAAACTTAAAGGGGGAAATAACAGAATAAAAAAAAACAGCAATAATAACTAAAATTAAAACAAAATTATATAAATATTCTTCTGTGGATGTGGGTGAGAGATTGTTAAAAATGTTCTTCTACATGGACACTAAATAAATGCAGAGCTTAAAAGGGTAGAATAAAATCTGGATGTTATTTGATCAAGTTTCATACTTGGATAACAAACCACTGATTTGTCTTCTTACCTTCAATATCATGGTATAGTGTATGTTATCTTCTTGAAAGGTAATGTCCTTATTTAAAGTAAAATTGTTGGATACAAGTATATCCTTGCCAGTTAAAATTTCATATCTCTACAAATATCAAAATGTAGAAACTACAATAAAGCTAATGCCACAGATAATTTTTTCTTTGACATTTTGTCTCCAAATATCTGTATGAAACTGTATTAATAATGATTTTTTTAAAAATTGCACTTTCTAATATTTCACTCTGTAAAATTAGGTCCATCAGGCAGATAAGTAACTGCAGAATTAAAAATATTATAGGCTGTGCTCCTTTTCTTATAACATTACAGAAAAGCAATTTAAAATCCCATTCCAGTCTTCAAGTATAAATAATTTGAACTGTACAGATCAAGGACCTAATTAGGCATAATAGGGGTTTTGCTGCATAGCTTTGTGAAGGCAATCAAAAGGAAAATGCCTGCCATTGCAAACTGGACTATTACTTTTTTAGATCTCATTTAGTTTAGAAAGAATACTGTTTGCTTTTATAAATTCCTAAGTCAAAATGCTTAGAATAATTATTTTCCAGGTCCTTTTTTTTTGTTCAGGAAAGCATTAAAATTTCTCTGCACCACATTTACTGCACTTAACTGCTCGAGATATTGCTGAAAATATATCTCCTCTTAAGAAAACAAGTTGCTTCCTTTCCTAAAATGACTGTTCATAACTGGTTCAGCTCTCCAGCTGTATGAGAACTAGGAAAGCCAAACTGGTCACAGTGTCAGGTAAATGAAAATAATTAATCAAAAGATGGGTAGAACATACTGTTCCCTCAATACCAGAATTATTATTTTCTACAAATTAAAAAAAGTAAGATCTGATTCTGCCAATTTCCAGTTTCTTTGTTCAGATAAATAACAACTCAGGTTATTTAATATAATTCTCTTACTGTAAAATACTCCCTTTCTGAATGTATTATTATGTTTGTCAGAAAGCAACAAAATACTAGTGGCATGTGAAAAATTAATTCCAAGATAATTTTTTCTTTTCTTGTGCTTTAAAGTGGTTTTGCCAAATTGTTGAAGATGGTGTACAGGAAGAGAATGCATGAGGGCCTTCTGTCCTTTCTCTTCTCTTAGCAAACTCTCCTGAAAGAGCTAACAGCATTATTCTTCTGCAATTTCCTTAATGACAAATAAGGGCTCAAGTTTCAGCTGGAAAGAATTATTTTCTCATTTATAAACAGGAAAAGCCCATTCATGTGGATATTTTACAAAATCTGCATTCTGAGTGTAAATCTAGATGGATGTTTATTATCTTGTGGACGTAGATGACAGAAAACAAAATTATGTGCTTTGACATCAGTTTACTCTAGGAAACATAAAGAACATGAAAACCTGTCTCATGAAGTTGAAATGAACTCTGATCTTCTAACACACTGTTCAGTATCTTGACTATGAAAAAGATGAAAAATCTTATCTCAAGACACTAAGCAGAAATTGGCTGCACCATTTAAAAAAAAATAAAAGGTATATGAGGTTCAGTACCTTTGCCCTTTAAGGAGAAGGAATTCTACAGTGTGTTAATAGGATTGGAACTCTGACATTTTAACACAGACTACTTACAGTGAATTTAATTTTTTTCTTCTATTAAAACAAATGACCTGGAACATTGAGAAAAGAGAATAGTCTTGCTTCATCAATTTTACTGGAAAATATTTTGCTTTGTGATCTTGTGGAATGTGTCCCTTAAGATTTTGATTGTGGCATTGCCATTTGCTGTTATCATGGACTGTTCAGTAATTTCTGTCAGAGAAGAGGTGTACTGCAATCCATCCTGTCTGATAAGGAGGCTACAAGCAACACCATTGGGACTACCCTTTAGTCCATGTGTGTGATATAAAAATCACATCGAAATTCTGGCATCTAAGCTTAGAATGAATTCAAATGCTTGAATTCAATGCTTGATTATTGAATTCTTCATAATAAGACGCATATAAGTCTCTCTAATATAAAATGTGCATTTATATACTTGGGTAAGATGATTACGTTATCATTACTACTCATTAGAATATTTTGAAACTTATGATCCAAGCATTGCCTAATGGGCAAAGAAAATATTTCTGTGTAGCTTAGAACATTTCCAACCTGGCTTTTTAGAAAACATAAGAATCAAATATGGAGCTGCATAGATGGTGAGTCTAAACACAAGTAACAGAGATGCAACCCAGCAGATGCAACAGTTTGTGCAGTAGCTTCCACAAAAGTGCAGCAGAAACTACTGAGGGCCATATATTGGTTCCTACAATGGGGAAAAAATCAGAAGTAACTGGGCATCTCACAGGGTTCTATCTGCATTGTATAAACTCAGAAAAATTCTCATGAGAAGAACAGAAAAGTCATTGAAGACTATTTTCTGTATAAAGCTCAGTTACTTAATACTGCTTTACTCTCTTTGTAACAAGAAATGCAAAGAGAAAGTAACATTA
Source organism: Toxostoma redivivum (assembly GCA_013397375.1). Lineage (NCBI taxonomy): Eukaryota > Metazoa > Chordata > Aves > Passeriformes > Mimidae > Toxostoma > Toxostoma redivivum. The sequence continues at coordinate 312,968 of VXBI01005957.1, read as the reverse complement.
TATTGATGCAATGAGCTTATCAGTTTTCATTGTCTTTTAAAAAAAGTAAAAATCCATGAAAATGCAGGAAGAATGGCATTTTGATTAAGGGGAAATTAAATTTCCTACAAAAAGTGAATTAAATAATTGCAATGGCTTAATTTCCAGCAGGAAATACATGAGAATAAAACTCAACTATGAAGAACTTGAAAAAAAAATTAAATACTGAATGAGCTAAAAAGAGTAATTGAGGTAAACTCTTTATATCCTAGTGAAAGTACGAATAAGTTATCTGAGGAAGTAAAAGCTGGAAATTTCAAAATGGATGTGTGTTTTTATGTGCATCACAGATTCTTTGGGAAGTTCACTGCATAACAATGCAACACTAAGAGAGGATTTATGTGTTTGTCTAGACACCAATTATGTGTGCATGTGTGTGTATAGAAATGCTTGCCCCCCTGAACTTTCTTTGAATATGATTCATTTTTATCCCAAAAAAAACTTGATTTTCTATTTAACTTTGCATTGATGAAGAGTATATAGATGAAAAGCTAAGGAGAACCATGTTTTATAAAAAATCAGAGTAAATATTTTTTTTACAATACAAACCTTTTTGTTCAGGATTTAAGAATATTTAAATATATTAGATACTATAGTAAACAAAAAACCCACCCCCAAACTACATATATTAGCATATAATCCCCTAATCTTCATGTGACTACTGACACATCTTCCCACATGTTTTTACTGGTTGTGTTCTAGGATATTGAGCAATATGGATCATGACTTCAATTTAATATCCACTTAAATATTTTGGAAAAAGTATAACTGGAGCATGTGATTGAATAAAAAGAATTTCTAGGCAAGGAAATCAAAACAATTGGAGAATGAGTTCCATAGAAAAAGCATATTTTCAACCTTAATTTGGAGGAAATTTTTTCGAAGACTTAATGGGGTTTTTTGAATTATTTTCTTTTTTAAGTTAAAAAATATTGACAAATGAAAATCAACACCCAAAGTACAGGAACACTTTCTGTGAACACTGAGATGATACATATTCAAACTCATTGATAAATATAGTTTTACAGTAAAATAAGCTTTTAATGTATTACTTTTCTGAAATAGAACAAAACATTCCTACACAGAAAGTGGAAACTTCACATTGTTTAAAATTAAAGATAGACTTTTCTGCAAGAAAAAAACAAAGCCATTCTCTGAAACTTTAATGTTCTCTTGTTTTCTGACTTTTTGTTGAGTTCAAATAGTGTGAAATGGAGTGAAGGAAAAAAAAAAAAAGACATTGACTTAGAAATAGGACTGGATTTAGCCTGAGACTTTTCAGAGCAATGCTCATTTGGGATCTTGTATTCACAGAATGGAATTACTGAGCTCACTGTCTTGTAACAAATGGTGCTTAGCTGGAACTTACCTTCCAGAGCCTTCTAGGCTTAACTGAAGAGCCTGTGAGATAGAGAATTCATCAATTCCTTTGATTGTGTGATTCAAAGCCCTCATAGTAAAAAATTGTTTCTTTTTGAAATATTTTCAACTTCACTTTTCAAATGTTACATATTTTTTTCTTTAGTAGATAAAAGAAACCTCATATATCCAACATTATTTTTTTTTTCCTGTGAAGGTGTGTAGTTATTTCTTTCTTTTTTTTTTTTTTTGATAGAGTAAAACTGAAGAAGCAGCTTAAATTTCTCAGTCTAATTACATGCTCAAGTCTTTGAATGTGTTTTTTTGATTCTGTACCAGTCCATCAATCTTCCTGCTACTGAAAAATTGTATATTTTCTTCTATGTGATTGAGAAAAATGGCGAAAAAACAGACTTCAACCCCTGTAGAAGCAATTTCATTTAGTGAAATCCCCCTTAGGCCTAATAACCAGAGATCTACCAGATATCCAGTCCTTACTTTATTATGTGCTTTGCTGCTATTCTAAAGAGCTAATTCATGATCAGAATGTTATGAGATACTAAAGGGAATAGAGAAATCTAAGAGGATCACATTACTGACAGGTCATTCTCTGAAGCAAACACTCTTCTCAAGAAATGAAATTCAGTTTGTTTGACAAGACCTGTTTTTCATAGAGCCATGTGGAGTGGCATTAATTTTATTCCTGTTTGTTAATTCTTAATTAATCAAATCTCAAATTGGTGCTTCCATTTTAATTTTGGATATATAAGTTCATTTGTTGGTTGTGTTTTGGAAAACACAGAAATTTGTTGTTTGTGGTTTTTATTTTTTACAACTGATAAAGGAAACATACTTTTATCTTCTCTCACTTTCTCCTCCATTTTAGGAGTTACAGTGCTTGAAGGGCCTATTTATGCAGTGGGAGGACATGATGGTTGGAGTTATTTGAACACAGTTGAGAGGTGGGACCCTCAAAGTCAGCAGTGGACATTTGTGGCAAGTATGTCAATTGCCAGAAGCACTGTTGGAGTAGCAGCTTTAAATGGCAAGTGAGTAGGGTATGCTTACACAATTGAAACACTTCTTTTGAAAACCAATGAAGCTTAATTGTCATTGCTTTCCTTTATTAAGTTGCAGTGGCACTGAAATGTTCTGAAGGAGATCAAATGGTCAAAGTTGCTTTAATAGCTCTGTTACTTTACAAGAAACTGGTTTCAATGGTGCATAAGCCATGCAGCAGACTAGCAGACGCAACATCTAGACAAATAACCCTGGAAATATTGATCTAAAGTCATGAAGAGCTGCATATGATTATGCGTGTATATTCCAGCTTTGTTTCTTTTGAATAGCTGATCATATATTTAATGCTTCCCATTTAATAGATGCTCAATTGAATTTTGCATGACTTATAGCAAATATTTTTAAATTGAAAGAGATGTCTGTGTCCCAGAAAGGTAGGATGGACGGCACTGAAAACCAAAACGCAGTGGCCTCACTGCAACAAGTAGAAATATGCCATAAATTTTTATTCTTTTTACCCAAGTATCCATCTTTAAAAAATATCCAATATGCCAAGAGCTGCAACTTGAAAATATTTCTAAAGACCTTTCAACTTCCCGGTGCTATTCTTGCTACATTGCTGTTCCACACAACTGACATGTGTTGCATTCCTCAGGATATTGGAACTGGATATCTCATTGATAAACACGATATTTGATTTAACATTCAGCAAAGGAAAACATATTTTAGTATGGAAGTTCTGAGGATCTTTTTCTTGGTTATTCAATATGATTTCTTTCTTCTGCAGTGAATTAAATAAGTAAATAAATGAAAAGCATTAGATGATCTTTGAAGTGAGAGAGTTACAAACTATTCTATGTGTGTATCTCTCACACTGCTTTGGACACTTTACATAAAATGGATACTGGATGCTAAATATTTAAAATGTGAATTTCTTAAAAGACTTTAAAAAGTATAGCCTCTGTTTTAATGTGGGAAACTATTCCATTTGCGATCTTCCATTGCCCTATGGTTGGCTTAATTAGTTTTCCATTTAAATTATTTCTAAGCAGAAAAATGAAAATAGTGTTTTTCTATAGCTTATGATAGAAATAAATAAAAAAGCTTTCATATTCTGATTCCATCAGGCTCTGAGTGAGGTGATTGATTTGTAAGTAACCTCTTATTAGTTCCCAATGTATTGAAGTGTATCTGAAGCTCACTTGTGTAGACCATGCAAGTAAATTATCAATTATTTTGCTGCTCAAACAAATTGAAACCTGTACTGCCTGAATTTGGCAAAACAGGTTGCATATAAATAAATATTATTTCACTGAAATACATTTTTAAATTTAAACTGAAATTCTTATATCAACATCTTTCCTAAAACATGAAAATGATTGTGTCAACATGTGCATCATAATCGAATTTGAAAAATATTTAATTATTGAAGCAATAAAAGCCTAATGAATTTCTCAGAAATTCAGAAAAATAACTATCTGAAGTTGTTTGATTTATGTTTTTGGTTTGGTGGGTTTTTTTGTTTTTTGTTTTTTTTTTTTTTAATTTTCAAACTTAGTCCATTTGACAGGGTTCTTTTCTATAATCATGTTGCCTTATTACATTTTGAAGTTGCAGTACTGTTTCACCCAGGGGGCTTCCCCTCCCCACACAAAGGTCACCTGCTTGTTACCTCCAGATTTCCCAGAGTAATAGGATACAATAGTTACTATCCTTCAATGAGAAACACAGGCAATATTCATTTTCTTAAATGTCTTCTTAGTAGTAAGGAGTGCAAGAGCAACTAATAAAAGATAAAGGTGGTTTTCTAGATAAAAGAAAGACACGTGACAAATTTATTTTACCAGAATTTCAACATAATTTATCTGGTGCTACATATGAAATAAATACTTAAGATGAAAAAAACATTAATAGTACAGGGATTTGAAGAGGAAAAGGAATGTATGCAGTCACTAGGATGTCACAGCTACCCCTGTAGTTTTAAAGATCTGTCCTGTGTTAAAAGAGTATAACAGCAGGAGCATGTTAGTTAAATTACCAGAGGCACCAAAGGGAACAATACTGTATGGTTCATATTGGACAAGTGAATACTGACATATTTGGATGACGTTAAGAAGCAACACAAATAGAATATTCAGTAGTTTACGTGTGAATTAACATGCCTTGTGTTTGAAGAAAATTAATGTTAAGAAGTAAAAGAAGAGGTGAAAAAAGCTCTGTGTGTTGTTAACACAGAAAAATAACAGAAGAAGAAATCTGAGAGAAAAAAAGGAAATGCTACTGAAGAATACATAAAGTTTTATTAATATTGGAAATATGTTGTGTTACTGTGTGGAATTCTGGTCATCCGTATTGAAGGAAGTTCAAGTGAAATTGCAAAGGCCATATTATTTGTATCATGACTGTCAAGAATGTGTGCCATACCAAAGAAAAGCAACAAAAGTGGTACAATTGGCAAAGAAACAGATGCACAAAATATCTGCAATTCAGCTGGGAAAATGGAGATTAAATAAAAGTAATACTTTTATTTCAATACGTGTCCACCCAACTCTCATCAGGTTCTAAATGCCTGTTTATTGGTTCATATAAAGGTAATATTATGTGTTTTTATGCAATACAAAAGACTGGAATCTGAGAATTTTCCTTTTCAGTAATACTTTTGTTTTCCCAAGTCAACAATAGGTTCCACTAACAATGCATGCTGAGGCTTTGGAGATTCCATCTCCTTCATCTTCATGTGTTTCTCATAGTCAAACAGTAATGCAAGAGTGGAGTGTGTTATCCTTACTATATATAAAATTATTTAGTTTTAACTTGATATTTTTGCCAGTTTTTAACATGTTTTGGTAGGAGTTGTAGGACTTGCCATGACTGTAGAATTTCCTGGGATGAAATATGGTCAGTAATTCCTTCTGATATGGAAACAGCATTGCCTTGTTGCTGTTAACAACCCTGTTGCACAGACTGGGAGAGAAAGAGTGCAAGAACTTCCACAGATCAGCAATAGATATGGGTGTTAAAATACTAAATGCAGGATGGAGATCGACACTGAAGAAACTGGTAGAGGGTGGTGCTTTTACATGCAGATAATGAGTAAGAAGTTGGGATGACTTATTTGAATCTCCTTTGGGGCTCACGTAAGTGGTGTGTAACTAAATTAATGTGCAATTTATACTACATAAGGCAGTTGTCAGCAGATAGTGCTGAGATAATAGAACTTTTCTGCAGTATAAGTTAGAAGCACCAAGGATCCAAAAGTGTGAAAAAGTCTATCTTTTCCAGAAACTTTTTAAAATTATCACTTAACTATATCAAGCTTTTCTTAATTTCTTAATTTTAAACTCAAGAAAAAAAATCTAGCTGACACCTTCAATCCAAAAAATACTAATTCTTTCATTAACTTAAAATATAAATGCCTCCAAATTTTTAGCTAATACCACAGTTATTTATTAGCCTTCTATTCAAAAAACCTCTAATACATGAACCGCTCATTCCCTAAGAACACTAAACCTTTACACTAATTTAATTTTATTTCAGAACATATTTTATGCTAATGGTGTAGCGCTAAGTGAAAATGAAATTTAGTTTATATACTTTCATCAGGATTACATACTCCTCAAAGACATTCTCTGTATCATACAGATTTATGCTATTCTAAACATTTTTGTGTCACTACACTACCATAACTGAAGTTTTTCTATATTGCTCTATATTGCTCTATGTGTCCACAAAGACTGCATTTCAAAAAATATTCCTTAGTTTCTACTGGTATGTTCGAAGTTATCAATATTTTTGAAGCAACTGTAGCTTTCATGGCAGAAAGTGTGGCCCTTTAGTCTTGATCACTTTAGTGAGTATCAGTAAATTTGTGTTACAGAAGGATAAAATACTCAGCTGTTGATACAATGTGCAGGCTGACTTTAAACGGTAGAACATCACAGCAGTGCCTTAAGTGTCAAAAATCATGACTTTGACACACAGTTCAATTTCATGGTAACATCTTGTGGAGTCATGGAAAAGGAGTGCTGCTCTTTATTGATTGCCACATCCTCAAATATGTGCTATAGTGAACTTGATATTTCCCCTGCTGCTGTTGTTTTTATTAAATACCACACACTATTATTGGTATATAGTAGATGACAGAAAGCAAGGAATTTTTAAATCTTAACTTTTAGAAATACAACTGTGTAACTATTCTTTAAAATAATATTTTACTTTTATTAGAGGAAAATAGTTTTATAAGTATTTGTTGTCTCTGAAGGAAAGTGCAACAGCAAGGAGAAATGCTGCAAGAGTATATTATTCCCCATTAATATCCATGTGACCACTTACCACTTGCTGTCACAGGCAAAATAGACTTCACTTGGGGAAAATGAATGCAATTTATTTGTAATAGAAATAGATTCAGGCTAGTGAGAAGCAACCCCAAATTTTAAAATGCCGCCTTTCTTCCTCCCTTTCCCAGGCTCAACTTATGTCTTGTATAACCTTATAGCCCCACCCCTGGCTGGTGCAGGGGGATGGGAAATGGGGCTTGTGGTCAGACCATAATTACTTCTCTCTGCCATCCTTTCCTCTCACATTTCCCTTGCTCCACCATGGGCTGCCATGGGCTGCAGTCCTTTGGGAGATAGCCTCCTACTCCAGTGTGGTATTCACCATAGGCTGCTGTGCCTGTGAATGGTGATTGTCTTAAGCAGGAAAATGCAATGCCAGTACTACAGGAAAGAGGCATAAGTTGACCCTGAGATATTTTCTTTTACAGGAACAAACCCCTAAATATAGATCCTCTTAATCCAATCCAGCATGTTTAAAATTGGAGTTGTTTGGCAAGCCTCATCTCTCTCCATCAATTATGTTTCCATCCTTTTTCCTGTTTACCTTAGACACTGATTTTTTTTTAGTATTTTTGTTGAAAGAATGTCCAGCATTAAAAAACAGCCCTTTTCTGATTATGTCCTTTAAGTAATTATTTATTATCAATTGTTAATGTCAAATTTTGTCTCTTAATTAACTGTAACAGATAGAATTTAGATGAGATTTCACATTCTATCAATTCTGGTGAAGTACTGATAGAATATATTAATTCTTATTTTTTAAAAATGCATTTGTATTTACATATTTATTATTTTTCCCTTCACATCCATGCAAATTAATTTGTTAAATTTTCAATTTTACTAGTTAGTTAGAGAGACTTTAATAACTATGTAGCTTTAGGATTTTTTAAAATAGTTTTTTATCTATTTATATTCAGTTACATTAATTTGGTTCCACTACTTTTGCAAATAATTTGATTCATTTAGTAATGGATTTTCATAAATTGGGTTATTGTTTTGGCAGCACTTTCCGAGCTATTCTGCTCTTCATTTTGAATGGGAAATACAGAAAGCTAGCCAATAGAGATGTTGGCATATGCACAGTGGAATGTTTTGTTTTCTGGTCATTTAATGAGAAAAACTGGAAAGAAACTTGTGCTATTTAGATCAATATTTTGCCTGCTGTAAATAGCAGTTGCTTTAGTTTAGTATGTCCCTTATGGTTATTATGCGCTATTACAAGCTATCAGAAAGTTTATCCTCCTGAACCTTAATTTTTAAGAAAAATAGCAAAAATTCGAACCAAATTAGCATGAGCAAAAGAAAGGTTCTCAAAATCATCTTGTAGTTAGTCACTCACCAGGAATATAATTGTTTTGGACTGACCTTGGAGAGACAAAGGTTAATAAATCCACAAAGTCCTTAATAGTGTTTCAGTGTTTGCCACGAGAGAATTAGGAATGTACTACATTCATATAACCACCTACAAAACTTGATTGTATGGCTGATTACAACCTCCTCCAGAAGTTCTGCTCCTTTGGCTTTCATGCATCAAATAATAAACTATCTGTGGCATTTTCTCTTAGCAGAATCATTAAGGCTTATTACTAATTCAGTGCCCTGGTCTGATCTTTTGTACTTTTGTACACAAATTCATATTTCCTGGACGGGGATCTCATGCAGCTCAGTGAATATACCATTTAATTTAAATTGCATCATATACTCTCTTTCTCAAGCAAGATTTAACTTGTTATTTTACATCCAGCCTGTAAAATAAGAGACTCTGCATAGGTTTACTTTTTTTCCTGTGGGGCTAGCCTTAAAAAGGTACAAACTAGATAAAATATATGTCATTTGTATAGGAGGACATGAAACATTACTGTAAAGCCACTATTTTTTCCTACAGTCCAAGGCAGATGCATATTCAGCTAGGACGCCTTCCTCTTTAGAAGCTAAGTGATTGGTAGGAGACACAGATGATGCTAAAAACGTTGCTGATCTGCAGGGTGGGAACTTGATGAGCCCATTTTCTCTGGCTATACTGCGACCAGGGTCCCAGATGCTTGGACCACATTTCTATTTTGAGTATTTACTTCACACCGACATCTTCTAGTGTGTATGCCCGCACTTTGCCCTTCTCTTCATCCCTCACCTACAAAATTTTCAGACTAGTTGGCTGTTGACTGTGTCCAGCTGGCATGACTAATTTGTGATAAGGTCTGTCGTTCAGGTTTTGTAATAAGAAACCATTTGTCTGTACTGCATTTTTTTTCTGTAAGTTTTGTAATGAATGATAAATTCTACATAGATATGTGTATGATCTAGTATGGTGTGAATTAATTTGGACATGTATGTGTACTTCGGGCCAAACAGACATAGTGAGTTAACTTACTCAGTCCTAATACCTGGCAGAAAAACGCAATAGTGTCACTCCACTTAGTCCAAGCTTTAGATGTAACATATGGACCAGTCCAGACAGTGGGAATCAGTGTGGATAATGCCTGGGAAAATTTGCAGCCTCTTTTTTAATTGTGCAGCTTCCACAATTAAGCACAGATTAAAAACAAATAAACAAACAAAAAAACCCAAAACAAAACAAAACAAAAAAAAATAAAACAAAAACAAACCCACAAAAAAAATAAAACAAAAAAACCAACCAAACAAACAAAAAAATTTCAGCAATCATTGTTTTCTCTCATGTGGTCAAGACTAAAAAAGGTATTAATATCCTATATTCTTGATTATGACTAAAGTTTGGCTTTTCATTATTATCTTTAGTGAGAGATGAAGTATGAGAATCCAAAGCTGTCCCACATACTACTTGGTGCCGATATGCTGGGACAGGAAGGAAGCCTTTGTGCAGTGCAGTTAAGCAGTCTAGAGATCCTCCCACACCAAATGTAGGCATTAACTTAGATTACACACACAGACACGTGTACACATATCCATTCCTGTGTGCTATCATGTGTATTCACATAATTATTTCTACATATGTGTAAATCTGGAAGGATATTTAAATATAAACATCTGACTGAAATTAAAGAAAGCTAAATATTAATTTAATACTCAAATAAATATATTTATGAGCAACAGCCCTTACAATAGCTATCAAATACCTATTATACCCAGCAGAATAGAATATCAAGCCATCTCCACTCTTAACTTCCTGTTTTTCCAATTTGAATCTTGGTTAACTTCTTGGGGTAAGATGAAATTTCTTTTGACTCAGTAGACCATCTTCAGCTAAATCTTACATTATTGGTTGAATTTGTTGAACTGACAAGGGTTTGTTCCTTGTGAAGATCACAAGCTAAATGACCTAAGATTTTTTGCAAGTCATCCGTATAATTGCAATGCACAGATAATTTTGTTACATCAGCAAAGACCAGGGAAGTGCTCAATATTATTAAATAAAGGAAGTATTAATATGCTTTAGTTGTGTTTTTAAGGCTAAAGTAACACTTCAAAATTTCATGCCAAGCTAACAAGACAAGAAAGTATGACCAAAACCACTGTATTTCCCATCAGTGCACTTTTTTTCTCATAGCTTTCGTTGCTTGAGGTTTTCTTTGCTCTTATGCCTTATTGGTGATTCACTTATTCTTTTACTAATCCAGTTGAACTAAGAAAAATACCTTAATTGGCAATTACATAGTTACTGTCATGTAAGGAGAAAAAAAAGAGTTTCAAAACTGCATTCTTCTGCCCACAATATTTTCACTAACTACAAGCAAATCTGTATATTAAGTATGATGTAGGTATATATTTTGCATGATGCTAAAGTACAGCAGTGCTTTTTTTTGTCAAAAAAATTCATGCTGCCACATGTCTGCTTTCATCTACATCATCTACCTAACCAAACCATATCTCAAATTTGTCTTAGGAGTTATTAGCTATTATTAACGTATTTTGTGAAATTCTTTTGTAATAGGAAGAATAACAAGCATACTTCAAAATTAGCCCTACAGTTATCAGCCTTAGAGTTTTTTCTGGTTAAAATTTTGTCTCTGTTCTTCATATATTTTACTCTAAATGTATTTTGACCTATAAATAGCTTTATAACTTAATTTGAATCCTGAGAAGTTATTTCAGGTTCTTTTATGACAGTTTTTATGTTGTTGCTGTTTTATAAATATGATGTTTATTAACTTCTGGTTTAAATAAAAAAAAAAACAATTATTCTGTATCCCACTATAGAGAAAATGATCTACACATTGAAATTATTCTTCCTCAACTGTGAGAACTACAAAAATGTGTAGATATTTTAAAATATTTTAGTCAAAATCATTAAATAAATGGATACTGAGACAAAAAAAATGGAACAACTATATGGTCTAAAACTATTAATCTCACAAAGAAAATTAGCATCATAAACATTATCTCAGTCTAACACAAATTCTATGGATTCACTAAAAAAAATTATTTAATGACATGTTCACTGTGTGTCTTTTAATAATAAAGCAAATAAAGGGCCTCATGCACTTGCAAAGACTATTTTGCCTTACCTACTTTATAGCCTGATAAAGTCATGGATGTTTTTTAACATTAATGGTCTTGAATAGACAATGTGGCCCACATAATTCTGATTATGATTAAAATTGCTTGAAACAAGTTCTTTCTATTGGGAAACTAAAATTTCCAGTGTAGGAAGTCAAGATTTTCATAACAATATTTTCCATGCAAAGGGTATTTTTCTCTAAATACTTTATGTCGCAGAATCATAGAATGGCTTGGGTTGGACTCCCCTTTCATGGGCAGGAACACTAGCCATTACATTAAGTTCTCAGGACTCCCATCTAACTTATCAGTAGTCAATTCTGATTTAATTCCAGGAACTTTCTTTTTGACTATATTTTTTTCCAATTTTTGGGGGGTCGAATTATATTTTTAATTTACTTCACTATTGCATTATAAATACATGAAAAGCCCTTCCAAATTTACACACAGAAATAAGTCTTCATTAATGCTTTCCATTCACAAAATTATGGTATTTTCAACTTCTGTCAGTGCACTACATTGTCTTAATCAATGCAGCATGGATAAATATCTCTCCTCTCCTATAGTCTGATTCCTAGGCCAGGGATGAACTGATTCAGCAATAAAGCAGTCCAGCACCAGTGAAAATTATTATTGTCCCTCAGTTCTACCAAGCAGGTATCTTTTGTACCCTAGTAATTCTCTGCTGCTCTTTCAGACACACTGAAAGGCCAGAAAAGGGTACAAAAGCCTAAGCAAAACCTGGATAAGGTCTTTGATATTCATAGTGAAAGAATTTTGAAAGGGAAAACCTCATTAGGAAGTGCAGCAAGGGGATGATTTGATTGGTTTCACGGGCCATACCCACCTCACATCAAAGGCAGTCTGGTCTTTTGAGGTTGTCTTGTCAAACTGAATTTAAAACTGGCTTTTCTGAGTAGTTATCAAAGGTTTGTAATGACAGAACTGAGATAAATGCTTTGATCCAGCTGGTCATGATTTCTCCTAATGTTTCCTACTTTAAAACCTCTACTTCATTTTTCTAGCCAATTATACATATAGTTATATACATACAAGTGTTCAGGAATCTCTCTCCATCTTAGTAAAAGAAGTTACAAAATCATGAAAAGACAGAAGAAGCTGAGCTTGGCCTAATTTCATATCAATGCACAGTGTCTGAATCAGCTGAAATGTAGACCATGTAGGAATAGAAATCTATAATATCTCCACAGGCAGAACTATCACTGTGGAGATAAAAGTACTCAGTACTGGATTCAGTCCAGTTTCTTTTCCGTGCTGATATCTCTCTCTAAGCCGAGATAGATAATTATTATTTTTATAATAATTCTAATTTTGATGGAATACACCATGAAGAGTAATTCAGCTAATTCAGAGAAATACATTATATTTTTCCCTATAGATATTTTATTAAAAACTTTTGCCAATCTAGACAAAGCTGAAAAAATGGTTTAATTTTAATTCATCTAATAAAATAGGAGACCCTAAGCTCTAAAAAGGAAACAAGACTACTAAATTACTTTAATTATTAGTATTTCAAAAGTTTCAGATAGCTGTACAGTATCCTAAATATTCAGTGCTTGTTGCAGACTTGTTCCCCAGTCGTTTTGGGCCTTTATGAAGACAGATTTCGAAATTTGACTGAAAACTGGAAGTGATTTCTGACTGAATTGTTCAAGCTCAGCCACAACCAGAGCTTTAAAGCAGTTACTTAATTTCCAACTTTTACTTGTCTGAATTATTTTCATTTCACCTTTGTGAAATTAAAAAAAAAAATTATTAACAATTCCTTAGAGAAAAGAGATAGAAAAACAATCAAACTCTAAAATGTTAATTCCAAAATACGATTTTGAAAATTAATTTTGTTCTGAATAGCAGAGAGCATTTTAGCAGCAGACTAGGTGGTCCCAGTCACTGGCTGAAAGGTTTATCAGCTCCTTATGAACAACATTTGCTGTCTTTTTACCAGCAACTCAAGAGTGCCTTCAGCTATATTTTATTAGCAGTCTTAATTGGAATAAAGGAATGAGAAAATGTTTCACTTTCAGTGTGCAAATATCAGCTTATTAATTTATTTCAGTTGAAATACAATGGAATAAATAAGAATTTTTCATGCCAGAAGAAGTATCAAAGCAATGGGGATTTTGACTAGGGGTACACAAGATTATTTGCACTGAATTCTGCAGAAGTGTTGGTATTCACCATTTTTAAATGGTGTTCCCTGTTTATGTGTCCAAATGTCTACTTGGAAATATATTTGAAAATCTCAGAAGTCTTAATAATGATTTATGTTTTTGGGGATCAATTCACTTACTGACATGTAGTTGTCTACTGACGTTTAAATTGCTTCAGGGTGCAAGTAGTCGTGTTTTTTTCTACTGTACTATTTTCTGTCTCTCTCAGCCTGGGAGAAATGTCAACACACCTTAGATGTCACAAAAAATGTTTTAACACTGTCTATGGGTAGCTTAATCAAGTCACATCTTTGAAAATAAAGATAACATCCTTGCAGACCCCTGTATGTAAATGTATATTACTGTAAATGTTTTTGGTCACATGTTTAAATATTTTTTAATGCTGTTCATTAGGCTCAGCTGACTACTCAAGTGTAACAGCCATTTAGACGCTGTAGACATCCACAGATTAACACAATTGGGTGTCTTAATATTGATTTCATCTGTAGATATCTGATAATCATAAATAAAGTTAAATGTATTGAGTCTGGATCCAAAGAAATAGTTGTAAAAAAGTGTATTTGCTTTAGTATCTCTCATAGAGGATTATGGATTCTCCTGGGTGCTTTAGTCAGAGCATGTCTGTCAGGCACTACCAAAATGTTCTCAGGCTTCAGTGACATATTTAGTGGTTGTGCAGCACTTCCTTATTCATCAGCATCCATACCAATGAAATGTAATGGCAAATGCACTTTTAAATGGTTCTGATTTCATGGAGTGCTTAGGACAGTAAAAGCTTCCAAATGAGTAATTGCTTTACAGAGACAGCTTTCACATCTGAAATTGCTTAGTGGTTGGACTTTAAAATAGCCTGTGTTTCTATTAGTTAATCTCCAGGCACTGTATAAAAGGCAACAGACTGCAAAAAGATTCATACAGAATGAATACAGCATGGTATTAGGGGGAAAGAACAATCAGAACTATTTCCTCCTGGGGCCCATTATAGAGTAGAACGAAACAAGTTTCTTGCCTGCAGATACTTACAAACACAACATCTTTTTTGTTAAAACACATTTTTATCATTTCAAGTTTAAAATACTCTTCAGAAGTTGTCCATGACTTTCCAACATAATTCAATCCTCATAAAACATTCTGATGAAGAAAAACAACACACAGTGCTTAGGGGTTATAATTTCTTGCAAAGTAGACATGTTGCTGTTAGTGTGAATAAGAATTTTCTTTAGCGTGAGCAACAGCCTTGAAACTGAGGTAGTACTTTTAAAAAATCCATGTTTAAAATATAACGTGATAGTCCTTTCTGCAATGCACTTCCTATTTGATCTCAAATATATTCTAAGTGTAAAACTCATGATGAACATGTGTTCCCATTGATAGATATCTATGTGGAATTTGTTGAATATCAGATCTAGTTTTCCGTATTGTTTGTGTTTCTTAATACTTCAATGCACAACAAAAACACAGAGAAACTGTAATAAATGGATTGCATATTTCTTATTTGTCTGGATTACCAGTTATAACTCTGCACTTCCATTTCCATCTCATAGATGATGAGCTCAGGCAGCAACCCTGCTTACATGATTTTTAAACTATATTATAGAGGCAAACCTGCATGTCATCTGTGGTGTTCTTGACTGTATATGCAGTAATAAAAGAATGAAAATATTCATTAGCAGAAAGAAATATCTTCCTTTCTCTTCAGGTGGACAAAGCACTAAATAGCATGTGATTTTGGTAATAATATTGAAAACATCTGTGTTTTTTCATTGTATGAGATTCACATGATTAAAAATATTATATAGTTTCTTTTTTTCTTTTTTTCTGATATCAGATTAAAAACAGATACTTGTTTTTATTTCTGCAATTCTGAGCTCTTGTCTTATCAACATTTTTATTTGTGTGGACTTTCTTAGGTTATATTCAGTTGGTGGTCGGGATGGAAGTTCATGTTTGAGTTCAATGGAATATTATGATCCTCACACAAATAAATGGAATATGTGTGCTCCTATGTGTAAGAGAAGAGGAGGTGTAGGAGTGGCTACCTGTGATGGCTTTCTTTATGCAGTTGGAGGTCATGATGCTCCTGCTTCTAATCACTGTTCTCGACTGCTGGACTATGTGGAAAGGTATCAAATTATACATGCCTTTTTTAAAAATACAAAATAATGTGTGAAAACATTAGTTTCTTAGCTTTGTGGTGGCAAAATTAAATAGATGTTTTTAACCCAAGAAATGTCTAATTAATACTTACTTGAAAAATTCTATAAAGGTCTGTGAAAGACAATCTCTTTGAAACATTGTCATTTCTTTTTACTCACAGTACTATTATATATTACTACAGACACAAAAAATCCACTCTTTTCACATCCCATTTAAGTAATTTTAGGACACTATATTATGCATCGCAGTGTCACAAACTAAAAATTGTAGAGAAAAAAATTTTCCTCGAAATAATTTTATAACACAAAATTGAATTTTGTTTAGAATATTTTCTAACTCTAAAAACATAGCTAAGCAAAGAAGACATAAAAACTGTTTAAGTGATGTATATTCACAGTAGAATGTATTGCTTCCTTTGCTAAAATTGCCACTTTCTAATGTGGTGGCATAACTTAATGCACTGTATTTACAGTACTCTGAATTTTGCAAGTATATTTTCTACAAATCCAGTAATATCCTGTAGTGCAGTACAGCACACATGAAGTAAAGCATTCAGTTTAAAGGTATTCTTCAAATGTTTCATTGATATTTGACTTTTTTTTTATTCTGTTTCTAAATGCTATAAAATAGGGTATGGAAAATATTCACTCCAAATGTGATTAGATTGCAAAAGTTAAAGTAGATATGTTTGAGTAGCTGGTTTATCTTAATATATAAGCTGGGAGAGATTTATCCTGTTATTTATTTTCTGAAGGGGTTAATTAAATGTCAGTGATTTCTTCTGCTGAATCCAGCTTGGTATTAAATATTTAATTGAAAAATTATAAGTTAAAACACCTTATGTTATCCATATGATTTTGCTCAGTCCTAGACTCATTGCCATCTCTACTGTATGCAACCAAAGATCATACACTGTCAAATTCTTCTCATTTCCAACAGATGGACAGTTAATCAGAAATCCTATGATGCCTGTACTTACAGGGCCCATGCTTGTGGATTTCTATTTAGAAGGAACAAGAATTACAAGAATTTTCAATGAAATTAATTTATATTAAGACTATTACTGACAGTCTTAATGAGATCTTTGCTTATTTGCTGCTACTTCTGCTTACTGGTACTCAGAAGGGAGATTTTCTTTCATTTTTCATTCTCTGAGAAAAATGGTAGGGTAGTGCTGAAGACAAACCAAAACCCATTGCATTTACCTTTCTCATGGTAGACTGCAAAAATTAGCTAATCCTATCCTTATGTTGTTTTATGTGCTGGTATTAGAATGACAATATATAGCATCCCTCATCTAGGTATTTTTTTCCACTGATAGCAAAAGATGTGGATAATGTACTTCATCAATAGTCAGCTTTTAGACTAAAGGTTGGGACTAACAAACAGGAACTTGTAAGACTATTAATTTGTATTGAGTAGATGTGAATGAACTGGTGGACTTCACTGAAATGTGGAAAACCTCTCATGGCCCTCACAGTGATTGATTAGTTTATAAGATGGCTGGAATGTGATTTAGTGTGTCTGGCTTTTTATTCCAAAATAATGCACCATTTTCAAAAAATAAAAGCCCTTCAATATCTTACAAAAAATAAAGAATAGTAAGTGATAGTAAGAGATGAGGAGGTGTATTAGTCTGAGTTATGTTATATCTCTCTGAAAGTTATTCTTTCTGTAAATATCAAAGGCCTGCTTCTTAACTAAGTCTCTTCTTCAGGAACGAGTCTGCTTCAGTCATTTTGTCATTCTGATGCAACCTGATAGGATGCACTTTATTCCAGTACCAATTTGCTCCTGGAAGACTGTCAAACCAGATATATTATTTTAAAATTAATATTTTGAGATTATGGAAATATAGTGGCAGCAGATACATGTCATTTTGATGCTGCTGCTAAAATTCTGCTCAATAGTAATTAGGTATTCCAGTTTACTCTCTTCTAAGGTTGATGCAGTTTTAAAGGATTTCCTCTGGATTCAAGTATTCTGAAATAAAATAATAATTACATTTCACTCATCTTCATGAGTTGTCTAAGTGCAGTCTTCTATTCATTTTTAAAGGCAAAACAACTATTTTCTTCATAAGAATTGTAAAATTTTCAAGATATTTTGGTAGATTTCATAAAGCAGCTTTCTTTTTCAAATGCTACTCAAAACTTGACAGATGCTAAAAACTGTCATTTGACCTATAGTTTTTTCCCCCTTCATCTTACCTTGATTTCAAAACTGATTTTTTCCACATTCAGGAGCTTTTGTCATAACCCTGCTCAGCCTCGGGCATACCTAGTTATTATAAAGATGACCTATACAGTTGCTTTTAGCAGCAAAAAAGATGTAAGAAATCTCAGATATTTTCCTGG
The DNA here is from genome assembly GCA_013397375.1 of Toxostoma redivivum. Lineage (NCBI taxonomy): Eukaryota > Metazoa > Chordata > Aves > Passeriformes > Mimidae > Toxostoma > Toxostoma redivivum. The sequence goes on along the minus strand of VXBI01005957.1, from coordinate 295,031 downwards.
CAATTACAAAACCAACAAGTTCTTGTATAGTTCTATTTTGTTGACAGAATTGAGTTATAAGGATTTGTTTTAACCTTGCATACCTGTTTTTGGAAGAAGAAAATTTAAAAAGATCCAGTGATGATATCAGTTATATTGTTTTCCATCTTTAACTTTTGTACCTGCTCACCTTGGCCCTTGTAATTTAAGAGCAGTATATGAAGGAGTCTATTAAACATTTATTACCTGTAGGCAAGCGAAGATACAAAGCACACTGGTGCATTTCACTGGATGGGAAACTGTTTCAGCTAGAGGCATATGATGCTGTTGTTGAAAAACTTGCAGATCTTTGAAAAAAATCCATTAAATTTTTATTTTTTGGCTTGTTACATGTTCATTTCTCCTCCACACATTCAAGCAATTTTTTGCAGTATTTTCCTCTAAAGTTGGGAAAAAGTTTAATCATATATCTAGATATTTGACATCTTATTTTCTGAGAAGTCCCCCAGATGCCACGATTAGCAACTAGCAGAAAAGTAGATTTTTTTCTTAAAATGTATTTGCATCTCAAGGACAATATAAGCAAGGTTATAGACAATTCTTTTATTGCCCAGTTTAAAAATNATATATATACACACGTATATATATGTAATATTTCATTGTTCAAATATGTAGGACTTCAAACAGTATCCTGACAAGTTGCTTATTGATTATATGACTTACTAAAATACTTACGTGTTTAAGCAAATTAATAAAGTCAGACAAAGTATTTGTAGACTAAAACTGCTTATTCTATTCACTGATCACGAGTCTACTGCGTAGTAGACTTGCTTAAGGACAGATGAAATTAATTTAATTATACTGTGGTATACTATTCTATTTTAGTAATATTTGACAGTCTAAAAATGAGATGTCTATTGTAACCTAATACTCCAGACATCTTTGGTAACAAACTATCAAAAGATAAATACTTTTTGTTTTATGCATGTCCAAAAGAGAATGGAATGACTTCAGAAAATAAACAATTTTACCTTGTTAAGTAATATCTAAATGAAAACCTAGGTTAAATATTTAATTTTAAAATTACCGTCATTATAAAAAAGATTTTTACCCTCAGTTTTAAAAATTCAGTATTACTTAAAACCAGCATTACTTTCTTTACTTGAGCCAATATCAGGAGGAGACACTTTAACGCAGTTAAGCATTAGAATACATAGGGAGGTTTTTACTGTTGTATAGTATAATTTCAGAAATTAAAATATAGTGAAATTTAATTTTAGAAATAATATTTCTAATATTTTTGATGGGCTACAGGAAATACCCTACTTTAAATATATACATAAGCTATAAAATTTTATACACCCAGCCATTCAGACATTGCTCATATATCTTTCTCAGATCTCTTTATGACACGCTATCCTACAAATACCTTAGTTTATTCTAGAAGGTTAGTTGAGCAAAAGTTTCTAATCAAATCTAGAGGGTTGAATTGGGAACACAATAAATTGGTATCTTTTTCCTGTTAGGAAGAATTTTTTTTTAGTAGGATGCTAAAGGGGCTTTTTTTCTTACCCAGGAAAAAAAGTAACTATATTCAAGTGAAAATCAACATGAATTGATGCTTGTCTTCTCTCCACATACCCAGTTTCATTTTTCTTTGCTCAGGTATGACCCAAAAACTGATACATGGACAATGGTGGCTCCATTGAGTATGCCTCGAGATGCTGTTGGTGTTTGTCTCCTTGGTGACAAATTATATGCAGTAGGTGGCTATGATGGTCAGTCATACCTGAACACTATGGAAGCATACGACCCTCAAACTAATGAGTGGACACAGGTAATTATAAAGTTTATTTTATATATACTTGTGTGCACACACACATATATACACACATACATGTATGAATAAGCCATTCTAAGTTTTCTTTAAACTTATTGCAGAAAGGTGCACGCTTTGAAATCATGATCTTATCCTAAAATACGCCTTTAAAATAGGTGAGATGTATTATACTCAAGAATGCCTATTTCTTTTTATGATTGCAAGGGGGAACTTCTGTTGACAAGCTTAAATGTAGACACAAATACTTTAAAGTTAATGCAGAAGCCCATCTTTTTTAATCTACTATGAATTACTCAGAAGAGCATTTTTATGACATCCTGTAGGAGATAAGAAATTAATTTGGAAGGATTCTTTATGCAAAAACACCAGTTCATGTTAAAAATCATTAACAAACATGCATGGACAGGTAGTTAGGAGATATGTGAACAATGTTGTGATTTATACAGTTCCACTAATTACAGTGTGTTGTTACATACATGTAAGTTGACTCTACTGTGACTGTTTCAGCAAGATTCAGTTCCGTAAGGGTTTTAATCCTTGTCTTGCCTTGAATACTATTTAAAAATGCCAAACATATTCTAAAGGACACTTGAACCTGTTTATGAATACTGGAACCATACATTTGTGTATTAGTAGCTTTCACCTTGCCTCAAAGACTAAAGTGGAAGCATCAGCCACAGTCTACAGAATATAGAAACCCCTTGCATCTCAGTGGTTCAAAAATTGATGACAACTATAAAATTAATTCCTGCTTTCTGTTCTCACACCTACAAATGAAATATGTCAGGTGTGAGTAAGTAATTTTAAATTACAATAGTAGCATAATGTGGTTTTTATTTATTTTTAGCAAATTTTACTCCCATCAGTTTTGACCATTTAAAAATAATGTTGACACAGCACTTTGACAATCTTTGCTTGGCTTGTTCCTGTTTGCCAATCTTTTGCATGGTTTTTTTCCTACTCAGTTAATTTGTGTCTTTTTTTCTGCAGATGGCTTCCTTAAATATTGGAAGAGCTGGTGCCTGTGTTGTAGTCATCAAACAACCATGACTTTGTCAGCACCGCTTAGGATTTTACTGACTGTGAAATGAATATTTTTCTATGAGACAAAGAGAATGGTAGCTTCACAAGAACAAGGATTTACACAGTGAATACACTGTTGATCACAAACTTGAAGAAGTTTGGAAGTGACAAAGATTAAGTATTTATGCCCTATAAAATCATAAAACCGTTCACAGTCAGTGAACAAGAAAAAAGCCCCCAGAGTATTGTAGGCGTAAATATGTGAATGTAGAGTAGTAAGTTCAGGTATTGTTCTCATGAATGTGTCCTGGAGAACTGGATAATCATGGGAAATCTACACAAAGAGTGAGAAGGAATATGAGTTTTCGTGGCTGCAAGAGAACTGCAGAAACATGAAAGTATATTTAATCAATTTTAAACTGTGTTTTTTAAAAAGAAAAGTGGATAGTAATATAATTTTTGCTGTTCTTGTCTTCAAATGGCTTATGGCCTTCTCATTTAAATGAGCAGTTTGACTTTACTGAAAGGAAGAGGTCAAATGGTCTGGGTATTCATTGTGACTGAGCTGTGACTCTAGAGTCAGAAGAAACATAAAACTAAAAGTGGACTTTTTTTGCAATTTCAGATTGTACCTCCTCACGAATGCTAATGCATCTTATAAATGAGTCTATTGAGGGGGAAGCCTGTGTGTTTAATCAACTGATATATAAAGCAGTCCTGTGGCTGCACTGGGGCTTTATTGCAAATATGAGAGTCAAAGGAGCAGTTACATAATTCTTTCTTAATCTTATATTCAATTTAAGCATGTGGGCTCTAACACATTTCTAATGTGTTTGAACACATTGTTTAATGCATCTACTGCATGTTGGAAGCTCATGACAAGCTGGAAAATTGATCCTCATATTTCGCTGCATCAAATTAGTGGATGAACCATGACAAGAACAGTCTATAAAGCTGCTTCTAACTTTTCATGAGGGAGAAAAATCCTACATTTTATTTCTTTCTGATGCTTGTACATACACAATTTTGCCTACTTAGAGCTACCAATTTATGTCTTTCCACTTACGACTGAGAATAACTGCAAGTCGGGAAATCATAATAAATGCAAGTGGAATAAGGAAAATTAGACCATTTGATCTAATAAAGTTCGTATGGTAAATATACTAGTGTCATCTGTGCTTCCCTTTAGGATTGATCATTTCTGCCAGTAATGATAGTTTGAGCTTTTGCTTTGGCAGTAGATTTGATGCTGATGCTTTCTGTCTGCTCAGCTGAATCAGTTAGAACCTAAGGCTACTGCTGGAATATGAAATTCTACTATTCAGGGATGCACAGCTTCTGGGAACAGGGCACCAAATATATTTCTGCAAAGCCTTGCTGATCCTGTAGAAAACATTTCATGGCCCAAAAGCAGAAACCTCACAATCCTCTGTCACTAGGAATTTTGAGAAAGAGTTCTGGTTGCACTAAAATGTGTTTTCCTCGTGGAAAACTCTGCAATCATTTGAGATGAAAAAATATGCGGAGCTTCCATCTCGGGACATTTGATTTGAAGATGTGTCTTCTAACAGCATCAGTTTGCATAGAGGTCTTTGTTTACTGATGTAAGCTGAATTGCAATTCTGAAGCCTAAGTATATGGATTTAAATCTCTTAAATATTTCTCTGTCCTAATTTGGAATCAGCTAAAAACACTTCAATATAAATTTTCCATGGACAGTTGCCTTTTGAATTGCATTTAGTCTTTCACAGACAAGCATGTGAATTTTTTCTCCAACTACAACAAGTTCTGGAACTAAAAATGTTACCTCTCTAAAGATTTTGCTTTACATTAACACAAGTTTTGGAGACCAAATGAAGAAGATTCTAGAATTATAACTGTAATTAAATAGAGACATTGGCATTCAATTATCCTACAGAGATAGCTAAAGAACATAGAAATTGAATTTTAATTCTATTCCCAGAAATTTATTTTGAGTTCATTATATTCATACATAATAGAAATAATATTGCTCTACCTATACCCTGGTCTTCAAAATAGGATTATTCCTATTAATTTAATTCTGTGGCATATTTGTTTTAAGTGCCTTGATCATTATTTTCATCCATTTATCCTCAATTTCTATTTTGATTCCCAATTTCGTTTTCCACTTTTTCAATTTGCTTTTATTTTACCAAAATGATTCTCATGTGATATTTTTCAGTCTATTCTACTTCTCTTATTCTGAAAGAATAGAATTAGCATTTGTTTAATTTTGATTGTGTAAAATCTAGCCACAATAAGAGCCAAAATTTTCTTTCATATTCTTTATATACAACTGCTACAAGTTTCTTCTAAAAAGAATGTATGAATAACTTTATTTTTTTCTTTACAATTACGCTTACTTTTACTAAAAATAAAAATAATTTTACCTTTGTTTTAAAAGGGAATATATATAAATACAAATATACAATAGTACTCTCAATTTCTGTGGTGTATTAAGACCCATTTTTTATGTATAAGAGTTAAAATAATTTTTGATGCACTAATTTGGACTGAACAATATTAAGTTTACATGAAAAGCAGCTGTCTTTTCAAAAAACAGGTGCCCTTGTTGTTGATCTACCATGGTTTCTTTTGTCTCACATAATCTTTTTGATTTCAAAGTATAAAAATCACAGTAAAATCAGACCTGCGACAGACATTAATTTTGGTGAAATCTATGACCTCAAAATTCCTCAAAAACCTGCTTTGAAGTTTACTAGTTTAATGTTCTAGTTTAGTAGTCTAATTTAATATTCCATTAATATTCTGGTTCAGTATTCTAACTGTAATGTAAAATGTTAGCTTTTTCTCATTCTTTCCATTCTTTTTCAAGAACTTTAACCAGTTTAACTAGAATGTGAGCCAGTTTAGCTAGAATGTGTGTGTTTCACATTACCTGGACTTATGCATAGGGATTAGATCTATTTTCTTTATTGTTGCTATCTTTATCTATGAACATCTTTTGAGCTGATCAAACACAAGTAAAAGTAATTAAAATTACAGTCTTCCAAAGTAATTAACAATAAGGCCCTCTGGGACTACTGAGACATCTTGCATTTCTCTGTTCTATGTGTCAAAAAGTCCTTTTTTAATTTATTCTTGATTTATTAGAAATTTTATTAATTTCTTTTTTGCTGCCACTGGTTTTGAGAGAGAAAGAAGGGCAAGGATGTAAATGCTAGAAAAGTTATTTTTAAATGTATGAGTCCATACAGATTTTTATAACCAGTTATAAAAAGCAATACTGTTAGAAAGTGATCATTGTTGGACTGTGGCAAAGAAATCATAGAGTTATAGGACGAATCATAAAATCAAGATCATCTGGTTCGAATTCCACTGCTGTGAGCAGGGACACCTTTCACTAGACCAGGTTGTTCAGGGGCCCAGCCAAACTGGCCAAATTTGCTTCTTGAGGTGCTTATAGAAGCAATACCTAAAAGGCAAAATAAGCAGGTTTCCTACAAGAGGAAATTGTTACAGCTGTGGCAGTGTAGTTAATATTTATTAATAAAAGTAATAAAGAAATTTAAAAAAAATTTGCAGGGCTTTAAGTGGTGATTTAAATTAAAAAAAAAAAAAACACCAAACAAAAACAACAACAAAAAAACCACACAAATAATAATACCACAGCACACTATGTCTCTGTTTTTCAAATTAATTAATCTGACTGATTTAATTTCTCTCAAAATGCTAAATGGCTAAATTTCAAGTGTAGGCTTTTCTAGACACTCTGAAGCTGTATAAATATGGAGTAATTCAAGTTGAACTCAATAAAAAAATAATCAAGAAAAATATATAATTTTCTATTACACTTTTGATGTGTTTTTACAAACAGCATAATGTTAAAAAATCCATTTTACAAAATAAATACTAACCTTGTGATCTTCTACTGCTTCTAGAACTGTTGATTACCCTGCAGGTTTGGACTATTTCTTTTAGGTATTTTATTTCATATTTACAGTTTTTAATTATTGACAATGATGGATTCTGGAAATACAATCCATGTTAGGAAATATCTACATAAAAAGTGTCAATTAATAGCTATTTTTTAGTGGAGCTGTTTATTATTGACATTATGTGATAAAATTTTATAGAAAAGTTTTACAATGTTATCAAAGTCAAAAAAAAGGTATAATATTGTTGCATTGACTTTAATTACAATTTTTCAATAATTATTTTAATATATGTTTTTGCAATCAAAATACTGATATTATTTAAAAATCAAAAGTAATTTTTAAAAATCCTATTACATACAGAGCAGACTTTTTATTCATATGAAACTTATCCACTTATTAAGACAATTTTCGGTTGCTTTCAGGGAGTTGCCTGCCTCATAATTTTACTCTATTAAGCTAACATTAATTGATGTAAGGGAACAATTTTGACATAGACAAAGGATCATTTCCTTGAGTACCATTCTCTTCTATAGCTGCTGTCAATTGACAATTATTTTGAAAGTACTTATGTTAAAATATATCTAGAAAGTTCCCCATATTATTCAGATACTTTCAATATGTTTAGAAGGAACATATAAATTCCCTTAAATATGTTTACATCTTAAACACTTTGTCTTACTGCAATAAAAGTAACTCACAAAATAAATTTGAGGTTATGCAAGTTTTAGTGGCTCAGACTTTGATGAGCAAACACCAGAAACACTGTGTGTTGTGATTATGAATGAAATCCAATTTTTTCACAAGAGAATTTGCATTCTGATAAACTTTCCTTATTATTTTGCCAACAATGAGCTGGGGAAAATAAAATGTGACCTGTGACCTATGACCTATGTTACCTATGAATTTGCATTAGTTATTTAATGAGGAATAAATAAAGAAGGCATTTCCACAAAGGCTTCGTAAAAGCTCTTGTAACTGTTTTCAAGTAGCAGTAATAGATTGCATAATTTTAATTCTTGAAATATGAAATTGTTGGATTTTTTGCATTTACTGTACCAAGAGAATGTGCATACACTAGGTAATGCAGGCTCGCTGCCAGCTCAGAGTCTCAATATGTTAAAATAACGCCAGATATATTTCTTTAAAAACAGATTATCCATGCGGTGAATCTGTTCTAACTTAAATGAGAATGCAGTAGCATAATTATTCTTCAGCATTGTTCTAAATCCAGTATAAAGCTGCTCAAATTGGCATAACCTTGCAATTCATTGCAAATTCCCTCATTATAGTTCTGCTTCATAGTTCACAAGAACTGGGTACACTTCAGGACAGAGAAACTGTTGAAAATCAATGAATCAGCAAAAGTTTGATTTCCATGTGTAGGACTACAGCTGTCAGACATTAAACCATAAAGAAAATTACTAGCACAGGTAAGAATAGTAGTGACAGGGAACAATATAGCTTCAAATCACTGGCTATTCACAGCTTCACCTTAGGGAATGCATGCAGCTGCCAAATTCATCACCCACTAAGATCTGCAAAAATAATCAAAGCTGAGGTATAAGCAACTTTTTCTTCTATCACCCCATATTTTTTTCATATTTCCCATGATGACATGATGCTTTAAAAATGCACAAAAAATAAAATAATTATGATAATAAATCCTCTCTTGCCAAAGTTTTGTACTCCTCAGAATTAGGTCTGTGAACCAGGTCCATGCTCAGTCTTCTTCGCTAAGGTGGCCTAGGCTGTGTGTTAAGTCTGGTGACATCTTTAGTGAACTCTTTCTAATGTCCCCAACGAAAGTATGGGAAGAGGGCTGCCTTTGATGGACTTCAGGAAGAAATGGTGTTCCAAAGGTGAGATGTAAATAGATGAACTTTCAGTTTAGTCACCCCAACATTAGTGTCCTTTACCATGTGAGATGCCCAAAATTGTCTAAGTCATCCACACTGGGCCGGCACATATGACGCAGATGAAGTTATGGAGTGATAACAGAAGTTTGAATGGGCTGCAAAGTATTCCAGATGATATTAGATACATTTTTGTAGGCAAATAGAATCAGCGATCCCTCATATATATATATTTATGTATGAATATGCAGCTGGTGCCATTAGTTATATCAAGTTATTATCTTACAATCCACCTGTGTGATGGGACAGGCTGAATTTAAAAATATTTTACTTCAGGTTGCTTAAGCTTGAAAATATTAACCTTGACTGTTCAGTGAATGATCCAAATAATGAACATTATTAATGCTGGCCAGTATGGGAAATGCTAACTTGTAGAGATTCTCTTTGTAAGGAAAATTATCTTTTTTTGAATCACTTCAGTCAAAAATTTATTCGGTAAGCAAGTCAGAAGTAAATCACCCTTAGTCAGCAGTTATGGAAAAAAAATACCTACATTAGATGCTGTTACCTTATATAGGCTTTTTTATTTTATTTTTCTATTTAACAGTAAAATGTTTCTGAGTGCAGTTTTGCAAAGGTTTGGGTGGCACATTTTAGTCACATAGTGGAAAATCTCACATACAGACATAGTGTGAAAACAGACTATTTGGCTTTGATTTTGGGGTGGTTTTTCTCCTTGTTTGTACATCTGTATATTTTCCAAGATATCTATTAAGTTTAAATGGTCATTTATTCCACTTGAAAGGTAAAAGAGAAGGAAGACTTGCTGTAGCAGACTGAATGAATAAATATCCATTTTGTAATAAAGAGGGTTCTACTGTGTAAATGTCCACATCAGAATTATACACCCAAATTATTTTCTTATACCCAGAGTAGAAAAATCACTTTTTTCAGGACATGATTCATCTCATTAATAGAGTGAAATAAATCACACTTTAAAAATGTGTTTCTCTCCATTGCCTGCAAAAGTGCCTAAAATGACTAGTTCAGACAGAATTACTTACATTGGATAAAATGCATCTCTACCCTTTGATAAATGCCTAGAAGAAATTGGCCCCACAAACATTTATTTCCAATAAACATGACAGGAATTTAATTTAGAATATAAGTGCAAGACTCAAATATGCAATGAACAAAAAACAATTTCACTATTCTGTAATCAAATACTCTTATGGTATTCAGAGCATGGATAATTTGGAACTTTCAAATGACATACAAAAGAAGAAAAAGATATCTCTTTTTAAACCTAGAGGGAGAAAAAGTGTTCAGAAAATTGCAGCTGCAGCTCCTGTTTACCTAAATTTTAGATATCCTTGATTTGAGGGATAAGAGAGCAATTTAATACAATACCCTGCAAAACATATCTATATAATTAAACTTTAGAAATTTTCAGAACATGAAATAGGATTATTTAAAAATTTAGGATTGCTGTAATCAATGGGCATCATTATTCCAGGCTTTTGTGTGGGATGAGAAAAACTGGGGGAAAGCAGATACCTCCCACCAGATGGGTCATCTCATCCAAATGTAGGCATACAGAAAAATCACCTGCTTGAAATGCATTGTTTTTCTCTTTTATTTATAAATGTGTCAATGAGAATAACCAGATTTAGGTACCTAAATCAGTAGAAGCACCAACAATGAGGTGTAGAAAAATGCCAATAGTATGATCTGTCTGAAATTGTAAGTCTGCTTGACTTGCTTATAGATTTATCCACATTATCATTTATCTCACAAGTAGTTTGCACCATAATGCATATTCTTTGACAGCTCTATGTATATAGACAATTAAATAAATGTATTTTGTGTGATCAAATTCAACTTTTGAAGTAATATCCATTGTACACCTATTGTAGGTGAATTTCTTGGTTTTATGAAAGTTCACTGTTTTGGGCTGTTCTGCACAAAAGCAGTGTATTAATTGTTCATTTCCTTATAAATTGTGAATGCTTAGCACCTTCTAAAATCATGGACTATATTATTTGCTCTTTAAAATCAGATGCTTATTTTTTATTCCATTTTTCAAAATTGTGGCTATATTTTACATAAGACATTTTTATAGAACACATGTTTATCTGTCTGGAACCTTGCAGAAAAATACATGCCGGGATTCTACTAGAATAAGATTACAAAACACACAAGCTTTTATAAATTCATTTTATATGTTACGTACTTAACATATCTTTGGTTATGTTTAGTTAGGGAACTGACTCAGATTTATTAAAAATATATAAATAAAATGAAACCAAGATTTTGGTTTAGAGAATTTAAAGAATAAACTTTACTTGCTTGACTGCCATCTTTCCCCTCTTCCCTCCAAAAAGCAACAACAACAAAAAAGTAACCCAAAAAAAAAAAAAAACCAAAAAAACCCCCTCAGATAAGTTCTATGTCCTTTTTAATGTCATTGTGCACTCAATAATTTATATTATCATAAATTATGATTAATTATAAAATTAGAATTAGAAAGATGAAGACCTGTAACCAAACTGACACAGAAGTAACTGTTATGCACATATTGAAGGTCTTCATTAATTGAGGAAATAAAAATGCATATGTCTAGAATGGTCTAGTAAACACAAAGTATCAGACTTATGCTAATGGATGACTCATTCTTTAGCTAAAATGCTTCTGCCTTCACCTTGCATACAAGAAGAGCTTGTATCAGATATGGCTGTTTGCTTTGAGGAAGAGACTGGAAAATGAGGTCCAAGTTTTTAATGCAAGAGGGACATTGTTCAAACAGGAATGATGTGGTTAACAACATGTCACAAATATAAAGTTTCCAGTGCTGTCATATGAACATTCTGTCATATGAACTGTTTGCTGATGTATTATAGGATTTTTGCATCAGATGGATCCAGACAGAAGTTTTGAAGCTTTAGTCAAAAACAAAATCAGTATTGAAGAAACGTCTTGGGATGTTGACATATGAGTTTGTGTAGTAGGGAAAGGGACTACAGAACAAAATAAGTGTACAATGTTTTGGTATGTAAGACAATAAATACATTGAGAAAATGTATAAATATGGTTGTAAATACATTCAATTAAGCTGTCCTAAGTTTTGCAATATTTGCAGAGCAGTTTACTGAATGTTATGCTTTTACCATTGTTCTGTTATATCTTGGACATGTATGTATAGAATGCAAGTGATGACAATAGAGCACAATGTTAAACTCTTAACCTGACTTTGTTTGACACAAATTGTTTCTAAGAAATTTGAATCTTGAAAATGTCACTGTGCAAAAATAAACATGCCTGTTTTTATGTGTGGCAGAGGTGATTCTTTTAACTGAATATGATAACACAATTAGGGGTTTAGCTTGGATGTTTTAAACCTGCCCATACAATTTCACTTGTGTAGAACTAAAGGGCAAGAATCTTAAGACTTAAGAAACATTATTTTTTGTTGTTTATCCTTTTCTTAAGTCAGACTATCAAGAATATAATGGGATGACAAATAACATCATTAAAAATTCAGACTTTCAATTTTTTTTTATCACCTTCTGTTGGAAACATAATGAACTTCTTTCCCTAAAAAAGAAAATCTACATGCAGAGATATGTGATTTAAGCAGAGTAAGATCATAAACGGCAAGTGAGTCTTATATACTATTTAATATAATAAATAGGAAAATACATTTTCAGTGGAAAGAAATATACCTGTTCAGACAAAACAGCTGTCTTGAGTCACATGTGTTTGAAGAGTTTTCTAAAATCACACATATTTTGAATGGTTTAGTGTCCAAAATATTAACCTGGGGTATAAAATAAATCTCTGTTATAAGACCTTGGAGTAATTAATATTTCTTGGGTCTACCTCCAGATTCCAGATTTGTTCTGAATTTATCTTAGAGTGAGATCCAGCTGCACTCTACTGTCTGGGTAGACGCTTCAGATTGAGTGAGATTCAATCAATTTGTTTTCTGAGTTTTCATGTGTAATTTGGGAGAATCATGTGTTCTCTGTTTTTTAAATCCATTCCCTCACTCTGTGAAATATGGATCATATTATATACTTAAAATACATGGGATTTATAAGAAGATACACTAAAATATGTTGAAGAAGATGTGAGGGGGATGTGTGACAAATAGGTTGAAAATTCTGCCAAAGTCAAATTTGAATAGAGACTCCTGAAGCATAAAGAATGCATGTACTAGAATTTTCATTAAATATTTTCAAACTCCTTGGAGAGAGAAGAACTTTAGACATGAGTGGATCAATAATCAGAAATTTTGATTAACTGATATCAGGTTCTCTATGGTGGACAGTTTAAATGCAGAAACTTTGCTGAGAATGTACTTCTCTTTAACATTTATCTTAACCTATTTTGGATGAGGACTGAAGTATCAAAATTCTTTTTTATAAGAGATGCTAGAAAATATTTAAACAAGAAATTCCTTTTGCATTCAGCTGCATTTTGCTTTGGATAAAATGAACCTTTGACACATAATTTGCTTTTCTTTTGGCCTTAATATTTCCCTTGAGTAATAAACAGTCAAACAATGGGTAATTGCTTGTGATTGAAATTAATGAAAAGGAGGGTGTCAAAAACAGCCATACATTCTACATCCTGTTAATGCGTGGAACTTTTGCTCTGCCAATACAGTACATGGCCAAACCTGTCTGACCTCTTAACATAACTTCCCCAAAGAAATACAGTGAGGCTTGAGCCCTGATCACCGTATTTCAGATCATGAACAAGATAATATAAAAAGGTTCTTAGAATCAAAAAACATTCTCTAATAGGAGGAGAGGTTTTATTTATTAAACAGAGATATGGAATTATTTAAGACTTTATGATGCAAGACTCAGGTTTGAATCCTCATATGAAAATGTAAGACCTGCAAAAAATTACATCTGTGGTTTTTTACAACTTACTCTTACATGCATACTTTCCTCCTTTTTCTCTTACCTATGTCAATTCCAGCTTTATGTCCATTCATATGATAATTTTCTTCCTTTTAATAAATGCTACTGCTTTGTGTTTCCTTTCTTTTCCCAATTTTCTTCTTTTTGCAGCATTCTACCTAATGTCTGGGAATTTAGTTTTTCTTACTGATTCTTATTATCATTGGTTGCAATATCTCCTTCATTCCACTTTTAGCTGGAGCTCATAGATTTGTTCTTCTTCTCAGTACTTTTCCTTCAAATTTCTCTTTTTTGTATGTGTACATATAGATTATAAGGAAGTCCTGCTTGCATTGTATTGAACATTGTTATATTACACCCATCCATCTTTTAAAATTCTTTCCTTTTGTCCTATTATAAGCATTGGGAAGTTATATTTATTTTCATAAGGATGAATTATTAGTAATATTGACCTACAAAAAAGAAAATGATTGCTAATTATACAGTCATAAAGACTTTGTTTTTCTTTGTACTATCCAGAGGCAAAATACGCATGCTGCACAACACATTGCATAATGTTCCTGTCAGAAAGATTTCATATATATAAAAACTGGTTATTACTGTTCATTTTCCTCTGATAATTGTGTTCAATAACACTGTGAGGGGTTGGGCAAGGGGATTCAGACTCTTGGAGGGATTCTTGTTAAACATAGTGAAATTAAGAACTATAACCACTGGCTGCAAAGAGAAGTCAGGAAAAATTGGTAGACAACAAAGAGAAAATAATTATTTACAGGGTCAGACTGGGCAGTGAAAAGTACATTTAGAAGACTTTAGAAAAAAATGTGGACAGAAAATAAAAAAGGGTTTAAGTAGGAGAAGGCTAAATTTATGGTACTACCTTTTAACAAAAGTGCTTATAAGTTAACTGTAAAATTGATAATGAACTCCAAAGAACATGAACCCTACATTTTTCCTATTACAGATCATTTTATCACATTTTGGCCAGGTCCCCAATTGTCCTGAGAGGACTCTGCAACATCAAAAAGTCAGTTTTGGAAGTTTGGCAATTGGAAGTACCTAAAGCTTATACCATTCCTTGCAAATTGTAAATGTAAATGAAGATTCTCAATCTTATAGCAGCTTTTCTAAAAACATCCATAAAGCTCTCGTCTCTTTTTTTACAACAACATGTTATTTCTTCTGGGAAAAAAGTGCAGAAAGAAATCATGTTGCTATCTTGATCCACAATTTCCTTAGGCCCAAGGACCAAAAAGAAGTGTTGTGAATTCATGATGTTACACTCTCTCTGTAGCCTCATGTTTAACTTTTACATTTGCTATAGTCATCAACCTTGCAGCTGGTGCCCAAACTATGATGAGGGGATTTCACAGAACACAATCTCTGCATTGCTGCAAATGTGTCATCAGGCAGCAAGGAAGGAAAGGTTCATTGAGCCAGAGAGAGAGAGCATGAGCATCAGTGTGAGAAGGAATATGACTTTCTAATCTATTAATCTGGGTATTCATCATACAAAATTTCTGGGGTTTAGCTCTGCATAAAATGTTTCATATATTACATTTTGCAGCTTATGATCCTGTAACATTAAAAAGATATTAGGCAAATAATCATCAATGAAATGTAGTCCTGGATCTTCCCATTTTCAGAATTGCATCTAATTAATGTAGTTCTAATCACTTACATGCTGATTGGCTATGTACCCTCATTCCTGATCCTGGGCAATTATAGGTACATGGGCTTATAATTACACTTTCAGTGCAGTTATATTCTTGCTTTACCTCTTTCAATTTCTTAAGGCAAATTGATGAACAAAACCCCAGATATTTAACTTCCAGGAGATTTATTAATAGTAGTTCTAAGTCAGACCTGCACTTTATCAGAGGAAGTTCATGTATGAGCAATACATATTTTATAAATCTATTCATAAAAAATGACATGGTCCCCCACCCCTCCCACATTTTTTGTAGATGCGAAGTTTAAAGTTCATATACTATTTGGTAGCATGACAATTTCTTAAATGGAAAAGCACAGTAAAAAAATGACAGTTTAACAAGAAGCCCTACTATGAATCTAAAGGAATTTCCATAATTTTAAAGGTCCAAAGAAAGAAAACTGGTGGTAAATTTCTGAAGACAAAGATGATATCATTGAAGCAATGAAAATAAAATTCCTTGACTTTATCCAAACTAGAAGATAAGAATGTATTGGGCCAAGTATGAAAATGCTTTCTTGCATTTTCTAATCTGGTAAACTGGTAAATCTCTGAAGCAAAGAAAGATGCAAAACCTGGCTATCAATTTAATATATATATATATATATATATTTATAAATGGAAATTATTAATTTCTTTGTATCAAAATCTATGATGGCACTTGTCTATAATGGAAGTCCATGTGTGGCCCACCTGTGGCCACTCACCTGTGACATATGGTAAGTCAAAGAATTAAGCAGCTCTAGGGGTTATTTTTTAATTTTGTTGTGTTTTATATACCCTAACTACCTATGTTGCCTACCTTTAACTACCTACCGCACTCAAGCAGGTTTTATTGGTGCTGTTTTTAAAAATATAGTCAATTAGGTTAGTTCAGAACATTAATGAACACAAATTTGATGTTTTTTTTTTCTTCTCTCTCTCTTTTTTTTTTCTTCTTGATGGTATTATATTGCAAGTCAAAGTTCTTCATCAAACAGGCAGACATAAAAGAGAGGCTCTCTGACCACAGGCAGAGTTCTTCAGAGTCTGACAGATGCCTTCATCTGATGCCTGGTACCATTCCACCAAGATACATTTGGGGGATAAATTACAAATTCAAATACAAAGCTCAGCCTGCCTGAAACTACCTTTGAAGAGTTTGATGAATCCCGTGTGGTTGTATAACATAAACACAATAGTGATCGCTAAAATATCTCAGGATTGCTCTAGTGTCACTGTAGAAAGATATCTAGAATTTCATTAAGTAACTCAGGCCTGTGTTCAACAAACAGTTTAGGCTAAACATCAAAGGGTTTCTGAGGCTGGTATTATTGGTAAAATAAAGTAACAACAAAAATTCCTTTATGGACTCTCCACTGTATAAGGAAGAATAAAATGAAGGGCTTTTTATTGTATCAGAAAGAAAAACATGCATTACCTGATGGAAATTAGTTGGGAAAACATCATCATAGACTTTCAGTTATTTTGAATGTTTCAAAAAGAACAAGAAAACCTGCCTGAAAGAACACAGAAATGACTGCACTATTTCTGATGAAAGGTCAATGACTCTAATTTTATCTTTCAGTAGTGACCACCACCAGGAGCTTCAGAAAAAAAAAAGTTTATGGGGTGATATTGTCACCTACTCCTGCCTAACTTCTGTCACTGCCTGAAAACTTGGGTAGGCAACAAAAATTTTTGTGTTGTCAAAAAGAAAGAATTCCTGTGTTATAAGGAAGAAAGAATGACTGCTCTTTCCTTGTCCTCTCAACGTCTTTTCATTTTACTTCACTCATTATTTTACATAATTTACTATCTTTCATCCATGACTTCTCTTTTCTTCCTAAAGAGACTTATTTT
>VXBI01005957.1:262313-277174 GCA_013397375.1 Toxostoma redivivum | reverse complement strand
AGTATTTCAAAGATTTCTAATTTATTTTTCCAGTGTGACTTCCTTTAAAATAGAAGATAATGATTTTTCCTGATATTTTTAACCTAATAATTTTATTCTTTACTAAAATTTCTAAAAGTCACAGTTATGTATAACTCAGACCTAATTGTGTGCCTAGATATTCATATGCCCTCAAATCTTCTTATTAACATATGTATTACTTTTCACATGTCATTCCCAAGGGTAAATTAAAGCCAGTCTTATTATTTAACAATTTTGTATCTGGCTTCCTTTAACACTCTGGGGTGAATGCCATTTGCTTCTGGAATTCTGAATATTGTTCTTTATTTATTATCACTTGGTCTGTTCTGGTGACACCTGTCTTTAATGAAAGTTTTATCTCAGTAAAGGAAAAAATTCAAAGTGGCAAATTTCCGGAACTCCTCCGTAAGAAATGTAAACTACTGAAATACTTCTATTTCCTACAAATGTGGAGTTTTTTCACACTTTCTTGCATGTTCATCTATGTCATGATCATCTGTTCACATGGTAAATTCTTTTGTCATTCTTCTGAACCTGAGAAGTTTAAATTTGTTTCTGTTAATAAGTTTGAGGAAGTATTTTCTCAAATTTTCTTCTGGCCATTTTCATTAAAGATTTATATTTGCTTCTTCTGTTTTCTTTGTTTCATCATACCTTTTACCAAGTGAAGATTTCTTTTACTTTACATACATACCTCCTTCTTCAGTTTTAATCTTTGGTTTTGATGGGTGGCAAATATTTCCATTGAGGTACCAATGCAGTTTCTTTAATTATATATTTCACTTCACTTGGATTAAAAATGGTCATATTACATAACTACTTCTCACTGATACATTAGTAGGCCATTTCAAAGTGTTTTATGAAAATATTATTTTCTCCTTCTGCCACAAAGGGCAGACGAAGGCAAAGACTAATAGATGGTCCTTCATATGACCTATGAAATATCTAAGAAATATCAACAAAAAGTGGTGGAAAAGGTGATTTATATATTCATTTCCTGAGATTTACTCAGCAGGATGTAAATTGTGAAGTCATATAAGAGAGTTTTATGTTCATGTTACTCTTTTGCCTTTTCTTTTGAATTGAGTGAAATTCTCCGGTAGCACTAGGAATATATTGCTTGCTTCAAGTTGGTATGATAAACATTTGAAAATATTGTATAGCTTCAAGTATGTAATATTTCACTTTTAAGCTTTACTTTCAGAAATGTGGTAAAACTTATGTGTCAATTTAATGACATTAATCCTTGCAATAACAATTACCATTACATAGGAAAAAGTAAATTTTCAGTAACAGGCATTTTGATTTCAAATGACAGAACACTGTAGTGGTCACAATGGTTTCATAAACCATTTTATCAAAAAGCAGAAAGAATTTTGTTTAATTTAAGCAGATATTATTAAAAATGTGCCAACAATATAAGATAAATGGTTGGAGGCTTTTAAACCCTAATCCAAGGCAAATATTGTGGTATGATGACCTTTGCTATCAAAGTTAATAATGAATATTGAACAGGCTTTCGATGCATGAAATACACAATATATGGAATTTTCATCTCATTTCAGTCAGTTGCCTTGAACTTAGAAAAGAAAAATGTCATTTAAGACAAGCTCACTACTTTTTCTGTGCATGAAAATGAGCTGGATGTGATAAGTTTGATTATAATCTTTACAATAAAAAAAAAAAAGTATGCCTACAAAACTCATAAGGTCATAAAGATGAGCTTGTATTTTTAAAACTTCGGGACCACTTTATTGAAATACATAATAAGATATCAGACAGGGATATATCTGGTGCTACTACAATAGAGAAAAAGTCAAATGTCTCAGATTTTTGGTCAGAGGGTGGGTCTGGTGAATAAAAGAGAAGTCTCAGCATTAAAACAGTTACTGCATATTGTTGTGGAAACCGTAATATATCTAGGAAAATCAAAATTCTTTCTTTACAGTGTTTCCTTAAGACTACATCTGAGTCTTCCCTGCAACTTTGTGTCAAGCACAGAGAGTAGAAAAATCTTTATAGAAATATAGAAGTGACAGTGAGCTATCGGGAAATGTGGTTGTTTAAAACACAAAATAAATTCTTTTTTTTAAGACCTTTTAGACATGTCAGCCAAGGGGCACTGTTTTTTAATAGACCAAAAAAAGAAGGTTTAAAGAATAAATATAATAAAGTAAGTACTTTAAATGTAAATTAAATTTGCATTAGTATGTGCGGTTGCCATTTATAAAATTGTATGAGAGCCTTATTGAAAAAGAAAAATGAGTATACTAAAAAATTAAATTATTTTATTCGATGACTGTTTTTCTCTCCACTCCTTAAACATCCCTCAGCAGATCACCCTTTTCACAGTCCTTCTCAGTCTTGTCTTCATGACTTCTCCTTTCCTCTACTAGTTCTTCGGTCTTCCATTTCTTCAGTCCCTCCTTACTGATGGAGGAAAAGTTACTGTATTCAAATTCCTTGCATTTAAATCCTCTGAAACTCCATGTTCCACAATAACCCTCCCTTCTTTTCCTATTCCATTTTATAGTGTTTCCTTTAACTCTCTTCAACCATATTTTTGTTCATTAATGTTAAGGAATGGAGGGAAACTATTCTTCAAAGCAAACGACTTTCTTAGGCTGAAAAGGAAGTAGTAATAAGAATATTTCATAGGATCTAGCCAGGTCTCAAAGCTGTTTGATTTTTTGCATAAGGTGAACTAATTTAGATAGTTAGAGAAAGAGAAATAATGCTAGAATTTTCACTTTCTCTTTACTGTTCATAAGGGGAGTCCAATTAAAAAGCTCAGAAACAGAGATGTGATGCATGCAACTAAACTTTAGTGAGACGGATACTGCATAAAAGTCAACTTTTATCCTAAGGTTCAGATTAAAAAACAATATAATGGCAATCTTTAATAATTAAATTTGTTTAATTTGACAGCACATCTCATGACTCAGAGTGGCTTCTGATTTCAGTCATTTACAGTAATGAAAACTGACAGTCATAAAATTAGTCTCCAGAAATGTTCATAGAGTAAGATAATGACAACTGGAAATTTCTGTGCAGTGATTTGTGAACTCATTCTTCCACGACTTATACCCACTATTCCATGATATTATTTCCTCTTCCAAGTAATGAATGGCTCATCTGCTCCACTTGGACAACAAATCTTCCAGATGAAAATTTTTCCAGAGCAACAAAGAGTATTAGATGGGAACGGAATACTTAAAACGGTAGACATATACCTTAAAAATAAAACTAGAATATAGTATTATTACATTTCAAAACAGGAACAGTTTCTTGTATCTCTTTGTAACAGAAGGGAGGAAAAAAGTTCCTTTTTCTTGTTGCAAGACACATTAAAAGTCAGTCTCCACTACAGGGAAAACCTGAATTCATAGAGACAGTCATGCAAGGAACAAAACTGAATCCCATTGGGAAGAAAGAGGAAGGAAATTATTATGTCTAGGATTTTCAAGTGTAAACCTAAAAGACGCAGATGCATGAGATCCACACAGGTTCTGAAGATACTCTGTTTTACTCAAGGAAGTAGGCACTGATTGGAAACTGAAAGTTTTCAGTTTGATAGCTTTGGCCCTCTGTGAAAATTTGGTTTAGTCTATGGTTACCACAGTTTGAGTTTTCACTTGGAGAATTAGTATGACAACCAGCAGGGGAGGATTTAAAGGTTGGCTACTCATCCTTAATAGCAAGATGAGAATGTTTTTATGTGAAGCTGTCTGAAAGGCAGAGACAAAACTTCTACAGTGGTCCTGTAATAGACTCAGGCCTTCTCCGCTTTGCTGTAATACCATGGAGGCACATAAGACTAGAACTCTGAAAATATCGAGCAATGTGATACAGGAGTCTCCCCAGGGTATTTCTTCAGTGGGAGCTTGAAATATTGGTCAGATGACCACTCTCTGAAAAGTCTGAAAGGTCAGAACAAATATGAACAAAATTATTTGGGATTATTTTTGTTTTGCTGAAGCAACTTCTAACTGCAGAATGTTAAGATAAAATAAGTAAAGAAGTAATTTGTTTGCAGAATTCAAACACAGGTCATAGAAATAAATTTTTAAGAGGAATATAGGGGTTGGTAAGAAAAAAAAGCATATACATATATTTTCAATGAATGCCAAGAATTTCAGATTTCATAAATGTTTTTCCATAGCTAAATCTTGGTGAGATGACACTCACTTTTATTTTGTAGATTTAGAAAATATTTATATGCAATTTTTATAGATGCTTGTTTGTTTCGTGTAGAACTACTCTTTATACACATATATAAATACAAATACATATACTCGTTCCAAGTTGCTGGCTGAAATTTGAACAGATCTATCTGTATTTCCAGGGTCAGTCTCACATGACTACTTACCTTGCTTTTGAGGGAGACCATGTACTAACATATACCATGTGATAAGTCTGAAAATAAAACTGTCCTGATTAATTTGCCATGACACCTAATAGGCAGCCTAACAAGATCTAGCCATAGAATGTCATAAGTATTTTAAAATTGATGGACTGTGTCTATTTCTTACAACAATTTCTTACCCAAATTCCATCAAGTTACAGTCAATGTTTGTGTACTAAGAATTTTTTAAGGAAAATCATCAATTTTGTTATCTTTACTCTCAGAAACAAATGAACATAATTTGATGGAAGATATTCTATGACCATCCATAAGCACCAAATCTTTCTTTTCTGGAAAAATAATTTAATTTTATTCTAGGATACAAAGCTTCATCTAAAGATGGATTTTTTCTTCTTGGTCTTTTGTTTGGTAAATAAACTGATGGATTAGTATTTACTATAAAAGAGATGACATATTTACAATGCTATATTAATTTGAATTATCTTGGAATTCCTTTAACTCAAATACATCTTATAACTATAATACCTTGTTTAGCAGGTGCTTAATACCTGGCCATATTTTCAAAATTAACCATATTCAATCTTTTGGGATCACATACACATAACATATATGTCAAGTTTGATTAACTTGACAACAGCTGTGCAAGTTTCAGAGTTTTTGAACTCCTAATTAATAAGATAAATAAAATTTTTAATAATCTGGGGGGGAGGAGGTGGGAGTTTGGTTGTTTTTTTTTTTCCTTCTCCAACATCCTGAGGTAAGAGGTTTTATCTGTATCACGCATAGTCTGAAGATTAATGAACTCAGGAACAGCACAGAAAAAAAATGAAAAATTTGCTAATGTCAGATAGGGATACTATAAATCTCTGTGACTCAGAGAAAAATAAATTGTGATACTTACACTGAAGTGTGTGTACAAGTCTTTCTAAAGTTGTATTGAAATAAGGAAATTGCCAGAGTAACATACTTCTCAATATTAATACCTGATCTTCAGTTATGATTTTGTCAATTTTGTGAATTTTTCTACTGCTTCTGTATGCATTATTCTTCGTAAGTGCTCAGAAGGAATTCCATTGAAGAATAGCTCACAAATAGACCATAGTTTTAAAATAAAGAATAGTGGAACCAGTGCAACCTCAGTATAAGGACTGCTTGCTGCTCTGTCCTCATCTCCCTTCCTTTGCTGCCACATAAATTTTCTTAAATTTACATTTTATTACCTTTGTCCTTCAGAACCTTTATGTCTGTAGAGGAGAACATTCTCCGTTAATAAGGAGTAAAAATTGAATACAGTCCCCATGAGTTCCTGATCATCCTGGGGATAGCCCTACATATAAATGTGGATTTAATACTGCTGCAGTTCACTGAACTTCTGAAAAGACAAATGTTCCCTACATAGACCACTGTGATGACTTTGACATTGCTGGACATACATTTCCACAGGAGTGACATTCAGTGAGGAGACAAAAGAAGGATTAAACATTATAATTGTACTTTGACAAGAACATATGACTTCTGGGATGGATTAATACTCCTGCAGAGGATTTTACTACTACGTCTGACAATACTGCCTCATGAACTTTTATTCTGGGTGCCTTTTTTCTTTTGCAGTAAAATGACGCATGAAGTGCTCTGAAGAAACATTTATCTTTATTCCAAGCAAAATATACTGTAAATTCATGAAAGGTTATCCTGACCTTTCTACTGCCAGCACAATTTGGTCATCTCATCTGACCTTACCGCTGGTCAGAGATTTTTACTTTTTATCCTAAGTGACCTCTTCTTCTGCCTATTAATCTCAGATAACTGAAATTTAGGATGGGTTTTTTCCTGCTATATAAGTCTGAATTCCATTATAGACTCCGTTTAAATGATTGGCCAAGCTACATATAAGCAGAGCTTTTGCTGGTCATAATTATAATCTTTCTTCTGAACCTTTGCAGAAGGCCAGACTCATATCTCCCAGAATAGTAACACTGCTTTCAGTGATCTGTCTTGAGTGATTTCAATGGGATCCTTATTTACATGAATATTTGAAACAGAACTCTCTTGGTTCTTTCCTTGAGATTACCAGGGTATCAAGGTTATCAGAAAGGCTTTAAAACAAAATGAACAAATCCCAAAGAAACAAGAAAACAAAATGAAAATTAAAATCACTCCAATCCATTCCCTGCCCAAAACCCAAAAAAAAAAAAAAAAAAAAAAAAAAAAAAAAAAAAANCCCAAAAAACCCAAAAAACCCAACCCCACAAAAAACCAAGCAAGGAAACAAACAAAAAGCAAACAAGAAAAAAGCCCTAAAAAATAAAAAACACAAACCCAAACAAAAAACCCAACAAAACAAAAATCAAACAACACCCCTCCCCCCACCCCCAAGAAAAATCCCAATATAAATTAATAAAAACCCCACAAACCTAGAGCAGAAAATCTAAAATCCATTCTCATTTAATTCTATTATGGAAAGGCAAATCACTGTTTTAAGAGTAGCTTTCCACCTTTAGGGTTAAGGTTAATCTCTCAGTGGTTCCCACAATGAAAACTGACTCAATTCCACTTGGCTCCTTTGAAAACATCTTGTTTGTTGTGAGCTCTTGTCCAAAGTCCCGTTGTCTGCTCTCTTCCTTCTAACCCATGTTTTTGTCTGTGCATGAGGGACATACTGTTTGTTCTATGCTAAACTATCACCATTTCTCCTTTCATTGCCCCAGGAAACACCTTTTCCTAAAGCATGCTAAAATAGCTATAGAAGTTCATCAAGTTTCCCTGTGCAGCCAGTGGAGTTCCACCTCGTTCTTTCCTTTAGGTAATACAACACAAGACTAGGAGAGTAAATAAAGATATTATCTTTCATATTGAGATTGCAACCATGTTGGTCTTTCAAAAAAAGATGCAGAGTAAACAAGGTAGTTGTCTACAAAATTCTGGTTTTACTTTTTGCCAGGGCAGGTAGTGACAGGACAAGGGGCTATGATTTTAAATTAAATGAGATTTATATTGGACATAAGTAAGAATCTATTATAATGGTAGTGAATCACTGAAAGAATTCACTCAGAGAAGGTGTGAATGCCCCATCCCTGGCAAGATTCAAGATCAGGTTGGATGAGACTTTGAGCAACTTGATTTAGTGAATGATGTCCCTGACCATGGCAGAGGAGTTAGGACTAGGTGATCTCTAAGGTCCCTTCCAAAACACGTCATTCTATGATTCCATGATTCCATGATCATTTGTCTCTGACTCATGCTGTAAATGAACTATTCATGCTCATCTAGAAACATAATTACAAATAAATATTTGCATGCAATTTTATCATTTTATGGTCCTGTAATTTTGTGGCTGATGCTTATTAAGAAAAAGATATTTTGATGGATTTTCAGATGTTATTTGTTTTCTTCTTCTTCATAGCATTATAAGAATTAAAAAACTTTTTTAAAGAATCTTGAAAATGTTAATGATTACCTGAATAAGAATTTTTAAATTATATTTCTGGAAATACAACTTTTCTGTCATTATTAAAGTTATTCAAGCCCCTATTAATCAAACACACACCAGAAGATCATCATCCCAGAATGCAGTTTGATTAATCTCGAGATTTCCCAATAGACAGTGCATCAAAGCTTTCAGACATAGCAACTGGAAAAGAAATCTCTCATCACAGAGGAATATGCCCACACCCATGCTTCAGGCCTGTTTGAAGGAGATACTTTGAGAGTCACACACTGTAACAAAAAGATTATTTCAGCTGTGCAACTTCAAAGTTTCTTCTAGTATAAATCAGATCTTCACAAATACTAAGGTCCCAAAAGATAGAAAATGCCTTTTGGCAGGTAAGATTCATCTCCACTTTGACAGAGGGAAGTAAAAGTATTAAAGTTTTACTTGTTAAGCAGCAATATGATAGTAGTGGCCCCATGTATAGACTGACACTATATTAAAAATAAATAATTTATTGAAATCAAAACAATATTCATGCCAGGTGGGATTTTATTGTTTGTTTGTTTTGGTGGTTGCTGTTGTTGTTTTTTAATCAGAAAATTTGATTAAATGATAAATGTATTTGTGTAAGCATTCTCCACCACTCAGATCACAATGACATCTTAGTAGCTAATTATATTAGTATGTGATTATGTACATGAATGATACACATTATTATCTAGTAACCCTATATTGTTAAAATTCAGGACAATTTCTAACATGATCAAAATCCACTTACAACATTTAAAACATTGCTGCAGAATTCAATATATTATTAATCATTCATATTTTAACATCTGGGGGGATTAGATGAAATGGGGAATCCAGTAAGATGCCAGACCTGATTTTTGAAGCAAAGATGAAGGAGGTTGAGAACCGTTCACCCTCATTTTGTCCATGCTTCAAAGGGAGCAACTGAATTGAAAAGAAATCAGACATTTTCTTAAGGTGATACCTGGATGCAATTCATCAGCAGTGCCCCAGAAACACACAAGGCCAACAGAATCCTGGGCTCTGTAGGGAAAAGCATTATCAGCAAGGATGAGGTGATCTTTCTGCATTAGTGAGGCATATCTGGTACACTGGGTCCAGGTCTGGGCTCCCCTGTGCAGGGATGGCATGGACATACTGGAGCAGATCCAGTGAAGGGATACAGAGATCAGTAAAGGACTGGAGCATTTGTCACCTGAGAAGAGGCTGAGTGAGCTGAAACTTTCTCCTGGGGAAGAGAAGGTTCAAGAGGTCTTACCAATATACATGAACAGTTAGTGGGAGTGTTTAAAGGAGAGTTTAAAGAAGGCAGAGCCAAGCTCAGTGGTGCCCTGGAACAGGACAAGAAGCAAGGGGTGTACACCAAAATATAAAAGACATCACTCAAACATGGAAAAAAAATATTCAATGGAATGATGGTCAAACATTGGAACAGGTAGCTCAGACAAATTGTGTGTGTCCCCAAGTTTTCATGAGTAATATTTTGCTGCCTGATTTTTATTCTCTCTTCCTTTGCCCAGGTATGCAGCAAGCCCCTGCATATATTTCTTAGTTGATCTTCCCTAGTATAATGAGCTTTATTTTCTGGAAAAGTCTTTCAGGTCTGAATTCTTACCAATCCCAGGTAAAACTGTTGAAAGCCACAGTGTTGATCCATTCACTTAACCACAAATGTGCTGAAAAAATAATGTTAATTTTCTATCCAATCTCACCCAAATTGAGTGGAAACTCACTAATTAAATGTTTCTGCAGAAATTCAAGTTTGTTATATGGAACTAAATTGACAATATTTTAGTCTAGTCTATTTTAGACTGCACAATGGTATGATAATTAATATGGGAGATTATGATTTTTTTTTTCCTGCAACTTAGGGATAATTAGAGGCTAAAATTTAACAGACTGATTGCCAAATACATTTTTTCTGTGTTTGAATTGACTATTTCTCTTTCTTCTTCCAAGAACATTCAGTTTTGTGCAATTGTGCTGCATTATTTTGTTGAAAAGAATCAGTTCAGGGAGAATCACTACAGAAGTTGACAGTTGCACTACAGAAGGGAAGGTTTTGCTGAGGAGTTATCAAATCCAAACAGAAGACAATATAAGCTGCAAAAGAGTGGAGCTATGTTCATAAGCTTGCCTCAGGCAACCCAAATGTTCAGTTCACTTTTACTCCTTATTTGCCACAGAAAGGGACCATAAAAGCTAGGGAAAAAGAAGTCTTTGATCATACTTTACTCCTATGGAACTTTACCTAAAGTAGTATGATCTCTAATATTTGTGATGGGAAGAATGATCTCTGGAAAGCATCAAGTCTGTTTGAACCCCCTGAAGGGAAATTTTCCTATACAGTACTTTTGAAGACACATTTCCATTGGAAATGCCAATCCTCTATGGCACAGCTAGGGCTTAACTATCATTTTGTTTAGGTAGCTGGCTTTAATATATTCCAGCAGCTACTGGAGGTGGGGGGAGGGCGGCAAAGCATGCTTTTATTAACAATGTGTATTCAGAAGTGATCTTCCTGAGTCTTGGGAGGAGTTAGAATCCACTAATCCCCAAGCAGAGATCTGTTACATTGACTGAAGTACAGAGCTGTTAGGGAAAATAAAACTACCTGCACCAAAAACCTCTTTTTTTCACAAGCCAAACCAAAATCAAGGCACAAAATAGGAATAGTTGCAAGATCTCAACTATGTAATAAATGGGCATGGATTATTTGTGTAGTCAACTTTACAGCGATTTTCCTCATCACGTTTGCAGTGCAGGCAGAGAAGGGGCTCAGGTGCACAGCATGCATTTAACCTCTTCTGCTACCCGTTCTGCCAGTGACACAGATCATTATAACAGGCAGCAAGTGAAACAGAAAGGAGAGGGAAAAGGATGTGACAGGTGAAGATAATATTGTCAGAGGCAGCATGATGCACAGCTGTTAAATGAAAACATGCTCTGTAAGTGAGATTTTGAAAAATTGAAAAGTGGTAAAATTGCATATTGCTACAAACAAGGCAATACAGCCTTAGATCATCAAGTAACTTTGCATACAAGCTAGGCTGGAGCCGTCTAGCTCAGAGGATATGCTCAAATTTCACCATCTGAAGTAATGCTGATGGAAGAGTATTTCATAACCAAGACTGAAGAGTAAGTAGTGCAGCCAAGAGGATTTCTACTGAGATACATGTGTCTGCAGTGAGATCCCTCTAGCAGCTGACAGGCCTGGCTATTTTTATGGCCCTGTCCACTAAGAGAATAAGTAGAACGTGGGAGCCATTTGAGGAACTTTTCTGAGAACAAATTATTCTTCCTGTATTTGAATTTGATCTCTCTCTAACACTGATAAATGAGCAACTGTCTCCTTGTTACACCATAAGCAGGAACTGATGCCACCTGTTAGCTGGCATAGATTCCCAAGAGAGAAGTAATTGTGCTGAAACTGAGGTGTCTGAGTTATCTGGGAAGCCAGAGCTGCAGAGTGGAGAGAGCAGGAGTCTGAGGGCTGGGTACTGGAGGGGCAGACCAGAGTCACAGCCAGACATTGATGGGACCCATGGCTGTGTATGTACCTTAGGGGTGGTGACATCTGACCAGGCAACAAGGATCAGGCGGGATCAGACCATTGCTGTTGCTCACCCGTATGTCAATGAAGTTCAAGTGTAGTGTACTGCCCGTAAAGGCACTGCAGTGAATCAACCCATGGGCTGAGGTGTGTGCTAACACATGCAGGTCCTGCAGTCCATCAGATTCAGTCAGACCTCAAGAATTTACACAAACACTGCTCTCTGCTTCTCCGTGATTAGGCCAGTGAGTCAAAAGTGATGCCAAACCTGTTAGCAGTCCACAGCTACTGCAATCCAGAGAGACAAGCAGTGAATTTAGATACTATGTAGAAAGTATTTAAGGAGTGAAAGAACCGTAACTTAAAGATAAAAATGGGGGTTTTGAGTTAGTAATGTGCTTCTTCCAACAGATGAACATCTGTTTAAATCCCAAACTGTAGCAGTGCAAATTAAATTTTGTGACAAAACACTTTTGATTGATACACAATGCAGTTAATATAAATGTTGCCATGTTAATTTTTCATTTACAGTGATAAAATATAGAAGTGCAATATCTAGAAATATAATACGGAAAATCAAATTTTCCTGTGAAAATAGTGTGATTAATTGCCATCATAGTTTTTCTATTTTCAAGGTTTTAGAAGGATCATGTGTCAAGATTTCCCACAATTATTCTTCAGGTTTTCAAGTGTAAAAGTTATTTTAGAGTAGGCTCACTAATGATAAACCCTAAGCCAAACATATTAAATATTTTGCTTTGTTACTAAGGTAGGTAATATTAGCCTCATTTAATAGAGGAATTTGGAAACAAAACTTATTGCTACTGGTTGTTTCTGTCAAGCATGATTAATTCTCTCGCACAAATAATTAGCTATTTCTGTATATGTAGAAATGTCACATGCAGCATGCATTCAGATAATTTTAATTCATTATTTATATTTCAAGAAGTATCTCAAATGAAGAAAGCAGAATATTTTAGCAGACAAAATCCATCTGTGCTAAAATGTATTTGAGAGTAGTATATTTTAGCATTATGATATTCCTCATGAATTACTAAAGAGCTGTTGCTGATGCTGGCACCTAGATTATGAGGTAAAACGACAAATCCATATGAAGTATATATGGCCCAATTTCAAATGTATACATGCAAATTTTTATCTTACTTATTGTGAAAGATGTTTCTTATTTCCAAATAAAAGAATGCAATAAAAAAGTTAAAGTTTTAAAGCACAGAACATTAATAAGTATTCATATTAAATAAAATGTCAGAAAAATAAAATAAAATAAAATAAAATAAAATAAAATAAAATAATATAATATAATATAATTAAAGGTTTTTTATAATAAGATGCTTGAAATCTTATCAACTGCATCAAACATTCCTTAGTTACTAGGTAATGCCTACCAAAACTCTGCAAGTACACATTTTTCTTCACTGGCATCAGCTAGTTTATATCAAGAGTCTTTTGTTTAAAATTTATTTTGCTTGCTGAGTTGCTGGGTTGCTTGCTTGCTTGCTTGCTTCTAAGAGCACACTTTAATAGCATACTTCATGTTTTGGAGTGACAGATGTCATAAGATCAGGCTTGCTCAGTAAATGAAAAAAAAATCTTGCACTTCTGTTTCCTTCAAATTCACTCCTTTGTACTTTGAGAGGGGAAAAGACAAGCTTAGAGTAATTTGAGGATTTGAGATATATATCTTGTAATTCCATAAACCTGTAAAATATGAGTATTTCAATACAGATGCTAGCTATTTCACGGCTCAGTTTTAATATCCTAAGGTTAGGTGCTCAATTTCTAAAGCAGTGCAAGGGGATTTATAGGTATTACTACTGGATTTGGAGGCAAGTCAAAGGTTTAATCCCAATGTAAATCCCTCCTCTGTTTAAAAAAAGGAAAACAAAACAAAAACAAAACAAAAACAACAACAACAACAAAAACCCAAACAACAACAACAAAAAACCCCAAACAAACAAAAAAACCCAAACAACAAAAAAAACCACCCGCTAGATTTCTGAACAAAGAACAGGATTTTTATGTAGCAAATTTTAACCTTGAAGGAAAATAGAACAATCTTGTCATCTTCTGCTTAGTTATTTTAACAGTATATCTTGTTTCATCTGTTCACCATACTATGAGCTGAAGAGAGCTGGCAGGTCTTTAAGAATATCATTCTTGGCATGAAAGAGCTCTAAATTCCCACATGTAAGAAATTGGACAAGGACAGCAGGAGACCAACATGGCTGATTAAGAACCTCTCAGTCAAACTGAGGCATTAGAATGAATTACACGGGGACATTTTTTCTGGGAAGAATACAGGAATATTTTCCAGATAGGTAGGGATGGGATTAGGAAAGCTAAAGTGTAGCTTGACAAGGGATGCAAAGAATAATAAGGCCTTCAAAAGATACATTGATCAGAAATAGAAAATTAAAGAAAATATACTCCCCCTGGTAAATAAGACAGGACAACAAGTGACAACCAATGTGGAGAAGGCTGGGGCATTTTTTCCTTTCAATTTTCAATGTTAGTTTCTCCCCCCATACCTCTAAAGTCCCTGAACCTCAAGACAAGGATAGTGGGAATGGTCTCTCCCACCATAAGTGAGGATCATGTTCGAGACCACCTGAGGAGTCTAAACATACACAAGTCCATGGGAACTGATGAGATGCATCCCAGGGTCCTGAGGAAATTGGCTGATGCAGTTATTAATTCATTGGCCATCATATTTGAAAAGTTGTGGCAGTAAGACAAAGTCACCAGTAACTGGAAAAAAGCAAATAGCACACCCAATGTCCAAAAGGGTAAAAAGGAGGCCCCTGAGAACTATTGACAAGTCAGCCTCCCCTCTGTACCCAGCAAGATCACGGTATAGATCGTGCTGGAAGATATGTCAAATCATATGGAAGATGAGGAGGTGGTTAGGGACAGGTGACATGGCTTCATAAAGGGCAATTTATGCCTGAATCATATAGTGGTCTTCTATGATGAAATGACTGTATCAGTGGATGAGGAAGAGCTACAGATATTTCCTATCTGGACTTCTGTGAAGTGTCCAGTGCCAGACTGAGTGGGGTTTTGAGCAACCTGGCCTAGTTGAAGGTGTACCTACCTATGGCAGGGAGACTGGAACTAGATGATCTTCATGGTCCTTTTTCAACCCAAATTATCTTTATTATTTTATGTATAATTGTAATAATAATAATAATAATACTTATGGACTTTAAAATTATAATATTAATGATGTTTTGTCTTCAGTCACTGGGGAAAAAATATCCATAAAAATGTGTCAATAGATATTTCGAATTGGAAGCACTTTTGTTTTGCTCTTTTTTTTGGCACCAAATTTTTAATCACTAGAAGAAGGTGGGTTCCTTCTTGTTAAAGAAATGTTTTTGCCCCAGGCTTCCCAAAGCAGACTCTCAAACATCTGATTCCAGAAAAAAAAAAAAAAA
>VXBI01005957.1:250359-261937 GCA_013397375.1 Toxostoma redivivum | reverse complement strand
CAGTAAGACAAAGTCACCAGTAACTGGAAAAAAGCAAATAGCACACCCAATGTCCAAAAGGGTAAAAAGGAGGCCCCTGAGAACTATTGACAAGTCAGCCTCCCCTCTGTACCCAGCAAGATCACGGTATAGATCGTGCTGGAAGATATGTCAAATCATATGGAAGATGAGGAGGTGGTTAGGGACAGGTGACATGGCTTCATAAAGGGCAATTTATGCCTGAATCATATAGTGGTCTTCTATGATGAAATGACTGTATCAGTGGATGAGGAAGAGCTACAGATATTTCCTATCTGGACTTCTGTGAAGTGTCCAGTGCCAGACTGAGTGGGGTTTTGAGCAACCTGGCCTAGTTGAAGGTGTACCTACCTATGGCAGGGAGACTGGAACTAGATGATCTTCATGGTCCTTTTTCAACCCAAATTATCTTTATTATTTTATGTATAATTGTAATAATAATAATAATAATACTTATGGACTTTAAAATTATAATATTAATGATGTTTTGTCTTCAGTCACTGGGGAAAAAATATCCATAAAAATGTGTCAATAGATATTTCGAATTGGAAGCACTTTTGTTTTGCTCTTTTTTTTGGCACCAAATTTTTAATCACTAGAAGAAGGTGGGTTCCTTCTTGTTAAAGAAATGTTTTTGCCCCAGGCTTCCCAAAGCAGACTCTCAGACATCTGATTCCAGAAAAAAAAAAAAAAACCAGTTAATAATTTAGTGTTACAGAAATAGGAACAGCTTGAACCAGGTGCCTCCAGAGAGGGACTGAGAACAAAGAAACTCCTGGACCTTTATAAACTTACAGTCTGTACTACTGATCCTCACAGACTCTTCATGCACTTTACATGTGATTCTTGATCAAGTGCTGAGTTTTGGCCTGTGGTCTTCTTTATGCCCTAGTGAATTGTATCTCTGTCTTGTGGCAGATCATTATCTATTTCTTATCTGGACAGGTTATGCTTTTGATCACAAGCATGGTTTCTTTATCTCCCCATTTGCATTACCTTCAGGACCTCCATTTATGTAACAGCTCAAGGTAAGTTAGTGGGAGCTGGAAGCTTCCTGCCTAAGGCTTCAGCAACTTTACCATCTTGTGCCAAACTTAGAGAAAAGAATCCAGTAAAAAGAATAAAGTTAGCTAAAATGAATTTATAACATCTCTGTGTACACCCTTCCTGTGGGAGATAAGGGGTGCTCTGTTTTTAAATGCATCTCTGCTGGAATCATCACCTTGATGACGGATATATTGCTGAGAAATCAATATAATGCCCATACTGCACACTCGAGGTGTGATTCCTGCAGTATCACCCTGGGTGCTGCACCTTGCAGTGCCACCCCACTCGCCAGAGAAGAGCAGCTCAAACTGCCCCACGTGTGCTCTGTCCTGCATGGGGAGGGCTGGGGCACTGCAGGATGATTTCCAGCATTGTCAAGACAGGTTTGACTGCTGCTACTTCCTTTACAATGTCTCTGAACTCTGGTTTTTCTTCAAGTTTCCTCTTTTTTTTTGACAAGTCACTTGGTAGTTACTGCTTACTGTTTACACCAGTGGATTGGTCATTTTTCTATTTCATGTGTAAAAGCCTGTCTTTGGCAGACACCGTCATGAGAGTTTTGGTTGTGTCATCCACGTCCCCATTTTTTACCCTCATTTCTACCTTAACAGCTTTGCCAATCAGGGGCTGTGTGATTTTCCCTAGAAATTCTGACCTATACTGAAGTAATATAAATAAGATTTTTTTAAAAAATATTGTTCAGACTTTAAAAGGTCATTTGACATTTAGGAAAGTCTTTTCCATAAGATCACCATGACATGGATAGGCTTAATATGACGTAATACTTTTCAGTAGCAATATTTGGCAATGCTTGTAAGAAGTAAGCTTGAGAAATTATTTAAACCTAGAATACAAGCAAAGGTTTTATTCTCTCATTTTCACTAGAAGTTGAATAAGCACAGAAAAATATAAAAAACACCTTTAATATAGAAAGTAACATCTGTAGAAGTTATATTTTTTACAGACAATTCCTGATACCTGAAAAATTAAATTTTAATAGTTTATTGTTTCACTTCTTCATAAATCCCAGGTGATTAAGCAGGTTTTTGTCTCTCCTAGAAATCTCCTCTACTGATCATGAGTTTTTATGGTATTATGTGAAGGATAGCATAATCTTTTGGGAAACTCTGAGAACATTCATCAGTTTATTTCTGAATCACAGAACTAATCCTGAAACATGTATTTAAACCACTGAAAAAGTGAAAACATGTGTTGGTTGCCTCCCAGTGCTAGGAAGGGATGCGATCATACTTTACTCGAGTCTTTGCAGGATAAAATTAATATCTTCCTAAAACATTTGAGTGATGAACCTATAATGAGAGGGAGTGTTGCCTTTTCTTATCCCACAATTCTGTTCCAGGAAACAAAAAGCACCCAGAAATCCTGTATATTTCAATTCAATAAAATACATTTAATTATAGTTTGATACTATATTTTTCTTAGATGCTGTTTCCTACTGAGGTGGTTCCCCCAATTTCCTCTTTCTTCAGCAAAAGCTAATTTACAAAAGCTGTAGGACTTTAGCCAGCATCACTAAATGAAAAGTTACCTGCATTACCCTCTCTCCAAAATATTTTCTGGGTCTCTATAGGATATACCCATGCAACAGATATCAATACTTTCAGGCCAAATTAATACCACTTCTCACTCACATCTCTTTTACTCACCCTTTTTGCATAAATGGTAATTGTTGCAAAACTGTTTTACACTATGTAAACATATTTTTAGTGAAGTGTGACTAATAGAACATGACTCACGTATTTAAAAGTTGATAGAAAATCTTTTTCTTTCACACTGAGTTTAGAAGTTAGTGACTTCTGACTTATTAGAAATTGCAAGGCTACTACCATCTAATTTTAATCGTCCAGTTGTAATATACTGACACCTCTGCTGCTAATTCTCTTTCACTCTATTAGCTACTTAGGGAATTAAGAACTAATTTCCAAGTCTCAATCACATCTCAGTTACATGTGTAAAGTACCAAAAGCAGATAGTGTGAATAACCCCTTATCTGTTTCTGCTGCCACTCAAAACATGAGCAATCCTAAGTTGACATTTTCCTCTCTCTTCTGTGCATTAAGAACAACACTGCTTCTCAGAGACAGGGAGGAATTACTAACCTTTTATTTAGTTGGTGATTTCAGAACAGACTTCTGAAAATCTAGGATCCTATTGGGTAGTACTGCATGATTGTATTGGTTTTTTGTGGCTCAGGTAGAGAGGGGCTATGGAAGTGGCTTCTGTGAGATGTCCAACAGAACTGGCTCCAAGATGGACCTGCCACTGGGCAAGGCCAAGCCCATCAGGATGCTGGTAGCATCTCTGGGATAAAGTGTTTAAGGGCATGGAAAAAACTGCAATTGCAGCAGGGACAGGAGTGAAAATATATGAGAGAAACAGCCTTGCAGGCAGCAAGGAGAGTGAAGGAGGGGGAGGAGGTGCTCCAGCAGAAGAGCAGAGATGCCCCTGTAGCCCATGGTGAGGATCATGGTGGAGAAGGTTGACTCCCTGCAGCCCGTGGAGGTCCATGGCAGAGCAGAGATCCATTTGCAGTCCATGGTGGACTCTGGGCTGGAGAGACTGTTTGCCTGATGGAGGCTGTGACACTGTGGAGCAGGCTCCTGACAGAATCTGTAGTCCCAAGGAGAGAGGATCCCACACTGGATCAGGTTTTCTGGCAGGACTTGTGACCCTGTGGGGGACTCTCACTCAAGCACTCTCTTCCTGTAGGGCTGCATCCCACCCAGTGGACCATGCTGGGACTCTTTGAGGAAGTGCGGCCGACAGGAAGGACTCACATTGGAGAAGTTAATGGATGACACTCTTCTGTGTGAGGGACCACACATTTGCAAAAGAGTCAGGAAAAGTAAGGAAAAGGAGTGAGGAGACCTCCACTTGTAGAGGAAGGAGCAGTAGAGGTGTGTTATGAAATGACCACAACCCCCATTCCTCATCCCCTTGCACCACTGGAGGGGAGGGAGTAGAGAAAATAAGGAGTGAAGTAAAGCTAGGGAGAAGGGAGGGATGAGGGACAAGGGGAATATTCTGTTTTATTTCTCATTATCCTACTCTGATTTAATTGGTTAGAAATTAAAACCAATTTCCCCAAGTCAAGTTCATTTTGCCCATGATGTTAACTGGTGAGTGATCTGTCCTTATCCCAAACCTTGAGCCTTTTGTAACATTTTCCTCCCCCTGTGCAGCTCTGGAGGGGGATGAGAGAGTGAGACTGGTGAAACTTTGGCATTCATCCAAGGTGAACTCACCTCAATTGGATATAATACTGGTAGTGTGGGATAGATAACATAATCAGGTAACTAACAGAAAT
Organism: Toxostoma redivivum; assembly: GCA_013397375.1. Taxonomy (NCBI): domain Eukaryota; kingdom Metazoa; phylum Chordata; class Aves; order Passeriformes; family Mimidae; genus Toxostoma; species Toxostoma redivivum. The sequence continues at coordinate 257,544 of VXBI01005957.1, read as the reverse complement.
TAGTCACAGATTCTGTTTTTAAAGGACTCATCCCAAATAGATGATAATTCTTTTATATGAAGAGAAATATCTTTCTCCTATTTTGCCCTCCATCTATGTGCCAGTGAACAAGTTTTACAAGTTGCTATATGTGCTATCCATCCAAGTAACTGGACTCTGATCATTGCCACCTCCCTGGCAAGCAAACACACTGTTCTTTCTGGTTTATATCTGCCCTGTTAGTACATTGCCAGAAGAGGGGAACATTTTAGGGAAATGTCATTTAGTCATGTATATTTTAGGTGAAAGTGGAACATAGCATAGTTTTGGATTGGAACAAGAAACACTCTGCCTGACAATTTCTGGGCACAGCTCAGGAGTTGATATGAGCCAGGAGCCTCTTCCATATTCGGTTTGGATGTTGCCAATTTTTTTCTGAGGTGAAGACGGATTAATAGAACAGATATGGGCTGTTGGCCCAAGTGCCAGAAAAAATTCTGGGCATGTTTAACTTACTGACAGATGAAGTGCTAATTTACATGGATTAAATCACCCTTTGGAGGTCTTCAACAGTATATATCTCTCTCATAACATCATTATAAATGTATATGTGGAACACAGCTGAAGAATATGGTATCTTATGATTCCACAAACATCATAAAACCAAATAGAGAATTTCATAGCAAAACGCACAAAGATTGTCATAGAAATGGAAGAGAAAATTTTGGCAGAGATCTAAGATGAAGAAAATAGAAATAGTAAAAAGGTTAGTATATGTCGCCTATCATTGAAAAATTTAGTTAAGGACTAGCCTGTATCTATTAAATAAACTTACTAATCAGAAATTGATAGCCTATAACTGCAGAAATAATTGGAGCTTAAAGTTGCATTGTACTCACAGAGAGTACAATGCCATGCCTCACTCAGGAATTCCATAATGAGGAATTCTGAGATAACTAATAGTCTGAATCTTTAGGGCTGGAAAGAAACCTCTAAGATCATTGAGACAGAACTTTAACCACCATTACCATGTTCACCACTAAGTCATTTCACCAAGTTCCACATCGACATATTTTTTGAACACTTCCCAGGATAGTGATTCTACCAACTAGCCTTGGCCCATCAACCCAGCCTGTGCAGATCTCTCTGCAGAGCCTTCCTACCCTCCAGCAGATCAACACTCCCACCCAGCCTGGTGTTGTCTGCAAAATGACTGAGAGTGCTCTCGATCCCCTCTTCAAGTTGACAATAAAGATGTTAAACAGGACTGGCCCTGACACTGAGCTCTGGGGATCACCACTGGCGACTGGCCAGAGTATATCCTGGCCAGATGACAGAGGTATATCCTGTCACCACCACTCTGAGCCCAGCCATCCATCCCATTTTTTACCCATTGAAGAGTACCTTGTCTACACCATGATAAACCAGTTTCTCCAGGAAAATGGTGTTGGAGGAAGAATCAAATATTTTACTAAAGTCTAGCTATACACTAAACTCTTTAACATTAGTTTAGTTTAAAGTATATTTATGGAGAACTAACATAAAAGGTATGCTTAAAAATAGAGATTTGTTTATTTTTTCTAGTTTTCAGATGATAAGTAGCAGTATAAAGCCCTATATAGGATCTGGACTAGGTCACAGAAATTTCCTTAGAGAGTAATTTTCTGTATTTTTCATTTTAGTGAATAAAGGTTGTATATAAAAGCCATTTTAGGTCCAATGGTCTTTCAACATCTTCACAAATGTCTTGGATGAAAGACTCAAAAAGTGTATTCCTTAAGTTTGCCAATAGTTGGATGTGGACAGGCTGAGCATTGGTCAGCAGGTGGTGAACAACTCTTCTGTGCATCACTTGTTCTTCTTGGGTTTTATTCCTTTCTCATTCCTTTTCATTGCTATTTTTATTATTATTGTTGTTGTTGTTATCATCATTAGCATCATTGTTATTGTTTGTTTGTTTCAATTATTAAACCATTCTTATCTCAACCCAAGACTTTTACCTTTTTCCTGATACTCCTTCCCCACCTGGGAGGGGGTGGGAAGTGAATAAGTGGCTGATCCGTTCTTAGTTGCTAGGTGGGGTTAAACCACAAAATGTGTATCCGTTGGGCAATTATTTCTTTTTCCTTATCTAAAGAAAAAGATGAAGACAAAATATTCTCAGCTGTTCTGAACTGGAATAATTATGACCAAAAAGGGAAATAAAGAATGATATCAAGCTTCTAAAGTTTAATTTTAGCTCTTACAATATTCCATGTAACACATCTTTCTCCAAACAAAAGTAATATTGCAGGAACAAGATGAGATTTCTTTCTTCTTAGAGGAGCAACATTCTTACGAGAAATTCTGTGCATATGAAAGGTAATGTGAATTGTTATCTCAGTTGGCTCCTGAGATGTCTTAAACAGAAAAATGAGAAAAATGGAAGTTGTTTAAAGATGATGGTGGACTCTATCTTCAGAAAAAAAAAAAAAAAGTTGATCTGCCCAGACCAACAGTAAAGCTTAGTAAAGAGGTCTTTAAAAACAACACTGTCAGAAGAGGTGCATGTCAGCTGTTTTGTAAATTTGATAGCTCAGAAGTGCAACAGCTTTTAGCTCAATCAATTATAAGTGAACTTGAACAGAAAATGGTTCTCCATGAACAGAAAACTTTTGCAATTTGCAAAAAAAAAAAAAATATATCTTCAGTGAAAAAATTAGGTAGTCTCAAAGTATTTTGAAGTATCAGAAATAATAGGCTCAGCATTTAGATTAATGTTCAAGTCATGGCTCTGAGTTAGGTAAACTGTGGATCTAAAGATGGGTTCACTATATCATAACACATAACATAGCATAGCTGTGTGCTACTGGATATTCCTGTTTTTTTATAGAAACAATGAAAATGCAACAGTGACATAGTTTAATTATACTTTACCTGAAAAAGCTTAACTGCGGTTGATATGTTTGTGAAAACCATCGGTGATTTAATTAGAATTTAAGAAACAATCCAACCAAAAAAACCCCAAGCCCTGAAAAACACATTTTTTCCTTGCCTAAAAATGTCCTTTGAAATAAGTCCTTTACTTTTGTAATAAATGTTAAAAAATACACAAATTAGCTTAATTTTGAGAAATCTAAAGTACGGTCATCTGCTATTTGTCAATATGGCTATTTGTTGTCTATATATTGCCTCCATACTTTATTTTTGTTCCTAAATAGCAGATTACACAAAGATACCAAAAAGGAATTAAATATTTAGTATTTTTATTTATTTATATTTATACCAACTCCTCAGGAAAAATGTTTCTTTTAGACAATTTTTTGATAAGCATTTTTGATAAGCATCAGATTGTAAAAATTGATGAAAAATAGTATCTAGATTGTGGGTTATGACTATACTATCTAATGTTTGAACTTTTACATTTGTACTAAACTATTATGCATAAAACTTGCTTAATTTACTCTTTTTGTCTGATTTATCAGATTTTGTCCTAAGGAAATTAAACCAGTGCTACTTATCAAATATCTAATAAAATATGAATATTCCAATTGCATTTACGAGTGGATGAAGTGATTATTCACAGTAGGATGGCAATTATAATCAAACACTGTTTTTTACTATACAAGGGAAAGGTCTTCATAATGTTAAGTATCAATTCAAATAGAAATAATGCTATATCAAATATATTATACTTCATGGACACTTGATTCTTCACCTTTAGAAGATAATAGAAAATTCAATTATACCTGGAGAGTACTTAGACTATATTAGCTTTGAATTTTTTCAACAGTCAAGGGGTAAAATTACTTAGATAAAGATGGGATTTCACTCATTTAAATGAAATGCCAAAAAAACCCTCTTCCTCAAATGGGGAAAAAAGAAATACTAAAAATTCCTGTCCCTGATTAAAGAGTCCTTGCACTTGCAGATTTGAAATAGATCACTAACCTTTAAAAAATATCTAAATTAATCCCTTTTTGAAGACATGTAAGAAACATCTAAAGTTTTGGTGATACAGCAGGACTTCTTTAAAGACAAGCAGCTAGAGAACTGCAAGACCATGGCCAGAGAATTTTTTGTGCAATCCCCAGAGTGTTCTCATCTTAGGACAAGCCACATTGCCCATCAGAGGTGGCAGGAAGGGCCAGGGTACGTGTGTGTGTGAGAGACTGCACGCAAAGACCTGGCCATTGTTTGCCGCTGTCACAAAGACTAAACATGAAATTTATCAGAGCGAAACTACATGGCAACCTTTCTTGGAAAGAGAGTGGGGCCAAGGTGATCTCCTCAGGACCCTTCAGTCCTCTTGTACAACTCCCACTGATGAGAACACCAGTGATATAGCCACTAAGAAAAAGTACTTGGCACATCCATGTACAAACTGGTTTCCATACAACTAAGATGTTTAAAAGCATCACTTTTCATATCTTCATCTATATGTCTAGAAAAAGGACAGACAGAATTCTCATCTATCAGCAGTCTAGAGACTATAGGTCAGATGATAGATCATCTGACCTCTATCCAATGCTCAGACGAAGAACGGGACATTAATTCAATGTTGTGTCGTGTTAAATGTTGTTTCCTTTCTGTGAATATGTTACACTTACTGTTTCTCTAACTTTGGGAGGAAACAGCATGTTCTACCCTGGCACTACTGTAAAAATGGAAATTTAGTGAAAAACAGAAAATTCAATTTTTCCAGAGAAAAAAAAAAATCAGAGATTAGGGTATGGAGGAGACTTGTACATTACGTTGTTTTTGCTGAACTCATTTCACCATCCCTTCTGCTTCCTGAAACTGTCTCAAGTGAATATTTCTCTGGGAGCTTTAAGAACAGATTTTTCTGTCCCTTGGGTACAATAAGGCCTTAAATAACATACCATGCCATGAAGGACTATCAGTGAATCCTCAGTTATGGAAAAACTAAAAAATGCACTGAACTCCCAATATGTTATGCCTCCAGATCTTTCACAAGGTTACAGTACATACAAGGTACAGTTTAAAATTACTTTCTGTAGACAAGTTTCCTCACTAGAGTCTTTCTGTCATGAACTATGTCAGATTACTTTTATCTTAATGATTTGAAGAATTCTCTGTAGTGCCTATTTAATTGGAGAGTTTCTGATTACCTTTTGTAAATAGCTTTTTTTTCCTTCTATAAAAATATAATGATAAATCTACTAGATCTTGCAAGGCAACATCCACTGTAAAAACTCCAATATATTTGATTTGAAAGGTGCAACATAAGTAAAAGATAACATTAAGATGAGAACATAGTAATTTTCAGTTTTTCTCCTTTGCAGAAACAAATCATACTAGAAAAATTCCCTTGTATTTCCATTTAGGATGCCCCAGTTTCAACTTTGCAAGAAAGTCTGCTAGAAGAAACTCTTCCATGTGCACGCATATTTTGCAGTCAGAAAAGTACAAATCAAAGAGGAAATAGTACAAAGTGGAATTTTTCTGCAAAATATTGAGAAATTAAAATAAAATAATAAGTATGCAAAGCATAGTGGGAAAAAAAACTACGTTTAAACCCACAAGGCAGAGGAAGCCAAAGATGTCATAAAGAACAGAGACATGGTACAACCCATATTAAAAAAAATAAATACATAAGGAGCAAACTACAAAAAATATATTTAATCTATTTAATTATTTATTTTTTGGCTGTTATTCACTGAGACAAAAATTGTTAAACAGTTGTGAGACATGTCCCTTTCTTTTTAACTGGAAAACCCTTAGTGGAGCTATCTAGTTTAAAGAAAAAAAAGTGATGTATCTTTCTCATAGTGAAGGATGGATACTATTTTTATAATTAAATACAATTTTATTTCAAGGATAAAAAATATTTTTAAAACTCAATCATTAGGTTTGTTTTACTATGGTCCTTTCTTAATTTAACATTACTTGTTCTTTTTCCAGTGAATAGCAAATATTTTCACGCTGAAAGTTGGGAAAATATTTAAGCCTTTTTAGTGGTTATTTCCTTGTCACACTGCAATTTGAATGAGCATGTCCTAAACTTCAGGGTGGAGCTCTCCTTTTATGAAATGTTCCCTGCAAATAGGAAGAATTACTATTCTATCCATCTACCTATTTTGCATCTATCTATATAACATGTGAATGGTATACAGGTCTTTAATCTGACCTAAATCATCAGGTAAATTGTTCAGCACATACCAACCTGCTTATTTTCATGGGCATTCAACATATTCTGTGAAAAGAAAGCTTTCTGCAGTTCAGTGAAGATTTTGGGCCAAATGACTTCAACAATTCTCATTAGTGAAAAGAGAGATTAATTTTCCTATAGCACAGATACAGCACTTATAAAAAGATACCTAACAGAAGGTGAAGTTGTAGCCTTTTGAGGCAGAAAATAAAGTAGAAGCAGAGGTCTGACTTTATTTCCTCTTTTCTTTCATTTTTTTGATGATATGCTTTTCTAATTTGTCAACTTTATTAAACATATCTATTTCTGCCTCTGTTGAAATAGAATTCTGGATCTTCAAGAAGGCTACAGTCCATACAGTCTACAATTTGAAATAACTTTAGATAGACAATAATTTGAACAGCAGGGCCTTTCTACTCTGAATTCTGTTAAATTGCATTTGTCTTAATGGCTTGAAGAATTCTCTGTAGTGTTTATTTCACTGAAGAGTTTCTGATTGCCTTTTTGTATATAACTTTAGCCACCTTCTATAAAATGTGCAGGTAGCTGTCTTTTCCAGATGAATTTCCACAGTTCATGGCTTTTAAAACAAATTCAGTCACTTCTGAATCACTCATATTTTTGTAGGATATTATCAACCTATTTTGAAGCCTTTTGAGAAGCAGTGACAAACGGTCAAAAATACAGAAATGTCTCCAGTAGATTCAAATTTGCGTACAATTTAATTGGAACAAGCAGGACAAATTATATGTGTTTTAACCTTGATGAATTACTAGTAAAAAAAAAAAAAAGAAAAGGAAATACTGCATACCCATACCAGTCCAATTGTTTCTCCCAGAAGAAAACTATCATTTGTTTTACTGCTTTTACTATAGCTCAAAAATGTTTCAGTTAGAGCATTTAAGGCTTGAAATAGTGCTTCATGTGGTTAAAACTTTGTAGTTCAATTAACTCAATTTCTGTTATAAAAATCCATTTGATTTGACCCAAAGTATCTAACTTGGACTCAAAAAAAAAAAAAAAAAAAAAAAAAAAAAAAAAAAGAGAAAGAGGGT
>VXBI01005957.1:229457-250352 GCA_013397375.1 Toxostoma redivivum | reverse complement strand
AAAAAAAAAAAGCAAGAATCAAATAGGAAAGTAGGTTTTTCCATTAAATGCCACCAGACACCTGTCTCTTTCCTTCTTTCCTTTGACTACACTTGCAAGTTAAGCACTTTTTTAACAGACTTAAGATCTGTACATAAATTATCCATTCATTAGTATTTCAGCCTATTTTTGGAGGAACTTTAAAGGATTTCCTAATCTATTTGTGTATTTCTATTCTCATATAAAAATGTCAGGCAAGTATGAAAAATCCTCAATTCTGTGTGACTAGGTAAGTTCCCTTTTTACTGTTAAATTTGAAAATGTGGCATGGACAGAAGATATTAACATTTACCAGTTTCTGTAAAAAAACTTGAAAACTATCTGAGCCATATGCATCCCTTTAACAGAATTTTTAGATCATATTCATAGCTAATGGATAAAGAAGCACTGGGTAAAACCCCCAAATAAAACTTATGTCTTTGTAAATCATGTGAAAACTCATTGTCATTAACAGAATAAGGAATTTAATTCCAAATAAGAATACTCTTAATGGCAACTTTATGTGAATTATCTGTGCTATGGTACAATGTTGTATTAGGAGTCAGTGCCTTGTAATGAAAATTACAGTAATTTGCTGCAGGACAATAATTCATCTAAACAATCTGATTAGAATTGCACTATTCTAAAAAAAATATTACTTCATGGTGACATTTTTACTTATTTTAAAGTTTTTTATACTATTTTGGAGTGGTTAGGGAAAGATTTACAATGTATAAATAGCAATTTTTGATACACTAAATATATATATATATAAAGACTCCATTTCTTATTTTTAAAAACTCTTAGAGGTAAGTGTAAGAGGAGCTTGATCTGCTTACTTAATTGATCTTTGGAGTTTGATTCTGGAATATGAAACAGCCGGCTTTTCATCCTTACTCTTCACTGATAACCAAAAATATTGCTAAGATATCAGGTCTGGATATATCAACAAAACTAGTTAGTACACATTAAATCATCCATGTAAACACATGCACATGTAAGTAAGAAAGTAAATAATAAATCATTGCATAAAAGCTTTTATTCATATTGGTACACAAAATAGTGTGCACACGAGCTTTTTTCAGAAGATGCTATTGCTAATCTATGTCAAGAGAGAATAAAATCAATAGAACAAACGAGCTGTCACTGTTTCTAAAGAGACATTCTAGAGACTTGGGAAAAAATCCCACAAGAAAAAAAAAAAGATTGTGGTTTACCTGACTTAAAATTGAATATAAGCTCACAGTTCTGAGTTTAATCTAACAAGAGTCTTGATGTAAAACTTCACTTATAGAAATTTATAGTGAGCAAGTCTTAACTATACAATATTAATATTAATATATTAACTATATTAACTGTATTAATACTATTACAAATTCTACAAGATAAAAAAATTTAAAAGAATGCCTGCAAGTTATTAACTTCAATTTTATTTATAGTGAATATTTCCAGCAAAAAATAGGCTGCTTTCCAGGGAACTGCAGCCAATTTGTGTAACAGTTTTATAAAGTCAGTATATATGGATCCCACATGCATCATAAATTCAACGACAACACAGTTCCTTTCTATATTCTTCACTTTTCTTCTTTTTACTGACACAGAAGAGGAAGAAAGGTAACTTTTAAAAGAACAATTTTAAAAACCTATTACAAAAAAAAATAAAATCAATGGCTCCCTCAATAAAAGTCATGCAGGCAAACAGAAGACTGGAATACTTCGTGAGTGACTGTACATCAGAAGGAAAAAAATCAATAGTTTCCGTAAAGAAGGTATCCTCGGGGACAGAAAGCTTCAAGGTATGAATAGAACAGTAACTCCAGCACTTGGAATCTGCAGAAATGATACATTTTCTAATCCTGGACCAAGAGTGGGTAAAAGAACACACTGTTTCAAAGTTTTAATGATCCATGGTGAATATATTACACTATCTTTCCTGCTGAGCTGCCTGAATCCTACTTTACTTGTGGGATATATCAGAAGACAAATCAAATAATTCAGAAAACCTCACAGTTTAGCCAGCAATGTTGGAATGATGTTTACCCCTACTGCTGGGTCCTTTAATGTTTGCTAAAATCCCAGACACTTACCTCAGGCAGCAGTTTGATATTTACTAGCAAAGATTTTATTGGTAGGAAGGAATTTAAAAAAAAAAAAAAAAAGTAGTTTTTGTAACTCTGTTTTGTGCATTAAGTTCACTTTGAAGTACAAAAGAATACAAAACCCAAACAGGACTTCTTGGTGTCCGGGATTAAGTGTTTCCACTGGCTGATAATGTCCTGACTCCACATCTTCATTATCCATTTCTCCTTCCCCTGTTCCAGATTCCATGAAAGAAAAACTAGAATTGAAGAGTAATAGCATGCCCCAGCTGACAGCATCACACTCTGCTTACAGGGAATTAGGGTGGGAAAACTTAGACATATACTTGCTGTCAAATTTCTTCATTGTAATTGTCCTTCTTGGCGATGTCAATCCATCATCCACGTTGCATGCATGGTAGTTTTCTTCAGGACAAAAGAAATCACGAAAAGATGACTTTGAGGACATAGCTCACACCAAAAATTATTCTCTAAAACCAGTAAAAATAAGTTCAACCTGGTGTAGGCTCTTTTGTCTCTACAATATTACCCATTATTTCCTAGAAATACAGTAAGAAAAGTCATTGAGAAAAGAAACAAATGGACTTACATTAAGAAACTGCCCCAAGATACTAAATATATGCTTTACCTCTCAAGTAAGAGTGCAGAAAGAAAGCAAGGAAAAGCAGGTGAGTGGAGAAAATGAAGAAGAGAAAAAGGGTAACAGACAGTCAGATGAAGACAGAAGGAAAAAAAAGTCAAGGAAGAAAGATCGAAAGAAAAACAGATGGAGAGCAAGAAAAATGAACGGAAAGACAGATGGACAGAAAGACAGGCAGATGAGCAGACAGAGGGGAAGTAGGAAGGCAGCAAGGAAGGGAGGAAATGTGTTACATTATTTTAGATATTTTAAACTGAAGAAGTTATGTCTTAGGGTCCCAGGAAAGCCATGAGGCTGAGGGGACTCAGGAATGAAAGTCCAGTAGCTTGATTATCTGGCTTTAGAGATTACTGAGAAATATGTCTGGAAACCATTCTGATCTGCCAGACTGTGAGAGGAAACCCTTTGGGTTCACTTCATTTATCAGTACAGATGTAGCTATAGTGAATATTGCATAGGGATACTAAATAATATCCAAAATCATTTGAACAGATTATTTCAACAAATAAAGGAAGGTTTACCTTAGAGGTGTATAAATTGCTGCCCTTTATCCATAAAAGCAGTGAAGACAGAAATGACAGTCTTTAAGGGGAATAAGTTATCTGCCCTTCAGATGCACATACCCCAGCTTGGTGAGACAATCTCCTGTCATCAAGTTTAAAGTGAGCTGTGCGTCTGTCGAGCCTGTTACACACAGGCAATAACTGCTCAGCTGCATTCTTTTGTCATGATAAAATGAAAAGCACTGAGGAAGATCCTTACATCTCTGAGAGGCTCCCTGCAGATCTGTGAATCCCAAGCAGCTGCAGGTGTCAAGCAACATGGTTAAGAGCTACAGAGCATTTTAAGTTTTAAGTGTTTTTTTTCCTTCCATGAATGTCTGTCAATTCATGCTGTCTTTTTCACTATGGTGCTTAGGAAAAAAAACCCCACATGTGACACACTGCATGTAAAATATCCTTGAATCTATGTATAATCTAACCATATAATAAGAAAATCCAGAAAGATCTCATGGTTGCACCATAAAGTTTGAACAACACAGATTTGTCATGTATTCAACCCTCTCCTTTTTTATTTCATTTGTATAAACTTAGTGCTACAACCTAATACTTTCATATTATTTAGCATTCACAATAACTTCCAGGCCTTATCTCGAGTTCTTTTTGTGTCAAAAAATGTACACAAAAGTTCCAGACAAGCAAATATTGATGTATACTTTCCAACCTTTCTGAGAGTTGTCTTGGGTTTTTGTTATGTGCTGTGCTAGTTTTGCAGGTTTTATCTATAATAGTCAGCCTGATCTAAAATTATAAGCATTATAATTTTCACATTTATCTGTTTGAGTTATGGTTTTTCACTTGGAGAGGAAATCTGATCATGTTTAAGCACTGAGTTTTCTGTCATGTCTTTCTAAGGTGCCTAATTCTCTATTTTCAAAATGCATTTGGCGATGTAGCTAGCACTGTAATTGATTAATTGACTGCAAGGCATGCTGAATGTTTTTCATTCTTTGAGGAGAAGCCTTCAGAAGTTTTCCTGCTCTACATCTCCTGCTGTGCTGAATAATAATTTTACTTCGCAAAATGAAAGCGATAATGATGAGTCCTGTTGAAATTCCTGATGGCTGTTTACTTAAGCAAAGAAGAGAAAAAAACCCCTTTGGTTATTTTAAATTTTAATACAGTATTGCCAGAAGAAATCGTGACATAATTAAAATACTAAATACATCTAATCCTGCAATGTAGGTGTTTGATAAAATTCACACAACATGTTTTTAAAAATAAAATATAATTTCATAATATTCTGTTGTGGGACTTTTTTGATGAGTTTTCTCAACACAATTCAGAAATTTAATGTTGCTTTCTGCAATCATGAGCATTAATCTCAGAAACATAAATCTTTTCAGACATAAATTATGAAATCTATCAATAGGTCTCAGGATACTTTGATACCTTACTTCTGTATGGTGAAACTTAAAGATTGGAAAAGCACAGGAAAATACAACATGATAAAAATAGTCTAAATTATTTAATTCAAATTAGAGCTAATTTCATGGTGTTTAAAGAAAATAAAATTTCTTTATTTCTTAGTACTTGAATATTTCATAAAAGAAATGTAAAATATTCTGTGGGTTTCTATACCATCAGATATTGTATATCTGAAGTCTGCTCTTGGGCTCTCATTTCCCAGTCAGCTGCAGTATATGCTTATTTACTTCAGTCTTTTTTAATGAATGAATCACATTATCTTTAAGAGACAACACAACTGCAGTTCTCAGAAAGGTTCATTCTCCAGGCACCCTCTATGCAAACAAAATGGAAAAATTAGCACAAATCATTCCCCTTACCATGCAGATTAGCAAACTATGTGCCCTTAAAAACCACTACATGCTCTCAAATGTCATTTCAGGATATGTAATGTACATTTTTGGTATATTGTACTAGGGAGTTGTGATATAGTACTTAACTGAAAAAGTACTGAAGAAGTGATGATTGTTCCTGAGGGTACAGGGATTCTCTGGGAAAATTCTTTGTATTTGAATATGGCCAGTCCACCCTGATAGACCTTAACTAATGACTGCAGACACAAGAAATTCTATTACTTTCTAGCTGGAGGACTAGGGATTTATCCAACGTGCCTTTAGTTACAAAGACATGGATTGTCTTGTGAACTGTACTACTATATTTGAGAAAGGTTCATACATTTCCTATTAATTATTTAAAGTGCTACAGAATAGCAGCTGCTACTTTAGATTCAGCTTTTTCTTTACAGGTACCATTGAACAATCTGTAGAGCCATCAGAATTCACAAGTGTGTGGGAAATAAATTCATTTTACAGAATGCCAAAGCTGTACATTAAATGCTACTGTTAAATGATTCAATTGCTTTTGCAGCCTTGTGTGTCTTGAATTTCTCAGAAATATAGAAATACTAATAACTACTTGAACAATTTATTTTATTGCTTGAGAAAAGGATAAGCTTTTTTTTACTGTGTCAGCACAGCTAATTTTAACTCCAAAGAGCAGTAGTCTCAAATAATTAGAAAGTGGGGGGAAAAACCAAACGATACCCAAAACCACTGCCAAACAAAAGAGAGAGATAGATAGAAGTTGACTGATGTAAATTGCAGCTGAAGTGGAATTCACCATCTTGCAGTATGATTTTGTGTGGTTTTGAAAGAATATTAAGTAAATTTCAGGATCAGAGTTAGGAAGATATGATAATGTGAAATTATTAAACAATATGCAAGTGTGTTTTAAAATACAAAATAGTCAAAATATCATGTTGTTGTTCCTTGTTTTATTTAATAGAGACATCCAGAAAATCACACTTTTTTAGATGTCTTAATTTACATTTTGATGTTTAACAAATTTCACAGTAATATTTCTTGTTGTGATAGTATTGTCTACTGGAGTATTGTCTAGTAGGAGAATTGTCTAATCCTTTCTTCAGTGAGTTTTTCAAGACTGTACTTTTAAAAGAAAGTGAAAAAGATTTTAAGTTTTCAAAAATAATTACAGCGAGAACACAGAGTTACAGACCTATCACAAATTAGTAGAATATTTAATAATTGTTCTAAGAAATCAGCTCCTACATATTTTTTCTCAGTCAAACAATTCAAACATGAATTAATTCTATCAGAATTTTTTTTTGTTGTCATTACTTAGAAAACTTGTGAGATCTGCTTTGTAGTAATATTTCTGTAAAATGTCTTGTAAAGAATTCAAAAGAAAAATATCCATGTTAAAATAGTCAGTTTGTTGCAAAAGAAAGAAACATACCGTTTTTTTAAAAAGTTCAAGTCCAACTCATTTTTCTAATTTTGAACAGATTTTTAAAGAGCGAAATTAATTTGTGCTATATTTTAAAAATTGTATTTAATTTATATAATGAGCTCTCTGTAAGAAAAACATAAAATAGAAGCTATGTGAACTTAAGACGAATTTTTTTCCAAGTGAAGGATAGTGACTCATCATAACTTCTAAAAGTACTTTCAGAGACAAAAAATATACCAGACTTTGTTTTATGTTTTCAGCATGAGCTTTGGAGGACATTTTAATAGGAAAGACTTATGTTCCCCTTATCTTTAGGCCAGAAGGCAACTCTCTTGTGCCCCTCATAAAGTTCTTGCATGCAATGTAATATATCTATGTCAGTGGTGTATCTCACCTGGTAAAAAATATGAAATGAAGTGTAAGATGTATGCCTAAAACTGTATAGAAGAAAATTTTGAAGTATTCTGTGATTAATTTGGTCCTTCTGTGTTGTTGTGGTTTTCCTAGATCTACAGCTGACCTTGCCACATAGAATCAAAGAATTGTTTAGGTTGGAATGACCTTTAAGATCAAGTCAAACAATTGTCCAAGACCACCACCAAACCATGTCCCTAAGTGCCACATCTACAAGTCTTTTAAATACCTAATGGTGACTTTTAAATACTTAATGGTGACTCCACCACCTCCAGCCACAAATTCCTAGGTCGATAGCACTGAGTTGTTTGGACCCTAATGCAAGATCCTGTGCTTTGTCATCTTCAGCCTCATACCATTGCTTCAGCCGTAGATCCAACCTGTCCACATTCTTCTGAAGAGCCTTCCTACCCTCCAGATCAACATTCCCACCTAAATTTGTCTTGGGGGCTTCGTTTTCCTCCCTGTCGCTGTATTTTAGTTCAGAGGTCTGGGTACTCAGAGAACAACTGGTCTTGCTAGTAAAGACTGAGGCAAAGAAGGCATAAAGTACATCCTTCAGCCTTTCTCTCAGTCTTTATCACTTACCAAATTAATTCTTATCAGTTTTATTGAAGTACAACTCTATATTAGACAGTGAAGCAGTAAATTATTTTTTCACTAAGAGACCAACTTTATTAAAACATCAAATATTTGGTGTGACTATGCTGTCCCATACTACTAAAATAAATCCCAAAGAAATATCAGGACATATAGTATTTCTAATAAGGGATTTTTGTTCTGCTCAATAGAAACTAGTCTCTTTTTTTAACCTGAAAATGGATGGCAACATTTTGTTTAGGATTTTATGCATTTCACAATTGTTGTTGCTGTTCAGGGTTAAGAGTTCTACTCTAATTGTTGTTTTCACAGAAGCGTTTCCAAGTCTGTTTTCATCTTTGCTAGTCTTTATAATATTTCAGATCTTTTCATACCTTCTGGATTCTATTCAAGGTAGAGGACCAGAACTGTATACACTATATTATGTACCAGCATAGACATATTAATATATTTAATTTTTTTTTTTCCTTGATAAAGTAATTTTGTTTTCAGTTGAAAAGCCTTATTCAGAGCTGGATTATATTTTTTAATATGAATTTCTTGGAAATTATATTCAGAATGTTTTGTCTCCATTTTATTTTCTGATAAATCCATAGTAAAAAATCCTTCAGTATCTCTTTAGCCTTTGATAAAATATATTAATTTTGTCTTTAGTAGCCCTTTTCCAGATCATTACTTATAAAATGCATATTTTGCTAGATGTGCCCATACTCAGCACCCAAATACCATAATGGGATTCCATTGGAGAATTTATTTCAATGTGAAGCCTCCTATCTACTCCTACAAATACACCTCCAGTCTTTTCACTAGCCATTGCGAACAATCTTCTATTTTACCCTATCATACCTCATTCTCTTCAAGTAAGGGCACTGTCCAGCATGCTTACTAGCTCCTTTAGAGAAATCTGGAATATAGAGGAGCAGCCTTCCATACTTTCTTTCGCAGACATGAAGTGCGACCTAGGCTCTCTCAAGGTAAGATTCAGAATAAACTGATATATTGCATGATGTAGAGGTAAATTCATAAAGATTGATATTGTTCTGATAACAAGTTTTCTTCTACATCCGTCATAACAACTCATTTTCTAGGCCACCATAGCCCAAGAAATGCTGATCCATAAATCTCCTCTGTTCAGGATGTCTTATGATTAATTGATTTTGTTGTCCACAATAAGCTGGAAAACATGCTGTTAAACCATTTCTCCAGATCTTAAAAAAAACATCAAAAAACCAAAAAAAAACCCCTCATATCCAACTTCTCTAGGAGAGCAATAACATCTCAGGAACATACCTACCCATGCCTATATTGTATGACATCTTAAAATCACACTATCTTCTGAAAATTTGCTTGTTACAAATAATTCTTAACAACTCCACAATTTAGACTACATAAAAAACACAATTTTAAAAAAGTCAAAGAAAACAACGAAAAAACCCCTACAGTCAAACATCAACATTAAAGAGAATTTTTTTCTTAAGAGCTGCATTACTTGGTTGTATGTTTGAGTTCACGATCTGAAAGTTGCTCTACCTGTTTGTCAGTCTTAAGCCCCTGTCCAGTCCTCTAGTAACCAAATGTAAACTGCTACAAAGCCTGGAGGGGCAGCATTGTCCTGGCGTGCATCAGGGGCACAGCCCCACCAGATGGGCAAGGGAAGGGATTATCCTGCTCTTCTCTGCACTGGAGGAGGCCTCACCTCCACTGCTGGAGGTAGTTTTAGCTTCCAGAATAAGACATCAAACTATTAGAAAGCATCCAAGGGAGGCAAAAAAGGATAGTGAAGGGCCTTGAGGGGAAGCTGCATGAGGAGCAGCTGAGGTCACTTGGTCTGTTCAGCCTGGAGGAGAGGAGACTGAACAGACACCTCACTGCAGTTACAGCTTCCTCAGGAGGGGAAGAGGAGGGACAGACAATGATCTCTTTTCTCTGGTTACCAGCAACAGAACTCGAGGTAAGGGCCTGAAGTTGTGTCAAGGGAGGTTGAGTTTGGATAGTAGGAAGAAGTTCTTTAACTAGAGGGTGGCTGGAACAGGCTCCCCAGGGAAGTGGTCACAGCATCAAACCTGGCAGAGTTCAAACATTTGGACAATGCCCTTGGGCACATGGTGACTCTTGGGGATGGTGCTGTTCAGGGCCAGGAGTTGGACTTGATGATCCTTCTGGGTCCCTTCCAACTCAGGATATTCTATTACTCTGTGATTTTATATGACATCTTCTTTTTTTGAATTTCAGAAAGTTGTTTTCCCCATCTAGTGGAGCCAGGTAAGTGCCAGTTTGATCCTTTACTTGAGGGAGAATTAAGGGGAAGAATTTTATCTCAAGATGAGCATTTCATGGTATTTATTATTTTCAGTGATAGGTCATGGTCAGAGGTATTGAAGGTTGATATGGGACATTAATGGCCCTTATGATTTCTATAGTTGAGATACATCTGCTCTGACTTTGACATGAGAAAATTAGAATTGAAAAGCATCTTCAGATTTTAGAAGTTTAAATGTCAATGTCTGCATAAAGAATTCTACATTTTAGAGTAAGCTAATGGCTCTCTGGATCCTTTAACTATTGATTAATGACTCCTTTCATTTTCTAGACTTTGTTGTTTAGTATTACTTGAGATACCTTTGGGTATATTGGCCATCAATTGCCACATGAGAGGGATACAAATACAAAAATAAATCTTGCCTTATACGTGGTTATGAATAGCCATGTGCCCTAGGACATCTTAAATGTCAAGATACCCCTACACGAGAAGAACCATTCATATTTCTTAAATTTTTATTTGGCATAATCAGGTAGTCAAGTGCAGTTTTACTTTTGACAGTCTGTGAACTGCATCCCACATCAGCTGCCTTACACAGACAAAAAAGGTCCTTTGCTATTCAACAGAGAGTAATAGAAAGCTCTGGAGAGGAGTAGCTTGTCTCCTTCTAAGGCATCAGGAAGTAAATAAGCATCTGGAGTTTCTGTTTCTAGGCCTTGGCTGTAAAGGTTATTAGATCAGATGGGATATCTTAGAGAGAGAGATGTAAAACCATTCTCTTGCTTGTTCTTATCCTGCTCTTTGTAGCCTCACTTAGTTTTCTGGAAGAATCTTTGAGTGAAACCCCTTCAAACATGCTTTATGACAAAGAAGAAGGAAATGACTGGGAACAATTTGTATGGATTTGCCAAGGATAAGTCTGAATGACCTAATTGCTTCATAAGACAGAATGACTGGAATTGTAGGTGAAGGGAGCAGAGAAAGTGTAATTTGAAAAACAAGCCTTTCAACACAGTCTCCCACAATGTTTAGGATGTTATAGCATGGATAGGAAGTCTTGTAAAGACCTGGCTAGACGATTAGGCTGAGCAGATATCATTAATGGTTTGCACTCTCCTAGGATGCAGTATTCAGAGGATGCTGCAGAAGCATGTACTGGGGCCTGTCCTGTTCAGCATCTCTATTAATGACCTGGAGGGAATGACAGTGTGCTTTCAGCAAGTTTGCATGTGACATGAATCTTGGAGGACATATATGCTTAAGGGCAGGACTACCTTTCAGGATAGACAGGAGGGAGAAATTAATGAAATTCAACAAGCACAGAAGCAAAGTCCCCTCCCTTGGAAAGAAGATCTCCTGACATCAATATAGGTTGGGGAAAGGTTAGTGATGTACCTTGTGGAAAAGACTTTTGGGAATCCTTGGTGGGCAGTGGCTGAACTTCAGCCAGCAATGTGGTCTGGATGCAGAGATTGCCCACAGTCTCAGCATCATACTAGCAGAAGCCTAGGCTGCAGATAACAGGAGGGGTTTATTATCCATATTCAGCACTCAAAGCACGTGTAGAAAATTACAACTTGTTTTGGACCCGTGGCTCCAGGAAAGACATTGGCAAAGTGAGGCAAGTTTATCAGATGGAGAGTAGATTGGTCAGTGTGGGAACACATGCCCGTGAGAAGATTCTGTGAAAGTGAAGCTGGTTCATCTCTGAGAAGAGACCCTTTGGCAGGACCTCACAGAATTCCTGACATTACCTATAGGGAGACTGCTGAGAGGATGGAGCCAGGCTATTCACAGCAGTGTATGAGAAGAATATTTGAGACAAAGGGCACAAATCCTAATGAGACAGGTTTACACTGGATATAAGGAGCATCTTTTCCCCCATTCCCAATGGAATGAATGGCCCAGAAATACTGTGCAGTATCCAGCCTTGAAGGATTCCTAGATCTGACTGAATAAAGGCCTGATAAACCTGATATAAACTCACAGTTGACCTACAGTTACCAGGAGATTGGACCAGAAACCTGTTAAGTCTCTTTTTGCCTGTTAACCTAGGGCTAATATCCTGATACATGTTCCAGATTTATGAAAAAACACAGGAAGAACATTTTTATATCTGACCTTTTTTTTTTTCTTTCTCATTAAATTTCAGCTGCTTTCAATATAAATTCCTGAACTTATTATCTTACTTGATTTTTATAGTCAAACAAACTGAATAAGTCCTTTGATCCTAAAGTAGATTAGACAAAAGTAAAATGGCAAAGAGCCATTGATTTAAATGTAGAATATACATTGAAAATATTTTAACTCTAGAAAGATGAATTCCTATCCAGAAAGATCTAATTTTGTCAGTTGACTTCATGTTTTGGAAGTTATCTATTGAATGAAAAATCAAAAATTTGGACTCAGTCTTTGGTTGGAGTGAATCAACAGTCATTTATTGTTCTCGATGTATTGAAAGTTCTGAGGAACTTTTGCTGTTTTATTGAAAACTGGATCTTTCCTAAAAATAATATTATTAGTATATTTTAAAGATTTTGTGAGAACAAAAACAGATTGCAACTATTTTGATTTTATGATTTAGTATTATCTCCAAATAACACAAATCGTTAATGCCTGCTGTTCAGTGATTTAGTAAAATGCATAAAAGGACACGCAAAAGATATATTTTGCAATTCTCCTTTAAATTGACATCTAATACTTTGCTGCCAAAACAGGTATGACTGTCAAATGGTATACTTAACAGTGACTTCTCTTATACGCATGCATGATATGGCACTGTAAATTCATGTCTGCTGAGCCTTGCAGAATGAATAGATTGATAAAAGCTATTTTCAGCCAAGTCCGAATACATAAATGAAAGAATGTGACTTCGTAAGAAAAGCTGCCATTTCAAACAAAAATGATTGTCATCTTCATTGTGAATAAAACACTCATTACAAGAAAAATTTCTGCTTAGAAATGAGGAAGAACATAATTTAAGTAACAGAATAATATAATTTAACTAGAGGAGAAGATGTATTATGTCAAATGGTTCATCAGTCTGGTGATTCATAATTACCCCTTGTCAAGTTTTCAATAGAGTTTTGCCTGATTTAGTTTTAAATGTTCAAGAGAAATAATGCACTTCATTTCCCACAGGAGACTCTATTGGCTGTGAAAGCTCATTTCAAGGAATTCTTTCAAGTTCAGTTTAATATTCACTCTTTCTATAAATAACTGGGAGTTAGTATTACTATTATTATTGTTGTGGATGCTATTATTATTATAATCTTAAGTTTTACTCTCTTCTCACTCAATATTCTAAAATACTGTTTCTTTTTTAACCCATATGTATCTATTACTTTGAAATAATGTCCATGTATGTGATCTCTCCAACTTCATGCACTTATCAGTATCTTAAGATCTGTCTCAACACAATTGTTTAGAGGAAGAATGATACTGCAAAAAACTATGCTCTGAACTTTTTGTTATTATTCATTGCAAAGTGATTGCTATTTCTTTTAGGGTTTCATTTCTCTTTAGCTCTTGCTGTTCATCAAAATGACAAAAATGTTCATCAAAAACATCAAATGTTTTTATAGTCCAAGAAAACAGAGGATTTGTTAAATGAAAATTTGGTAAGTGAAAACCATTTCTGATGTTTCCACGCAGAGAAAAAATGGAAAGTCTTAGTAGGCAAGATATTCAGCAGATAAGTGTGTGAGGACTGGTGGTGTGGGAACTGTCACTGCATTTCATAATCAGTGAAACCATTAATCAGTGGAGTTATACAAACATATTAATAGCTCTATTTTAGTTTTATCATTAGAGTGATAGTAGCAGACAACTGTCTTCTGAGAGGTGCAGAGACAACTACTCGCTAGCCTGATGTGTGATAGGTGTGCTGCTTACAGAAGCATGTTTCAGGGGTTTCATTGAGACAATGCCAAGCCTCATACAGTCCTCTGACTATTATTCACTGCTGAAGTTTCCTGTGGGCACTAGAGATACAGCCAGGAGCAGGATGAGCCTCATCAAGAAGGATTACAAAGTTATAGGAGTGATGGTAAAGGACTATGGAGCACAGGTAGTTTATGCATTCCATGAAAGCCATTCAATGATTATAGCTTTTGATTATTCTTTTGCAATAATATTTCTGCTTTTTTTTCTCAGGTTAAAGGGGTCCCACATCCCTGTGAACAGGTTTGTGTATGTGCATTTGTGTAATGTGCCAATTGAATTAAGAGATCCACATAAGAACTTAGATGTCTCTGTGTACATGTATCCTTGTGAAACTAGAGTTTGTGTTGCATTTTATCTGTAATGAAAGATATTCTTTTATCATATATATTTTATTTTAACCTTTTTTTTTCATTATTTACTTAACTTTTTTGCACCATTTATGGTTATATCCAATCTGGTATTGTTAAATCCTTTTTTTATTTCCAGTAATAATATATTATTTTCTTTCTCCATTTTTCATACAGAATTATTGTTGTTCAAATTCTATTTTTTAATACCACCCTTCAGTTCTTATGACACAAAATATGGAATACAACAATGTCTATAAAGTCACTTCAATGAGAAACTGTAAATGAGCACTCTCTTGTAGCTGTTTCCATAGATCTAGAAATGGAAACGAAACCTGTGAATGTTAAAATGTCCTTTTGACAGGTTGTTACTAGCATCAGTAAATGGCCTCTCATTGTTCTTAATGTTTTTGAGGTTCTGATTAATTCTTGATATTATGGAGTCGGAAGGAAACCAGAACAAACAAATTAAACCACACAAGGATGCTTTGGAAGACACACTGGTGTTTGGGAATGCCTTAATTTTGGTTGCTGTTACTGTCTTTCTGCTTGGACGACCAGAAATATGATATTTTGGTTTGCAAGCAAATACTCCTGTTAATATGCTGTTATAGAGCTGGAATCCTAATGAGCACAGAATGTTTGTGAAACAATATAATTTCTCCCCCATATTGTCCAAAGTTTACACATATTTTCTCACTCTAGCTGTCAATCCCTTCCGTTACATAGCCATTAGTTTCAGCAGTCAGAAAGCATAGATACATATCATTTTTACACTGAATGACATTAAATCTCATGCCTATAAAAAAATGCCTCTTTCTTACTTCAGCATGCAGACACATTTTCACTTTCTTACATTATAGGAAAGAAAACTGAGAGTTAGCATAATGTGGCCCTAGAAGTCTTCATATTACAATCTACTATACTGGGTAGGCTCATTTGTCTTTGACTTATCTATGCTACCTCTCATAATGAAGTTATAATTATTTAATATTTTGACTAGATTGTCTGTTTTATTGTGTATAATTCATCTCACTTGAGCACTAAGAAATGCACATATTTATTTCTAATTACTGGTAAAGACACATAAAATGTATCTGTGTGGTACATGATATCCCTGAAAAACAAGTAATATTCCTGTGTTCTAAACTATACTTCACTGTTTAGACATTTGTCTTCATAATTGCTGTAAAATTCTTCCAGGAAATTTCCTTTTAGTAGAAAATAAATATATTGTAGATGTGATGGTATTTATAAAATAATAAAATGAGTCTTATTATGTGGCAGAACGATGTTGGAAACTGTAAAAGCAAAGTGCTCTGAAGTAAAAGGCGAAGTAAAATGTACAAGCATTTCAAACATAAACTGCTGTATCTGCAGGGTGAAACAAGGAAGTAGACTCTGAATTGTTTATGCAGATAAGCAGAGATTGTGAAATGCCCTAAGCTGTAATCATGTGGACTTTCAATTATCCTGATGCTGAAAACAATGAAAACTGTGGAGTAGTTAAAAAAACCCTAAAAACCAACATCCAAAAAACTAAAACACCCTCCCCTCAAATTGCAGACAATCAAACAAAAAAACCTCCCAAACACTTTCTCTCTCAAAACCATAAAATACGAGTACCAAGCATACTTCTTTTGACTGCTGACTATTCAGCAGACAGGCACTAGCTGGAATTCTGAGAAACAGAATAACATGATAAATGAGGTAAAATGGCTCTTATACAGCACCAGAGGGACCCATCCCTGTGGGGAAGTAGATCCTGGTTTTGTCAGGACACAATCCTCACACCTCTAATTTTTGCCTAAGGCTTGCCAACAAAAGCCTTTAGATGTTATATCAATACATCCCTGGAGAACAACACACTCTGTTGTCAGCCAGTATTAAGCATTTTAACCACTGTGCTGAGCAGCCTAAGGCCTCTGGACATTGCTTTGTGACTCTAGGGATCATTATCAGAAAACAGGGTATCCTTTCTAGGAATCAAGCAAATCACATTAATATTTCAGAAATAATATATGAAACACAATTTCCACTTCTTTCTAGAAGAAAATACTTCAGATTTCTTATACATTTCAGTTAACGGTTGTACATCAGGTCTTAGGTCACGTAAGGGTTTGATTAATATTTTGAAATAGCAGTGTTATTTTAAGTATGGCATGAAATATTCATTCAGGAAAATAAACAAAAGGTAAACTGAAAGCAATGGGAAAGTTAAAACCAGGGAATATTCCGAGATGGAATCACAAGGATCAGCAAGTCCAACTCTTGAGGGATACAGGGATCAAACACCCAACCTTGGCACTTGTAGTACCATGATGTAACTAAGGTCAATATTGTTATCAAACATCTTGGGACACACACCACTGTTTTTAAAGCCATGATAAATAATTTGTTTTAGTTTGTATGTTAGTTATTGGAAGATTATTGAGGATTACCTCAATAGGTAATTAGATTACGGGATCTATCATTCAATGAATTTTGAAAATTATGAGAAAGTAATTATGTATTGAAAATTTTAATTTTTACCTGAAGAATTTTTAAGTAACTTTGCAGAAAAAGTGAAGAGGAATGCAATTATTTTGTATTACATTTATAAATTTTCAGAAGAAAATAAATTTGATTACTGAGAGTATATTTAATTAAGAGCAATTCTCATTAAAATAATTTTTTAATTGTTTTTATTGCACTCAAAAAATACCTATTATTTTAGCTAGATAACAACTTTAGGTCCCTTTTTTTTTCTATTTCAGTGATGTTGCAATGCATACTATTAAACTCTTCAAACAATACAAACTAGGTCCTGAAACACTTCCTAACTAAAGCTGTCATCAAAAATCACTGGACTTATTTGGAGTATTTAATCCTATGTCAGGAAATAAAACAAACTTGTCAGTTTTATGATGATACAAAACCAAATAATGACATTCATAAACTAAACTGTCATTGAGAAGAGTTTTCATGATAATGAATTTTGTACGTGGAGATGCTTCATGCAAAAAATAGAGAAAATCACTGAGGCATCTTAGTGCAGCTGCCAACCACCTGATATAGGAAAGACATATCTAACTGTTGTAGTCAGGATGCTGATTTCCTGATTTCTAGAAACTGTATTAAAAAAAAAAAAAATCTGACAGCAGATTGGAGGGTGATGAGATTTTCTGTACCTTTAGGTTTCCTGCTGCTGAAATACCACTGAAATAAAACCAGAAAATAATTTAGATTGGAGAGGACCTCTGGAGATCACCTGGTCCAAACCCTGTCACACCAAATTTGAATCTAACTTCAAAGTTTGATGAAATTGTTCATTATCTTCGACTGATTTTTGAATATCTAAAAACAGATACAACAACTAATGTGTAACCCAATTGCAGGTTGTGTTTTTTTTTCCTTATAAATAATGATTTTTCTTATTGCAACTGGTATTTATTGTCCTATACCTTATATCTGTACTTGTCTAAGGACAGTCTGGCTTCTTCCACACTATTAGACAGTATAGATATTTGAAAGCAACCATCAAATTATTCCTTTGTCTTAATTTATTATGATTGAAGAAGTCTAGCTCACTCTTTCTTTCCTAATCTCTCATATTTAAGAATATGAATGGCCACAAAATCTACAGGGCAGTTCTCTGACGTATAGTTTCTGTTTTCACAAATGAAAACTCAGAGCAGTTGAAACTTGATATAGAAAAATTCAGAATCAAGTATCTGTCATTTAGAAAGGATTTCTAAAAGTCCACGTATTTGCACCTTTTTTTTTTTTTTTGCAGAAGGATAAGTGATAATGCAACACTGTGCTTCTGCACTATGTAGCAGGACCAGATTTGTGTTAAACATCTGTTTCACAACCTGTGTGATTGTGCAAGTGTGTACTGACATCTGGTGGGCATTTGACAAAACACTTTAAAAAAAGACAGCGACTACATAATGCTCATTCAAAGAAAGTGATTACTTAGAGTGGGTTTCCCTGCATTAGTTCTGAGTTTTCTTTCCAACAGCACCTATGGGAGAAAACAAAACCCCAGTAAAGATTTCAACATCAAGATTTCTGTTTCTACCATGATATTTGGGAATAAAATATTTCCAAAGAAAGTCTAATTATTTTCTGGTTTCATTTGCAAACAAAGGCACCTTTTAAAATATATACAACAGAAGATCAAAACATTTAGATACATATAAATATGTTCACATATGTCCATCTGATAGTATGTGACAGAGTTTAGCCCATCTCTACTTCAGAAACCCCCAAATTATAGCATTTTCTGGTTGCCATGAGGCAGTGCTTAGTGAGTACCCACATGATCATGGAACAGATATTGTTTGAGAATAAATGAGTGTGCTGGTCAACAGCAGCTCAATAGGGACCAGCAGTGTGCCCTGGAAGCCAGGAGGGAAGGCCACATCCTGGGATGCATCAGAAAAATCATAACCAGCTGGCCAGAAGAGGTGATGATCCTACTGTATTCAACATGGGTGTGGTTTCACATGGAGTGCTGTGTGCAGTTCTGAACCCCACAATTTAATAGGGGTGTGAAGGTTCTTGCATACGCCCAGGNCCCTCCCCCAGCTTGCAGCAGATCAAACAGATAATCCACCATGTGAACTCTTGAGACTATAATTTTATTTTGCATGCTCTTGAATGTCCAGTCTGTATGAGGGGGTTTGTGTCCGTTTCTTACTCGAAAGTAATTTTTCTTTTTGGTCTTTCATTTATCACTGCTGAGTTTCTCTTTTTCTACCTTAATTCCTTCAAAGCTCTGACTTAATCTTCAATCTTTTTTGCTCTTATGCTCTGGTCCACACTCATAAAATCAGTGCAACATCCACCATTGATGAAGCATATTACTTGCTGCCTATGTATTTTAGAAGCCAATAATGTTTCCATATTAGAGGATGATATATGTCATCACAAACTGCTTTGTGGACAGATAAGCTATATAAGCTGGCTGGGTGTTAAAAAAGTTACGTATAATCAAGAAAACAATGATTAAGAATTTTTAAAAATCTACTGAATATTTGATTGGAAACAAACAAGAAAATGTAAGTAGAGGAGCTACTAATCCAACATTTTTATTGCAGTGTGCCCTTCATTTAACTTTTGATGATGTTTTATCTTTCAAGATACTAATGCAACATAAAAAAGCCTGTTTTCATCTACATAACATGGAAAAAATATCCCATCACTTTAAACCTCTTAACTAGTTGTGATTTTTTTTTTACTTTTTAGCAGTAAGAATAATCTTTTAAAAGACAATTTCATCTTATTAAGATTGCAAAATTATTAGAATCTAATAAATTATCTATCCTTGAAGACATATACTGCTCAGACTAAGAGGCAGCTTATATAATTATAATTTTAAAAATCCTGAATTTTCATTCACAGAGTTTCAAATCACAAGCTTTTTCTTTTTGGCAGATTCTAAGGCCTATTTCTACAATAAGGGGAGATTATTCTTTCGAGTTCCAAGTGTAAATTCAATTGCAATTATACAGTTAGTTTAGAGAGCTGACATTCCTGGCTTATAAGCCAGCATTCTTATTCCCGCATAAGAATTATGAGGAAAATATATATTTTATTACAAAAAGTGTTATGTCTTTTGAATGTCTTGAATCAGGCATATTACTTTTAAATTCTGTTCAATATTCTGAAAAACTTAAGTGTGGGTTATTGTTTGACTTGTTTTTTGTTGTCATTCTGTTTTGTTTGAATGTTCATTATATGAAAAGGAGTTTAATGTAGTCACATGTCTTCTAAAGCAGAAGAATTCAGTGAAATAATACATATAATTACATTGCAGAGAAAAGCTCTGGTCTAACAATACAACCCTTTGATTTGCCATGTCTTTATTTATTTTTCTCTGATCACATTACATGACTACTGCTGAAAATAAAATCAAAGATGTAATATTTAAAGTATGAAATTATAAACATCTGGTNCTGGTTTCATTTGCAAACAAAGGCACCTTTTAAAATATATACAACAGAAGATCAAAACATTTAGATACATATAAATATGTTCACATATGTCCATCTGATAGTATGTGACAGAGTTTAGCCCATCTCTACTTCAGAAACCCCCAAATTATAGCATTTTCTGGTTGCCATGAGGCAGTGCTTAGTGAGTACCCACATGATCATGGAACAGATATTGTTTGAGAATAAATGAGTGTGCTGGTCAACAGCAGCTCAATAGGGACCAGCAGTGTGCCCTGGAAGCCAGGAGGGAAGGCCACATCCTGGGATGCATCAGAAAAATCATAACCAGCTGGCCAGAAGAGGTGATGATCCTACTGTATTCAACATGGGTGTGGTTTCACATGGAGTGCTGTGTGCAGTTCTGAACCCCACAATTTAATAGGGGTGTGAAGGTTCTTGCATACGCCCAGGGCAGGGCAACAAAGCTGGGGAAAGATGTGGAAGGAATGTCCTGTGAGCAGTGGCTGAGGAACACCTTATGGGTTTGTCTAGAAGTGAGGGGTGACCTCACAGCTTCTACAGCTCTCTGCTCTTCCTGAAGAGGTGAAGTGGAGAGGAAGGTGCTGGTCTCCTTTTCCTAGTATCCAGTGCTAGAAAGCATGAGAATGGTTGACTGGATATTAAGAAGTATTTCTTTGCTGAAGGGGTGGCCAAACCCTTAAACAGGCTTCCTAGAGAAGTCGTCAATGCCCCAACAGTGTCAGTCTTTACAAGGCATTTGGACAATTCTCTTAAGAACACACTTCAACTTTTAGTCAGCCCTGAACACCAGGCACCTGGATTACAGGACGCTGTACATCCCCTCCCCTCCCCTC
>VXBI01005957.1:201397-229390 GCA_013397375.1 Toxostoma redivivum | reverse complement strand
CCTCCCCTCCCCTCCCCCAGCTTGCAGCAGATCAAACAGATAATCCACCATGTGAACTCTTGAGACTATAATTTTATTTTGCATGCTCTTGAATGTCCAGTCTGTATGAGGGGGTTTGTGTCCGTTTCTTACTCGAAAGTAATTTTTCTTTTTGGTCTTTCATTTATCACTGCTGAGTTTCTCTTTTTCTACCTTAATTCCTTCAAAGCTCTGACTTAATCTTCAATCTTTTTTGCTCTTATGCTCTGGTCCACACTCATAAAATCAGTGCAACATCCACCATTGATGAAGCATATTACTTGCTGCCTATGTATTTTAGAAGCCAATAATGTTTCCATATTAGAGGATGATATATGTCATCACAAACTGCTTTGTGGACAGATAAGCTATATAAGCTGGCTGGGTGTTAAAAAAGTTACGTATAATCAAGAAAACAATGATTAAGAATTTTTAAAAATCTACTGAATATTTGATTGGAAACAAACAAGAAAATGTAAGTAGAGGAGCTACTAATCCAACATTTTTATTGCAGTGTGCCCTTCATTTAACTTTTGATGATGTTTTATCTTTCAAGATACTAATGCAACATAAAAAAGCCTGTTTTCATCTACATAACATGGAAAAAATATCCCATCACTTTAAACCTCTTAACTAGTTGTGATTTTTTTTTTACTTTTTAGCAGTAAGAATAATCTTTTAAAAGACAATTTCATCTTATTAAGATTGCAAAATTATTAGAATCTAATAAATTATCTATCCTTGAAGACATATACTGCTCAGACTAAGAGGCAGCTTATATAATTATAATTTTAAAAATCCTGAATTTTCATTCACAGAGTTTCAAATCACAAGCTTTTTCTTTTTGGCAGATTCTAAGGCCTATTTCTACAATAAGGGGAGATTATTCTTTCGAGTTCCAAGTGTAAATTCAATTGCAATTATACAGTTAGTTTAGAGAGCTGACATTCCTGGCTTATAAGCCAGCATTCTTATTCCCGCATAAGAATTATGAGGAAAATATATATTTTATTACAAAAAGTGTTATGTCTTTTGAATGTCTTGAATCAGGCATATTACTTTTAAATTCTGTTCAATATTCTGAAAAACTTAAGTGTGGGTTATTGTTTGACTTGTTTTTTGTTGTCATTCTGTTTTGTTTGAATGTTCATTATATGAAAAGGAGTTTAATGTAGTCACATGTCTTCTAAAGCAGAAGAATTCAGTGAAATAATACATATAATTACATTGCAGAGAAAAGCTCTGGTCTAACAATACAACCCTTTGATTTGCCATGTCTTTATTTATTTTTCTCTGATCACATTACATGACTACTGCTGAAAATAAAATCAAAGATGTAATATTTAAAGTATGAAATTATAAACATCTGGTATTTTGAAGATAGACAATGAGAAAAGTTTATTTTGCCCATGGAAGGAAAAAAACCCCACATACAAATTCTTAAACTGCCAACAATCTGTACATTTCATTTATTTCTGCATTTTCATTTTTATATTTTCCATGGTCAGAAATTCAGTGAAAGTACTTGGAAGATGTAGGTCCTCTGCTGAACAGGGCTGGAAAGATAGTTCAAAATGACAGAAAAGGCTGACGTATCCTGTGGCTTCTATGACTCAGTTCCCATAGGGAAGTATCCAGACCCCAAGTATCCATCTGAAATAAAGAATGAAAAAGCAGATAACAGAATAAGTTCTAGGATAAAAAAAAATTAAAATTAGAAATTTAGTGAATAATTGCTTGTTTGACAACATTCCACCTTTGGAGACAAAGTGGCAGAATAGGATTGGAGAGATGTACGATGATATGAACGGATAACTGGATGAACTATGAAGCTCAAGCCAAGTTTGAAGGGAGGTGATTAATAGTTCCAAAACTGGACTGACAAATCAGACTCCATACGCCGTAAGACATTTTCACCATCCATGTGGGACTCTCATAGGGTGAGTGGGTCCTGCTGATCATTCTCCAGTTGAGTGTCACTGCTGCCCTGTGCTGGTAGTCATAGGCACCTGTCATCCTTTTGCTTTCAGTAACCCCACAACAAAAGGGAGAGATCAGACAAGATAGAACAGCTTCTTATTTTCCTCCATTTCCAAGGCAAATATACTGAAAATGGTTTACTTTTGGGCCTTTGAAATACCTTTCAGTGAGATAATTAGTCTATGCTAAAGATGAAAGGAACCTCTGGGCCATCACACTGGGATGCTTTTGCCACTCCTTCCTAGTTTGGCTCATTTCAGCTTCCAATATATTTAGCTGTTGAGATGCTCCTGTCACTCTGGAAATACAAATGGGTCCTGTTCCTGTAGAGCTTCAAGGCATAAGAGTACACTGTGCACCAGTATATTACTGGACCCTTTTATCTCTGTAAGTTTGATGTGCCAGGCCATGAAATCCACACATACCAGCAAATCTGGTTGTCCCTCTCCTCCACCTGGCTAGAGGCCAGGCTTCTCTAATACTGATCATAGGATTCTCCACTTACTTCTTGTAGAAACAGATTAGAATTCTTTCCCATAGAATCAGGAGTATGATCAGCAGCTCTACACTCTGGGTTGCTTCCCACTAGAGACTGGAGCAGCAACTTTCCTGGAAGAACTCCCATTTGTGATTGTTTTTCCCTGTGATTCTTACACCTATGCTTCTAGGGTGGAGGTAGTTTACCCATCTCACCTCTTCATATTGTCTTTATGGCCACATAGGAGACTGTATGATGTGTACTTTCTATATCCTCTCTCTGGAGCAAAAAAAAAAAAAAAATTCTCACTGTTCATAGCCAAGATGCAAGTGCATACAGCTGGGAAGTGGGACATATCCTCTTTTGATTTGCTGGAACCCCTGGAATCGTTTTTCCCACTTTTTGGAAGTTTTTTCATAGCCAAGATGCCAGCCTATAGGGAGAAGAGAGGTTTTATTTGTATTTCCAGAGTTGGTGAGACAATTCATGCATTGGTGGTGACTCTTTGTCTCTCCAGGTCATTACTGCCATTGGGTTGGCACACGATGATTGTGTGCTCTGTTTGAATTTACACCACACGGTTCATCTGCTTTGGACTTCTGGATCTGCAGGTGACTGCATGCTGTTTAAATCATAATAGGTCATCTCTATCACAGCTAATTCCCTCAGATGCTAGATACCTCTCCCCATTGTGGCCTATTTATCTGTGTGTCATACAATATTTTCCTTGAAAGAGATTTCTTTGATACTTGACAGGAGTTGCCTCCAGAGACTCAGGACTTGTGTCCCTTTTTCAACTACCTTATCAAAGCCTCTTTCCCTATCAAGTGATGCCATCTGTTTGACCTCCCTATCCTCTAATGGCAGGCTGTCATCCCTGTTATCAGACAGCATCAGACAAGCCAACTGATAACATGCTGAAATTTTTTCACATATCCCGTAATACACTCAGAGATAGGAATTTGGTGTTTGCCTCTTGTTCTGCTTCTTCCTCCTATTCTTCCAGTGACCCTGTTTTCTTCTCCTTTCGTAAGTAGCAAGCTGACTTTCATGTCCATTTCCCCTTACAGAGAAAGATGGCTGATACTGGCATGGATTGGTTCTCTGGTTCAGCTGCATCACTCATCGCCAGTCTGAGTAGCTGTAATACCCCTAACTGGGGTTTGAATAACCACAGTGCTCATCACCAGGCTTTGTGCAGCTGCTGTGCTTATCACAGGGGGTGGAATAGTCACAAAGAGTTGCTTAATCATAAACAAGATCTGAAGCACATTCATGATTCCTAGCAATAGAACTATGTTGGCTTCAACATCCCAAGGATGTTCAAAATTTTCAAAATTCTTAAACACTATTGCAATTATCTCGTGGGAGAAGGGGAAGATACGGGAGGATGTCTCCTCTGCAGACTCCCACCGAGCAGGGAAAAGGTGTAATTATTAATAATTTCCGATAGATGGCTCCCAAAGTACAGAGCTGACGGCAAGGCTGAGTACAAACACCAGATTAGTTTCAGGACCAGTAATTCCATCATATCATAAGGCACAGTTACAAAGTTCACCAACATGATAGCTTTATCCCAGCGCCCAGAAGTGATAAATAGCACAATAGGGAACACACATTGCAAGTAAAGTTAAATACAGGTCTGAGAACAAGCACAACTCTGACAGTAAAAAAATATTATAACCAGCAACTCTTCAACTTATATAAGTTTATAAAAAATATTTTAACATTATTCTGAAAGATCAGTTGTTATATCAACCCTTCATGCCCACCTTGTGTTCCAAAAAGCACTTTTTTGGTTTAACCTCTGCCAGCAACTGAACACCACACAGCTGCTGGCTCACTCCTGCTGCCTCCCCCACTGGGATGGGGGAGAGACCTGCAAAAGTTAAAACCCATGAGTTGAAATAAGAACAGCTTAATAATTAAAATAATAATAATAATAAAAGAAAAAAAGAAAAAGAAAAAGAAAAAGAAAAAGAAAAAGAAAAAGAAAAAGAAAAAATAAAAAGAAAAAGAAAAAGAAAAAGAAAAAGAAAAAGAAAAAGAAAAAGAAAAAGAAAAAGAAAAAGAAAAAGAAAAAGAAAAAGAAAAAGAAGAAAAATGGAGAGAGAAGAATAAAATCCAGGAAAGGCAGGAGATGAACAATACAATTGCTCACCAGTCTCTGACTCACCTGACTCTCTGATGACCTGGCCATTCCCCAGCAGTGAGCAGCCCCTTCTGGCCAATTCTCTCCAGTTTATATATGGAGAATGATGTCCTAGTATGTCAATTATCACGTTTTCCAGGTCAGATGTTCTAGCTGTGCTCTCTCCCAGCTTCTTGTGCATTTGGTCACTGATGGAATATGGGAAACTGGAAGTCCTCGACTTACTGTAAGCACTACTAGCAGCAACCAAAAGAAGATTCAAAATTTATGTAATTTCTTCACTTCACAGGAAATGCCCTTTCCCAGTTCTTAATCCCTGGTTTATGGTCCAGTTCTAAATTGAATCAGAAACACTTCTGGAAATAAAGAATATCTGTGAAAAGCTGTGTGTGCCAGGAGAAGGGCTTGGATCAATTAATTGCCCTCCTATAGAGAACAGGACATCCCATGAATGATCTCCCTGCACCAAGCAGGTGCCACATAGAGTTACAGTAGAATGATAGATCAGGGCCAGAGGGTGGACTCTGAGAGCATCATCCTGTAGTGCAGTAAATACAGTCATGCCACTGCTAGGACCAGGCCATGGCTTTATGCTGAGACCATATAGCCTTGGGACTAAGGCTTCCCAATCTTACTTTGTTAACATGCTGAATCTCTAAGAATTTAGCCTCTGAAGTCAGTTAAACTACTAATTCAAATAAAACTACTGATTTTTTTTATTATTTATTGTTGAACCAGGGTGTATTTTGAGAATTGTGACATTAATTTTACTTGTTTTGCGTGTCAATTTTTTAATATTGGGAAACTCAACAATAGTTGGATTTAACATTATTTGTCTTTTTCTCTACAATTTTGATAAAAGAATTATTTTAAACCAAGAATGTAATGACATGTTTTTTTTCAAGCTAGTTTGATAAAGCTTTAATATTTAAATCCCACCATAAATTCTTTCCACTCTTCAGTGACCTCAGCTTTTACATCTATGTCATGCACAATCACTTTCTAGACTGTGTATATGTTGGTAACTTAAACAGAACCGGGCAGGTAATGCAATTGTCTGTATTTTTAAGCTCTTAGATCATTCTCAGGAACATTTTTGACCTGAGGCAAATAGCAAACTCTTAACTAATTCATAGATATGTTTTAGAAAGTTGAATATTCCAGCTACTATGTCTTAATGTCAGCTGGCATTTTACGTGTAGCTACTCTCTTTTTGTTGCTGAAAGCATTTATTAATAGATATGGGTCATTCAATTGAACTCCATGCCCAGAAAGGTTTCTGACTTCTGTTTAATCTGACAGAGCTATTGACATAGTTTTAGCTTCTGAGATTGAAGATTTTCATCCATCATGTTCTTCTGGGGATATACAAAGTAGAGGTTGGTGTATTTTGAAAAGAGTAATTTGGAAGAGCAGCTTTTTTTGGTTTCTAGGGTAAATTTTTTTGCCTTTTTTAGGAAATTTTTATTAGCTGTGGAAAATTATAGGAATACAAAAATCATGCAAAGCCTTGCAGATATTTTAAACTTGATTTCTTCAGATACCTTTCATGAGACAATAACCTTTTTAGATATAGCATCTTCCATCTGTGGATCTCAAAGTATTCCTAAACATTAATAAGTGAGTCAGTGAAACTGTGTAGCATAGCAGTGAGCTAGGGAAAACTGAAAGCTGGATTTATAATTTGTTATTATTGCAACTACATATCAGTACATGCCTCTGAGAAGCAGAAAAGCCACACCAAACAAAAGTCCCATAGCCTGCCTAAGGACAATTCTTCACCATTTGATGAGAACAGGTTAGCAAGGAGTAATTACTCTACTTGCCAAATATTGGTGAGTGCAGCTCCTGTTACTACTAAACCCGACTTCTATTTTGTTCCTTTAATAGAGATTTAACTTCCATTATTCAAGTGTCCAAATTCTGCATTAAATATGAAGTGTCTAATCCTTGATAGCAATCACAGAACCTTTATGGCACCTTTTCCCAAAGCTGTTTTGCCCTGTACTCTCTCCCCCAGTCAGCAGACATACTATTGAAAATCCCTTCATTCTGGGCAGAAAAGGGAGATTGCCCAGACATCTAGGTCTACCATAAGGGATTCCCAGAAGCCCCCTTTTATGAGGATGAAGCAGTTGCAGGTAAAAGTTTTGGGGTCAGACATGAATGCAGTCAGTAGATGGTGTGGATCAGGTCCTCAGCATAGTTCACTTAAATGAATACCTGCTTTAAGATGAGCAATGCCAAACACAACATCACAGAAAAACTTGGCTCAAAACTCTTTCTGAATACCTCTTACTTGCTATAAGTATATCCTTGTTATGCAGAGGATAACTAGGGGTAAATCACTGCACAAAAGAAGCAGAAGCAATTGCAGTTTCATAATTTTACTTCATGATTTTTAAAGAGTTTTTCAGTCTTGTGTGACCAGTATTCCTAATCATATGCTACATTTATTTTGATTGTTATATCTTTGCTTTTGCAGGAATAATTTTTGCCATCTTTTCTAGGCTGGATATTATTTTAAGCCTTCTTATTAGAATAAAATACAAGAAACTATTTTCAATAGCCTAGGCTTTGGTGAATAAGAATTATTTCTCCAGATTTATAGTTATATTATCCCTATCTGCTGCATGGCCAGACAGAGTTCTGTTATTGCTTTTCCTACTACCTCAAATTGCAGTAAAAAATTCTTTTTAAAATGGTCCTCAAAATACCCAAACTTGTTACAATGCAGAAACAGTTATAGCCACAAGAGAGAGCTCTTGTAAAAACATAAGACTACTTGAGAAATAAGTACATTTTGCACTTTAACAATGAAAAATAGTTTTAGTAATTAGTGTTTACTTTAATTATTGTATTTCAGGAAATTAAACAATGATGAAAATTAGCACAGTATTCCCAATTCCATTTATATTCACCTTTTTATTTGTTTTTAATTAAAGCCAAGAACTAGTAAATAATGCACATAGCTACATTTTTTTAATAACAAACTATGTTATGCAATCATATTTTCTTTAACATTTGATCCCTTGCTCTTTGCTTGCACAGTGCAATGACCCTTAGAGGCAAAACAGATCAATTCAATATGAAAATACAATTCCACTCCCAGTAATGTGTTTGTTTTACAGAATGAGGTTTATATCTGAGAAAATCTTCCTCATGCCCTTTGTGGGTTAAATTGCACCTTTTTAAGTGCTTAAATACAAACTTATGCCTTTGGGCCTTCAGAAGGACATATCTCTCCATGTCCTAGAAGGGGGTGCTTTGTAAATGCAAAATAGAGTGTGATGCACATAGTCGTAAACCAGTGGAATTCTGCAATATAGCAGTAATTATATCTTGGTGACAGATACCCTATCTTGTTCAAAAACAAACTGAACTTTGTAGAGAGAACACAGGATTACAAGGGAGCTGGTTCTTCCTTCTTGATTTGAGCTACCTAGATTTGTTGAAGATCTAAGTACAGTGCTGCCCTAGTTTATGTACAAATGGGTATCTGTTTGTGTCACATCTTTCCCTGATAAAAATCATTTAAATCCAAAGGAATGAAGCTGCTTTTGTTAACAGTTTCCCAGAGAACCGTTCCCCTGACTAGAGGGCTTGGCCTGTGGTTATGTTTAGCCCCTTGAAGTTCAATTTGTGTTTACAAAGCAGAAAACTGCCTCAATTGGAAAATGTGGTCTTTTATGTTTACAACCTTTTCTCACCACTTCTCATGACATACTTTATTCTACTCTCATTAAAATCAATGGCGAAGCTCTGTTTATTCCAGTCACTGCAGGATCTGGCCATTAATATGTTAATTTCTAATCATCCCTTCCAAATTCTACCATCTGCTTTTTCCCCCCTGTTTTGAATTAAAAAAATGTGTTTTACAGACATATTTTCAGTTACTAATGTTATTACTTTCCTTATGCCTGATTCTCTTCAGCTGAACTTTCCAGATGGTATCCAAGATCCAAGCATCTTTACTTTAGATTCTTCAATTTAAAGTTGCTACTGCATGATAAATATTGAATTAGAATAACAACCTTTCCCAGGTACCAAAATAGCTCACCCCTCTGATCTCATTATTTTTTTACATTCTTTCTCTAAATCTAATAGCTTTCTGTCCTCAAATTGCAGTGCTTAAAATATCTATGACTCATTAATTGTAAAAAAAAGTCTTTTTATTCATTAGTAGTAGAGCTTTTCCTTGAACGTCCCAGCAGTGGCCCAAGACAATTTAGATAAAAAACCATTATTTCTTTTGTCTAGACAGGAATGAATTTGTAGTTTTGCCCTTTTGCATGGAAATGATGGAGAGTTGTTGTCATTTGATGTAATACAGGAAAGACTTTTGCACCTTTAATCTGCAGATCAGATATTGTCAACATTCCCTTTAGAACCAAGGTGGCCCCAATTCATCCAAGCACTTAAACAGATGTTTTTTCTTAATGATGCAATTTCACAGTAATTGTGAATGTATTTAAATTTACCCTTGTGTTCAATATATTGGCTTTCAGGGCTTTATTATTTGAACGGAAATAAAAGAGATTATTTTTCTTTCTTTTAAATAAAACATCACCAGGCTTCATTTTCCCTAATAGAGACTTCACACTAAATACAGATCACTAAATTCTAAGCCTGAAAATAAAACCCTTCAATCCATAACTAATATGGAGTAGCAGATGGAGTCATCAGACAAGACAAGATTGCATGTCTTATGATACCCACTAACTACAGACATGAAGTACACATTTAATCAGAAGTATTTATAGAATATGCATTGTTATATATGTCATCTATGTTCCATAACTTCATGGAACATACATAACTATATTACAGGTTTCATTTATCTTACCAGAAAATTTTAGAATACTTTAA
Organism: Toxostoma redivivum; assembly: GCA_013397375.1. Classification (NCBI taxonomy): domain Eukaryota; kingdom Metazoa; phylum Chordata; class Aves; order Passeriformes; family Mimidae; genus Toxostoma; species Toxostoma redivivum. The sequence goes on along the minus strand of VXBI01005957.1, from coordinate 219,893 downwards.
TATTTCCTTATACTCAACATGAAAAAAAAAATTTCTTTAAATTAAGGAAACAATCTTTCTTTTTCAGAAATGCAATTGCATATCTGCTTAAAATCTCTTGACATGAGCCTAAACCTTTTATAGATTCAATACTGAGTCTTAAAATTCTTTCAAGCTAGTCAAGCTAAACCATGGTAACTGCTAAAGTTTATGCTGAAGATGTTCAGTTACAAAGTGTCTGGTTTATTTTTCTAGTCACTTCTTTTGAGCCTGCTTTCAAGGTACTTTTTCAGCTACAGCAGAAGATGTTTTCAAAACACTGAGTGCCAGTCAAGCAAGCTCCTGCCTACCTACAAAATATGTGCTAACATGCTTGTAGTAATTCTAAATAGCATCAATGTTTTCTCTCTTCATTGATTTCTAGCTATGGCCAGGCTGACATTTCCATCCTCAATAGCTGCATCTGTGGCAGGTTGTTTTCAGGTGTGAATATGCCTTGCACTTGTTTTCTGTAGTCTTTCAGTAGGTGTTTGAGCACAGCAGTGGTGCACCCAAGTGATTTCCTTCCTGGTGGAATCATAATCAAAGCACTGGGACACATCTACAGCACACCACCAGTACTGGAGATGAAAGGTCCTCCAGAGCTTGGCTCCTTAAAATGCATCTGTTATTCCTGGGAACCATACAACTGACACAGATGACTTGTAAACTGTCACATGAATATACGGTCCTAGGGCAAGAATTCGTGGTGTGAAATCAAGTGCTGGTCATTCCCTCTTGTTAATGTAGAAGCTGGTTATGTAGGTGCAATGGAAGAGAAGAAAAGTTATTCCATGAGAGATAAGGCGTAGAACATCTCTTAATCCTTTTCAGCAACCAGAAGAAACCCCAAATACTGGGTATTAAGAGTAGTAACTATAACAAGACCATTTACATAAAGTGTATCTAAGGACATGTGACGCAATGAGTTTCTTGCATCTAACTATTACGGCAAACAGGTCATGAGTTGTTTTACAGTGAGAAGCACTTTTGTAATAATTGCTAATAATTTTTTTAGGAGCAATGTATATTCACAAATCCTGTACTTAAATAGATCTCCTCCCATTGTATTTTCCACTCAGAGGAATCATGTTTTTAACACTGATCTTACTAGACTAAGCTAGCCACAGATTTTATTCTCATATTGTAAAATACATTTTTCATTCATCTTCATTTCTTCAAGTTCAAACTTGAGCTTTCTGACCACATGTGACCAGAAATAAATGCAACTCCAGGTAGACTAGCATTACCTTCTGCAAAAATATTTTGCAGACATTTTGCAAAGATTTTCAGACATTTGTTTATTCATTTTTCTTAAAACTCTAAGACTTCATTGAGAAATCAGCAGATTATTGTCATCTCAGTTTCTCTTCATCTGTCATGGCCTCTAAAAAACCAAATCCATGTTGAGAGAGGTCTTATGTACTTCAAATTACAACACAATTTCTGTGATATCAAAAGTCAACACAATTTTTTTCTTTCAGAGGACTGAATTTCCAACTTTCTGTTTTACATGTACTTCAGGACCTATGCTTGAAAACATAGACAATTAGAAAAATAATAAGTATTTATTGCAAGATTGAACCCAAGAAAACCTGCAATCTCCCTTTCATTTCAGTAACTCATTTAATAAACACCAAAATTATCTCTTCATCCATTTTAAAAATTTTTTATTAACTGATGGAAGATTTACAACATTTTTTTTTTAAATGATAGTATCATGCCGTTTAGATATCAAGTCTTTTCAATTAACCTTATCTTGGAAATTAATCTATTAGGCAGGATGTTTAATAACTTTAATGTGATATATCTTCAATGAGTCCATTTATGTTTTATATCATTGTCCATTTCCTTCTGTCTCATAATATTGATGTCCCTAACAAAAACTCTATTAAAAAACCCAAAACATGACCCTCAGAAAAAAGTAATTGGCTATACTTGTCTCATTCTGCTATCTCATTATTTTTTTTACTTTTTTTCTGAATAATGTATTTTTTCCTACTATTTTGCCAGGCTCTGCTAATGTCTTATTTAATACGTTAGTTCTTTAAGTAGCCAGGGTATAGATTTTTCAGTTATTCAATAAAATCATTAGAAGCAGACAAAAATTTACTCACAGCTCACATATGATTTTCTAATTCCTTTTTCTCATTGTCTGTAGATTACATTTCCATTGGTGTTACATGCATCATCATCCTTATTGAAACAAGAACAGAACATGTACTTAGTAGGTTAGTGGCACTTCCATCATTCCTGATCTTTATCTCTCTCTCCACAGACTCTAGTCCAATTTATCTTTTCATCCTCTTTCCATTTAGGTCTGGGGAGAATCTTTTCACCCTTCATTTTATTTTCTTTAATTTCTTCTTTGAATTTTAATTTTATAACTTCTGAGACACAACTGCTCTGATCCCACACTCACAGAATCACAGAATGCTTGAGTTGACCTTGGGAGGTCACCTGGTCTAATGATCCTGCTCAAGGACACCTTGAGGCAGTTGCTGAGGACAGTGCCTAGGTGGCTTTTGAGTATCTCCACAGATGAGACTTCACAACCTTCCTGGGCAAACTGTAGCAGTGCTCAGTTGCCCTGACAGTAAAACAGATTTTGCTGATGCTCAGAAGTCCTGACAATGGAGACCACTGTAAAGAGCCTGACCTTGCTTTCTTCACATCCTCCCTTCAAATATTTATATACACTGATAAAATCCTCCTAAGGTGAACCTCTCAGGACTGGGGAAAATGGCCTCAAGGTGAACTAGGGGACATTTAGATTGGATATAAGGGGAAAATTTCTTTACTGAAAGGGTGATGGGGCATTGGAACAGGCTGCCCAGGGAAGTGGGCCATCCTGAAGCAGTTTATTATACATGTAGAGACTGGATGTCCTGAATCTGCTTGATAACTTTCTCATCAATCTACTTCTTATTGTGCAAGAGAACTGCAGTTATTAAATTCTCTGCTCTTCCACAGGAGATCTAAGAAAAGCTTTTCACCTGTAGGCAGCCCTAGACTAAAGCACCTCCTTTTTTTTATGGTTTTTAATTTTCAAGCAATATGAACTCTATGAGACTAACCCTATTTTTAAATTTATTTTATTTTATTACCTAATTTTGTACTTATTTAGCTTGCTTCTAAACAGCTTTCCTCACCCAGAGATATTGTTAATATTATGCTCCAGGTAAAATAACCAGCAAGTGAAACTTCAATAAAGCTATACCCATCTATTTTACATTTACCTAAAATTCATCCTAACTTATAAAACCATGCCTTTAAAAAGGCCTATGTCTACTGACTCCTGGGTACACTGAGCTGAAGCATATCCAATGTCTGTAACTGTAGGGGAGAAACAGAAAACTGCATCTGGCTCAGAGAATTTTTGAAACTTTGCAACTATGCCAGCCAAGATTTGTGTATTTCTTAGTATGAAGAGTTTATATACTGAATTTTTACAACAATTGTCTTCATTTTATTGATTTCAAATAATCTGATCATTTTAATAAGCCTCAAACCCTTATTCTAACAGATAGTTCTGACTTCTGGAGCCCCAGATTCTTATATTTTATAAAATATAAAATGTTGATTTTATATTTTATTTTATATTACATATAATATTCTGAATTGATGCCACGAGGATATTTGAATGAGATATCGACTTAGTTTAAAAAAAATCTGGGGCAACTCAAAATTTAGTATTTTCAAAGGTTAGAAATATTTTTTCCACACAATTAACACAAAACCCTATTTTCATAGCTTTGCCTTAAGCTGGCACAAACTTTCTTAAAAGACTCCTTTATGAGAGCTAAATGTAGAGCTGAACACATTTCTTCTATGGTAACTTCAACTTTCCCTAACATCTGACAAGAACAGAGGATCTGTTCCACAGTGCAAAGAAAGGCAAACAATTTTAATCCAGAAGAAATTGTTCCTGCTTACCAGCTGATAATATATTCCAGACTCTTCTAGCAATTACTTTTCACTTTTAGAAGATTCTGACTTTTATTTGATTCACTACTGCATGGCAAATACTTGACAGAGCTAAGGTCATTCATGGTGGGCACCATGCTGAGGATTTTGTTTGTACTGTTTTTGGAATCAAGAGCGTAGTGTAAGATGTTGAGAAGCTTGAGACTGAAACTCACTAATGTGCAGAGATACAGCTTTTAGGTAATGCCCTACTGAAGATTTCTTCACTACATAATTTTAATGATGTACTTTTTCTGTAAACTCCTTGCAAAATACCTACAAGTCCTCTACAGCACTGCACTTTCATCTTCTTTGGCGGGTTTGCTCCTTCAGTAAAGCTGCAGGGATGTGCATTCATCTCTCTGCATCTTTGCTGTGATTCTGCTAGTAGCACTACCCCTTCCTGGGACCTTAGAGCCCTCTAACTTTCCTTTTATATCTCAAAGGGTTCTGAATAATGAGATAATCTTTGAGTTCCCAAGACTGCTTCAGGATGTATAAGATTTTGCTGATATTTGAAATTTGGACTGTTTTTCCTCCCATTATAATAATTTTGATCACTGTGCAATCCTCAAATCTGAGGGTTTTGGTGCTACAGAATTGTCCATCATCTGGAAGTATTCTCTGAAGATATATTTCATTGGAAAATGATTCCAAAGTACAAACATATTTTCTTAAATGATCATAAATAAGATTGCATCTTACACTTGCTTAACCTTTCCCTTCAATGTTAGAATTTGATATTATTTCTCTTGTGTCTTATATCCACAGCGTATTTATCTTGGTTTTATGTGCCTGCAGCTACCATTATCTTTTACGTACGTCATGTAACCAAAAAAATGTCCCCTCTGTATTTTTAAAGTGTCTGTGCAGGTATCTCCATATGTCCATGAGTGTTGTGGCTTAACCCAGACAACAACCAAGCCTCATGCAGTTGCTTTCTTATTCCCCCACCAGTGGGATCAGGAAGAGAATCAGAAGGGTAAAAGCTAGAAAACTCCCAGGTTAAAATAAAGACAGTTTAATAGGGACTGCATAAGCCACACATGCAAGAGAAACAAAACAAGAAATTAATCCACTGCTTCCCATGGGCAGTCAGGGGTTCAACCATCTCCAGGAGAGCAGGGCCCCATCACATGTAACAGTGACTTGGGGAGACAAACATCACCACTTTGAACATTTCCCCATACTTTCCTTTTTCTTCCCCTTGCTTTACATACAGAGCATGATGCCATATGGTCTGGAATGTCCCTTTCACCAGTTTGGGCCACCTGTTCCAGATCTGTCTCTTCCCAGCCTCCTATGCTCCCTCACTTTCCTTGCCAGCATGGCAGTAGGCACAGGAGAAACGGCCTTGGCTCTGTATAAGCTCTGCTCAGCAGTAGCAGAAACATCTCTGTATTTGCAACTCTGTTTCGGCACAAATCCAAAACACAGCCCCATACCAGACACTGTGAAGGAAATTAATTACCCCAGCTGAAACCAGCACAGTCATGCAATGTATTACCAAAAATACTCCTCTCCTGTATGTTAAAAGTGTCTGTGCAGGTAGCTCTGAAAGTTCATGAGTCATTTACAAGCACATTAAAAACTTAGGAGGGGGGGGCAAGAAACTGAGCAGACAATGAATTTACCACCCTGATAAGGGAAATTGCAATGCTATTTTCCTGCAATTACTTTCCCTTTAACTCCTCTTTCTTTCATTGTGGCAATGGAAATATGTAATAAATATTGTTTACCTATAGATCTGGGAATTTCACAATTTTTGAAAGCATCTATTACAAGGCAGATTCAATTTATGTTAGTTATGCCCTATCTTACATTTTTAACCATGGTAGAAAACAATAAGAGGTATAGATGGAAAGAGGATAAAGTATAAAACAATAATATGAAAAATAATCATGTGAAAGGGCTTGTGTTTTCAAAAGATCTTAAAACTGTACACCTTGCATGTTATAATTGCTTTTAAAGACTTCTAGTGGCATCTCTCTCTTTTTACCTTTTTTGGTTGTAAGAGTTGCAATTCAAATCCTATTCAATTAGACAGGTGTTAAATTCCCAGTGGAAATGATACTCAAAAAAAGTTGTTTTTCCTAACCTTTGTCTGAACTGGATTAGCATCCTTCTTTAAAAACATTGTCTGTACTTCAGTGTAAAGCTTGTTTCTGAGACTCTTCCGCTCGTCTTCTTACTGAAAATTTAAAGAAAACCTATGGCTGGAAAGAAACCTTCAAGTTAGGCTAGAAGTAGAAGGTACTTGGCACACATCAATGGTCTTGATGTCTGGAATGGTAAGCCAAAGAATCACAGAATGGTTGAAATGGTTGGAAGGAGCCACTGCAAATTGTGTTGTCCAGCTCCCTGCTCAAAGAACAAGTTAGAGGAGGTTGCCCAGGAAAAAATCCAAGATATTAAAGTTTCGAATATCTCCAGAGATGGAGGTTTTACAGTTGCACTGGACATCCTATTCCAAAGTCTGATAACTCTCACAATAAAAAGTGTGTGGATTTTAAACTTATAAAAAATTTCCCTGGATTCCCTGTACCTTAGTTTCTGTCCATGACCTCTTGGTTTTTTTACTAGATAACCCAGACAAGAGTCTGGCTCCAAATCCTTAACCGCCCTCCTCCCCAGCTCAAATCAGTTATCCATAAATATGCATAGGATTTCCCTCAATCTTCTCTTCTCCAAGCTGAACAGTTCCAGGTCTGTCAGCCTCTACTCAAGGACTTAAGCCAAGAGACAGTGGCCCTTTGCTTGACTGTCCAATAAATCCATGTCTCTCTTTTACTGAGGTGCCCAGGGCTGGATGCACTATTTAATTGTGGCCTCATCCACAGTGAGGGGGAGGATCACCTCCCTACTGGCAACACTTTTCCTAATGCAGCCCAGGATATCATTAGCTTTCTGTGCTGCAAGGTCACACTGACGTTTCCTTTTCAACTTTGTGTCTGCCAGTGCCTCAGGTCATTTTTTTTTACAAAGCTGCTTTCCAGATGGTCGGCAAGAGGCATTTACTGGTACATGAGCTTATTCCTCCCCAGGAATTTCCCTGCAGAAATATGTATTTGATTTTGCTGAACTTCATTAAGTTCCTATCCGTCCAAGCCTTCCGTCCATTCATCTGAATGGCAGCACAACCATTGGGAATATCAGTCACTCCTCCTGGTTTTATGTCATCTACAAACTTGCTGAGGGTTCATGCCATCCTATTCTCTAGGTCATTAATGAAGCTGTTAAGCAGCATGGGCCTCACTATGGATCCCTGATGCACACTGCTGGTAACTGTGTTTTGGGATTGAGGGCTTTCTTTGTATTGCATTTGAGTGGACAGGTTTTGGTAGAGTGTTTGGGCTACAGACTGGCTTCTCTAAGAAGTTGCCAGAAGCTTCGCCCATGTCCAACAAAGCCAATGACACTCAGTTACAAGAGAGATGTGCAGACGGTCAAGGCTGAGCCAATCAGAGACGGTAGTAGCACCTCTGTGATAAGATATTTAAGAAGGAAGAAGTTATTGTGCAGATTTAAACATGTTGAGAGAAGAGAGAAGCGAGAATATATGAGAGAAGCAACTCTGGAAACAGCAAGGTCAGTGAAGAAGGAGAGGGAGAAGGTGTTCCAGGTGCTGAAGATGAGATTCCCATGAAGCCTGTTGTGAAGACCATGAAGAGTAAAGCTGTTCCCATAAAATCTATGTACGTCGATGGAGGAGTCCCAAGCCAGGGCAGATGGATGCCTGGAAAAGGGCTGTGACCCTTTGGGAAACACAAGCTGGAGCACCTTCTGGCAGGAACCTGTGCATTCATGAAGGGAGGAGCTCACACTGAAACAGATTTTCTGGCAGGACCTGTGACCCTGTAAGGAACCCAGAATTGAGAAGGCTGCTCCTGAAGGACTGCAAGCCGCAAGAAAGGGATCCACTGTTGGGGGAGATGAAACAGGAAAACCTTATAAATATGATTGCCTGGCCAAAGATTTTGAAAATATGGAAACTATAAGCGAGATTGAAATGAAAGCCATCTTTGAGATACCAAACATTAGTTACTGAACATGGAGAAAACAATAGCATGGCCAGCTGAAAGTAGTCCCCTCTTGAGTGAACAATCCCCTCTACTTGCAGACAAGTCCAAGGGTCAGAGAGGATCCTACCAGCTTGGCAAAAGGGGTCCAAAAAGTAATTTTTAGGGTTTAAAGTGTAACACAGTATGGTAACGTAATGATTCTTTTAGGCTGTATGTGAATGCTATAGGATTTGTATCTTGTATTAGATTGGTTAGTGAAAATTAGAATATTCAACACAGAAAAGATTTATTGTATTGTAACAGGAATCTTGCTCTCTTACCCTTGCTCTTACCCTTACTTCTTACACTCTGCTACTACCTCTTGCTTCTTACCCCCTTACCTCTCACGCTGTTATCTCTTGCTCTTACGGGCCTGTTCCGAGCTGCAGCTGGCAGCTCCAAGCAGGGCCCTTCTACCCGCCTCCTTTGCAATAAACCACAAGTTCCAAGACCTGACTTTAGAGATCTTGTCAGTCCGACCATCCTGCCTGCAGTTGCTCCTACAATCCACAGTGGAACAGTTAATGAAGAACTGTAGCCTGTGGGAAAGACTCCCACTGGAGAAGTTAATTGAGAACTGTCTCCTGTGGGAGGAATGCTACACTGGAGCAGAGGAAGGACTCCTCTCCTTTAGCAGTGACAGAAACAGCGTAATAAACTGACTGGAATTCCCATTTTCCATCTCTCTGAACTGCTGGCATGGAGGAGCTAGGGCCCATGAAGGAGGAAATGTGTTTTTAAGATTTGTTTTACTTCTCATTATCCTTCTCTGATTCTGATCAGTAATAAATTAATTTAATAGTCCCAAGTTGAGTCTCTTTTTTTCTGTGACAGTAATTGGTGAGTGATTTCTCTCTGTCCCTGTCTCAACTCATGAAACTTTTTTTATATGTCTTCTCCCCTGTCCAGCTGTGGATGGGAGTGGTAGAGCAGATTTGATGGATATCTGGCATCCAATCACAGTAAACCCACCATACCTCCAACAGGACTTTACTCTGCTTGTTACAGCCCAAGACCTTCAGCATCACACAGAAGTCAATCTATTGTTATACAGATTTAGCTGAAGCTTTATCACTCCAAATGTCACAGTGGTGTTCAGTTTTTCACAGGAAATAAACAGCTAATTTAGAATACTTTGAGACACTGTTAATCATACTTCAAGTTTTTAATTACACACAATAATTTTGTAATGTTTTAAACATAATGTATTTATGGAATAATTAATTTATTTGTATGCAAGTAAATGTAATCATATTAATGCTATGAAGACAAATTAAAACACCATATTTCTTCATTATATAAGTATCCAATCCCAGAATTAAAATACCTCCAATTGTAATTAGAAATAAATGCAGTATTTTCCAAAAGGCATATTATCATCACTAGCACATAACCTTGCCACGTTATTATCATAGTCCCTAATTCTGAGTAAACACATCATAAAATTCCAAGGGGACCAAGGGAAGAAAAAGATTAGAGAAAGCATCTCTAGAAGAGCGCCTTCATATACTTCGACAGAACTTGCAACATACTTGGATATGAGACTCTCAGAAAACAGGAAGAACTTCTTTCTCTTCATGGCTATGGGAGTTTAGATGCAAGCTCTGTGTGACGGTCTCAAAGGACCTACAGCTATGTATATCAAGTTACCATGGGGAAAGTGAGAGTTCTCCCTCAGCTGGTCACCACACAGGTGGTAAAGAACAAAGGTGGAGACTTTCTGCTGCACAACAGCAAATTCTGTCTTATGTCTGTGGAAAGGTTTACTCCTTACATACATATCCCATCTGAGAGACTAAGCATAAGCTATCACTTAAGTTATGCATGAACCAGGACTGTCTAGATTGTCTAGTCTGACAAATGACTCAAAATGCATGTCTTAACTACCCTAACTGCCCTGACTCCTTGTTCAGAAAACATTTTTTACTTCTGCATTAAAATTTTAAAATTTTCTGTCCACTGCAGTCACAAACTCTTCTATCTACTGTGTGAATCAATCCTCAGGTTTCCTTACTGCCATGCAAAAAACCGTGATTTTTTGGGTGTTGAAAATCATGATTAGAAGCATTATCCAAGAAACCTGTTGCAATTCAACTCTCAATGGGCAGAATAGAAGAAAAAAATTAGCTGGGAAATGGTATTTGTGAGTTGCAAGGCACAGAAACTGTAATTCCTTATCCAATATGGAAAAAAACCCATGAGTGAAATGCACCCACACATCCATTTTATACCTAGTTGAAAAAGTTGTCTGAAACAAGGTCCAGGCTCAGGGACAGAACCATTCTCATACTGGAGATGTAATAAAGCAAGTAGAGGAATACTGTATTGAGTGTAACTGGTATGCTGGCTGGGTTTCTGGTGGCTGCAAGATGCATTCTGTGGAGAAGGCTCTGAACTACTCTGAACCAGTCACAGCCAGCTTTGGCAAGCTCTGACACGGCCATGAGCAACTCTTCTTAAACTAAACATGCAGCAAGGCAAGGCAGTCACCAGTGCCCTGATTTATACCTGCCCAGGAAAGAGCACCTGTTATTGGAGTCATGAAAAAATGGAAAAAAAAACACCTCCAGAGAAATTGAGGGACATTTACAGAGTACATTCACCATGTTCTTCCCCCAAAACCATGTCCCCCAGAGATGCTGTGAGAGGAAGAGAATAGCAACTTAGCCATGCCCACATGGCACTAGGCTCTGTCACCTCTTTCTGCAACTAGGACCCATCAGACATGTCCAGTACTGGACTAATGAAGCAAGCAGAGGAACCAGACAAATACTGGAGACAGATGTGTTTTCCTTCCCCCATTCTAAGGTAACCTGCTTAATGTTCCTCTTATGTAAAGTAACCTGAAATCTGTTGTTACTTCCAATGAGCAATCTCTAAAGGTCATATCCAACCTAAATCATTTTATGGTTAAAGGGGTTTGTTGTTGTTTTGGTTTTTTTTTAGCTCACATGATATTTAACAATTATTATACAGTATTTACATAAGTAGTCATGCAATTTAGCCTACATTCATAAAAAGGTTCAAGTACTGATCTGTAGTCCATGGTTCATCTCTCCTTACCTCTCTTTTCTATGGTCAAAGCATAAAACAAGATCTGTACAAGCAAAATAGCCATTTGCTGACAATGCCTCTAACACACAAAGTATTTGTATTCAAAGGAAGTGGCTGAATCAAAAATGTCTAAACTGAGGATAAAGTAATCTTGTCAGTGTTCTCATTGGGAAATCATCTGTGCAAGAAAACGTCTTGATGCTTCTCCAGCACAATATTTCCAAATTACATTAGTTTTCTCAGGCATGATGTCCACTAGTACACCACTGCACTCAACTTTGCCAAGCCTATGCGGTCTTTAAGGCCAGAGATATAAATATTATGAGTTTAACATTTGGCAAAAAAAGAAAATGTAAATTTGTCTGTCTCAGGTGCTGGCTACACATGTCCTTACTCTACTGCCTCAATCACTCCTTCCCCTTACAATTTTGGCACCATGACAAGAAAACTTTCTTTGCTATCCCTACTGTTTCTACACAAACAAGTATTCTGTATTTTAATGCATTTTGTTGCCAGCTCGTTTTCTGGATAAATGAGAAATATTTTCCAAAGACCTGGACTTAAGGTCATGTGTCAAGTACTCACTTGTGTGTCAGTCTGGCTATGGTTAGACTTACCAAAAGCAGACTGGTCACATCCATACAATGAGTTCTTGTCCCTAATTTCCTAAATGCACACCAGGTAGTCTCACTATGTTGGTTTTACTCTGATGTGGTTTTTTGGTTTCAAGATTTTGAGATAATATTTTTGCATACCACAAGGGCAGTGTTTTTATCATACAATAGCGTGACTTTTTTATGGGTACTGACATGGGACATAAATTCATGTACAGGTGTCAAAGGGTGAAAAGCTTGCCAGGCTGACATTTGAGGAACGTATACAATTAAAGATAAACATTGGCTCATCTAAATAGTGTTTTTGGTGGTAACTGTGCATACCTGTTGGCTTTGAAATTTCACAAAACAGAAAGAGAGAAAAGTAGCATGGTGGACTCTCCAGGAAGACAGTGTTCAAGCTTGCTTCATAATATTTATTTTTAGTATCACAGATATACTGAATTATTTTCCTCCAAATTCAAGTTAAAATTGGATCTTTGAAGGAAAACCTCTGAGATAAAGAATTTCTTAGCATATTCTGAAAGTATTTAATACCAATTATTTTCTGAAATATTATTTTACTGGTTAATCTAGATGTAAAAAATGTAAGTCTGTCACAGTCTCACTTGTATATGACTTTAATGTTCTTTACATCACAATCCATTTTCTATTAATATCCCCCAGTATTCTATGGTAAAATGTGTTAATCTAAGCTTTGAAATACTAAAATAAGAAACTTGTTTTCTGTGATATTCAATACCTCAATAAAGCACACATCTACAGATATGCATTATGTATTGCCACACTAACTTACAAGGCTTCAGGGATCCAAAATACCAACATCCATGCCTCAGCACTTCTGCTAGATCTCTGTACTAAGCCTCCCAGGCTGCTTGATGCCTGTTTTTATCCATTACTTGCTCATATTTGGCCAACAAAAAAAATTACTGTTTTTCTAAACTCTTCACTCTTGCTGCAAAATCTCCCGAAGCAGCTGATTCTTTACTTATATTACTTTTTTCCTTCTCTAGAAGTATCTTATTCCATTCTTGGAGGTCTTTGTGCTTTTCTTGGAGAGCTTTCTTCTAGCCTCCTAGGGACTCTTTCTTATTCCAAGGGGCATATTCCCTTCTTGCAGAGCAAATTTCTCCTCACTGAGGGAATTTCTTTTCTTCACAAAGAGCTTTTTCCTCTACCTGAATGGCTTTGTTGTCCTCTTGAAGAGCTTTAAGCTGGTCCTTGAAGGCTTTGTGTTTTTCTCATGAAGCTAAAATCTCATACTGGAGAGCTTTTGCCTTCAATGCAAATGCTCATTCTTATCCTTTGAGAGCCTTAATCTCTTCTCTGAGGGCTTTATTTTGTTGGCAAGCCTTTTGCTGTTTCTCAAGGTTCTTTGTTTCCTCTGAAGAGTCCCTATGCTTCTCTTAAATAATTTTATTCTGTTCCCAAAGGACTTTGTTCTGTCTGTGGACACTTTGATTCTCCTGATAGTATACTTTGTTCTCAATACGAAAACTTTGTTCTTTTGCTGAATATTTTGATTCTTTTCTTGAAAGACCAGATTCTCCATCCAGTTTGGCTAAATCATCCCACGCGACAGGAGATGGCAAATAAGCAGTGATAAATTGCTGATTTTCCTCAAAGGATATTTATCCTCTGAGTCTGACACTTTCTCACTTAGCTGCACCACTCAGGGGCTATGCTACGGTCCAGGTGACTCCACCTTCCATACGCAGTAGTCATGGAACAGAGAACAGAGGTAAAGTGTCACGAATAACAATAAGTAAGTAAATAAATAAATATAGTACTAAATAGAAAATAAAATTAATTGCAAATCAATACTGACATTTGTCAAACACCGTGTATTTTTGCATGTGCTGAAATATGTTCAGCAGATTAAATTTCACAAGGCTAATTTGATTATACTATTTCCTCTTTATACTCCTTTTAGAGTCTAAAAACTCTGTCACTCTTTCTCATTATATAATTTGATTATAACTGAGGTAAGGTGCCATTAAACACTTTTTATTGTTGTTTATTCTTTATTCTACCCTGCTGCAACAATATTATATTGTTTAGATTGGAGTAAATGTACCGACTAAGTAGAGTTTTTAGAGGTTAAATTTCAATATAAAGGACAAAATTGTAAAATCAAGCATGTTTTGAATATATGCCTGGTGTTTGCTCAGAAGCACTAAACACTTAGCTAACATACTGCTCAATCATATAATTTATACATACAGCTAAATACAAACACATATTCCAGCTCTTCAGAGAAACTATATTATATCTGTGGAGTATCCAGCAGAAAAATTGTGATAAATTAAGGAAATCATACAGTAGTTACTGTTGTGTTTTCCTTGAATCAGTTTGCCATCTGGCAGCTCATGGCAGACCTGTCAGTGAGGCTATCCTCAATGATGTAATTTCAAATGGCACAGCAGCAGTGACACAGCATCAAGTGGCAGTGGTGATCAAATAAGTTTGTCCATCTGAAGTAAATCATGAGGGTTTGTATGGTTAGGGTTCTCTAGCAAGTCAGTCTTTATTTTCATCAATATTCATCAATATATTCAATAAATCCATCAATATTCATCAAAAACTTCCATTATGTTAATTCAAAACATCTTCTGTCTGGCTAAATTTATTTTTTGCCATAGGTATTGATGGCTGCAATGAAATATTTTCTTACATAGACTCTGAAAGCAAGCCTTTGCTCCTAGCTACCTTGGTACAAATTTGGGATGACTGTATTTGGAGTTATTTCTAAATTATAAGAAATTCCATAGATGAAACCATGTATGGTCTCTATATTATTCAAATTCAGACCAGGATTAATATTCATAATTCCAAATATTTGAGTATATTTAGGAAATACACATGAAAAGTGAGAATTAAATAATGAAAGAGCGTGATGGCAGGGTGTCTTCAATCTTCATTGCCTCCCAGGCAGCATTCTTTTTTTCCAGCTCAAACAAGATCCATTTATTCTATGACAATACTTTGCTTTGTTTGAAAAGAGGATGAATTACTTCAGACACATGAACATCTTAGATTACAATGGTAACTTGTCTGCATCTTATGAATTTTGGGGGGTAGAGGAATACTATATTCCAACTAAAGTATGAATCTGTTTCCAATATTTGTTATCCGATCAAAGTGACTGATATGTGAGTTTTGTTTTTTTTTTTAATCATGCACTACATGCTCAGGATATTAAAAAAAGTCCAGTGAGCTTACAGTGAGATTCAGCAATTCTGTTTAAATCACTACACACATCACATCATCTCTTTGTACTGTCTCTCAGCTCAGTTCTGTATGTTAATTAGGTAGGGGACTGAAATATGTTATGTAAAATGCTCAGTAATCCCAGCAGATGAATATATACAATTCCCACTGAAAATTTTACAGGATGATCAGCCCTCTGAATCCTTTTCTCCAGAATATTTGATTCCTCTGCCTACTCACGCAAATTAAATAGGCAATGCAGATGAATAATACTGAAACCTATAATATCACACAAGATCTGTATCTTGGGTTGATATATCTTTCCCAATCTTTTCCCCTCATTTTAACTCCTCAAGACTATTAAAATCTTATTTCTTCCATGCTTATCACCAAGATATGTCTGAATAGTATAGTTCAGTTAATTTTTTTTCAGTTTCTTTAAAAATGTCACAGTGATTAAAAAGAGGTAATTCACGTAAATTGGTAGCTCTTGTAGCTGTTTCCATGCTAAAATGTAAAGTTTAAAGTAGCACTGGTTATTTTTACATGTAGGCTCCCTCCTTTTATAATTTAGGAATATTAGTCACTGTCAGTTTCAACAAATGACAAAGACTAAGGCTATATTTCCCCCTCAATCTACATAGTAAAAGAAAAGATAATCTGAGGCTTGGAAAAGAGGGAATTTTATGAATGCACTCCAGAGCTGGACTAAAACAATGCAGCAGAAATTATACTAAAATTATTTACTCCACTAGAAATGAATGTAAACTTATCCTAACTCAACTTCATGACGTTTTCTCGAGTCCTGTCACCGGTCACATCAGTGAAGAGACTGGTACCTGTCCTTGTGCTTCCCATCATGAAGATGTTGAATGACTCATGATGTCTCCCCTCATTCTCCTCCAGGATGAACAAGCCAAGTGACCTCACCCATTTCTCACAAGGCTTCCTCTCTAGACTCTTCGCCATCCTCATAGCCCTCCTCTCGATGCTCTCTAATAGCACAATGTCTTTCTTCTCTTGTGGCACCCAAACCTGCCCCCAGCACTGGAGGTGAGGCTGCTCCAGCTCAGAGCAGAGCAGGACAATCCCCTCCCTTGCCTGGCTGTGATGCTGTCCCTGATGCCCCCAGGACAGGGTTGGCCCTCCTGTCTGCCCGGGCACAGCTGACTCATATTCAGCTTGCCATGGTCCAGGACACCCCAGTCCCTTTCTGCAGTGCTGGCCTCCAGCTTCTCATTCCCCAGTCTATTCACACAAGCAGCGTTGCCCCTCAAAGGTGAGGAATCCAGCACTTGCCCTTGTGGGACCTTGTACAGTTGGTATTTGCCCGTCTCTAATTTGTCGAGGCTTCTCTGCAGGTCTCACTGCCCTTGAGGGAGTTGATCACACTGCTATTTGGCTATCAAAGTACATGGGAAATATAGAGAATGTGAATAGAGAGTTCTAAGATGACTAAAGTAGAGATTAAAAGCTGTTCTTTTAATATTTCAAATATTGCATCTTACTATTATAAGTACTTTTTGTAGTGAGATCTATGATTGAAGGCGGTGAAAGTATATCATTGCAATGCATGCTGCTGAGGATTACTTCAACGTGACAACGTGTGTAAAACCTAACATAATAGTGAAAATGGTGGCCTAGGCAAACTCTGATTTCAGTTTACCAGTTCTTAATTTTGGTTGTTCTGATTAGAAAGTAAAAAATACACTTTTTAAAATAAAGGTTCAGTCTAGAAATTTTACATCACAGTGAAATGCAACAATCCAAACATTTTTATGACACCCAATCTGAATGAATGTATAGCAAAATGGCACACACAGAGCATCTGTGAAAGATACAGAAAAAGGATTTGAGTTCCTGCTATAAGCTACACAGAAACTGAACTATAAACCACTGTCACTTGCAACCTTTTTGAATACCCTCACTGCCCACATTTAGCTCCACTGCTCAGTGGAAACGAGTAGCAGAGCAGGTGTTTTCTTAACTTTCCAGGTGACAATTCTGTTAAAACTCTGAACTCAAAATAGCTAGGCTTACAAAAAATGTCAAGTACATGCAAAGAAAAACAGAAGAGTTAAAAAAATAAGCTTATAAAATTAAAATCACACCCATTTTACAACTTACATTGCATATGCCAGTTGCTGCTGGATAAACCTAAAAACTCAGACTGGAACCTAAAACCTTACCTGCCATATTTGGCCCATCTGGTGCTTTTACAATTCTAACAATTTTATGCTGATGTAGCTTCTTTTTTAACTCATTTTAATTCAAACTCATGATTTTCTCTCCCAAGTGGATATAAAATTTATGATGTTGCTTCCAGGAGACTGAAAACCTGGACTAAGACAGATCTTTGCTCTACCTGCTGGAGATTAGCAGAGGACCACAGAGAGCAAAAGCTGATGGTGCTGTACATCTGTGCATTCAACATTCAGTGGCACTAAGCCACTAGTCTCTTTTCTGCATGACCAACTGACTAATTACTTTACTTGGCTTTTCTGAGTCCCTTCAATTAATGCAATGTGCAGTTGCACACAGTAATGGAGTCACCCATACAGAACAGAATCTGGGCCAGAATTAGGCTCTAAGTCCCAGAAGCACCTGTTACAAACACAGGATGTCCAGATGGTCTGGTTTTTGTGGGAAAGTGTCAAGAATTGACTTATCTGTCTTTCTTACTTTTGGTTTAAGGTCATAAACATGATTCTTTTGAAGCAGAAAGCCAATCATATTAGGAAAAAAAAAACTACAGAACAAACCAAACAAAGAAAACCAAACGGAAGGAAGGAAGGAAGGAAGGAAGGAAGGAAGGAAGGAAGGAAGGAAGGAAGGAAGGAAGGAAGGAAGGAAGGAAGGAAGGAAGGAACCTTAGCATAAATACAAAACCCATCCCATTTGTGAATCTTAATAATCCAGTCAAGCTCATTGTTATCATGTTCTGGGCAGGCAAATGGGATTAGCCTGTGATTACAATGCACCCTTCAGTATAATTAGATAGATTTGTTTAAACACAGCTGCGAACCATAAAAATGTGAAATATTTAGTGACTGTGAATTCCACAGTTTGTAAATTCAAACTTCAATCTCTTATCATCTATTTTGCTTTGTTCTTTCTTAGAAACACTAAAAAATACTGTCATTCTGTCACTCTCTCTCTTTCTTTCTTATTTTTTTTAAGAATATCAGTTATTTGTGTTTATAACAGTGAGGATTTTTCCTGAATGTTAATTCAATTTCTAGCAGTGCACTGCTTCATTCACAAGTGTCTTTTCTCCATTGGCAATAACCATGGAATTTACATTCCATGCCTTCTGATCTGCATGAGATGGAGAAAGAAATACAGCATTTTATGTCAGATCCCAAAAGCAGTTAGGATAGCTCAAGAAATAACCAGGAAGAACAGCAGTCATGGCTTCCTAATAAGATTATTTTAATGGAACAAATAATGGGCAATATTAACAGCAGTATAAGCAATAACCACCCGGTTTATACATTGCTGAAAGCTCATATGTTCCTACTTTATGTCTCTTTCCTTCCTTCCTTCCTTCCTTCCTTCCTTCCTTCCTTCCTT